>PDHP01000006.1:117193-253447 GCA_003339455.1 Ophiocordyceps camponoti-leonardi (nom. inval.)
AAAAGTTGTTTCATAACGAGGGAGGCTATCTGCCTCTTCCCCCCCGCGGCCCCAAACCCCCAGCCCCCTGCCCCCCCCCCCCCCCCCCCCCTCTCCCCTCTCTACCGAACTATGCTAAGGAAGAGAATGCCCTAGAATCGGTTGCCCAGCGAGAAGTTTCCGGCGGGCCCACTTCCGAGTTACTGATTTACTGTTCTGCCCCGATCAGGCAGGCTTGGGGGTAAGTATCCCCTGGGAGGGGGTACCTGAAGAGCTTGCCGTCCAGCTCTGGCGGTTGGACAGGGGTGACCCGTTCCCCTAGGGGTCCCCCCCCACTGACAGGTTGTCCCTCTCGTCCGAGCTGTCAAAGAAGACTGCCATCTAAGCTGGTATCAGGCTGCCATGGCTGTACATGGTCGATAGACCGGATGGCTCTCATTGGCCGTCCCTGTCAAGTGGGCACTTACTGATCTGGAGGCCCCCCAGCCACGACTATAAATTCCTCCCGTTCTTCCGCCCACCCCTCGATTCCTTTCCTTCTTTTTTTTTTTTTCCCCCTCCCGCTCTCATCATCGTCGTGCACGCTTCTCAACATCCGACCCTCGTCACTTCACATTCCCCTTTTCTTCTTTTCTTTCTTCACTCCACCGGCCTGGGGAAGGAACTCGCTTCCTTCTTCTCCTGTCTGCTCACCTGTCTCCGGCGTTCGAAGCTGACGGGACATCTCGATGTCTCCTCAGCCGAGGCCATCCTGACAGGGCCGAGTGGATGCGGTTCATCCGCACCGCTCCTTTTCCCTCTCCCGTCTGCTCACCTGTCGCTGGCGTTCGACGCTGACGGGACATCTCGATGTCTCCTCAGCCGAGGCTATTATTGGCAGGGCCGAGCAGATGCGGTTCATCCGCAACGCTCCTTGTTCCTCTCCCGCCTGCTCACCTGTCGCTGGCGTTCGAAGCTGACGGGACATTTCAAAGTCTCCTCAGCCGAGGCTATTTTTGGCAGGGCGGAGCAGATGCGGTTCATCCGCAGCAGATATCTAGTAACTATGACCTGACCCTCTTTCTGTGTGCTAACTTTTTCCCTCCCCCTTCTCCTCCTCCCCTCTCCTCTCTTCTCCTTCCCCATCTTCTTCCTTTACATTTGGGCTTTAGTATGGTGATCCTCGATAGTCCTTCGGGTCTTTCTGAGTTGCAAACCATATCTTGCGGGATATTTTTCACCGAACATGATGACAATTTTGTCTGATTCGGCTCTATTTTTTTCTTTCGATTTTTTTTTTCCCTTTCGTCAGTGGCGGAAAATTTTTCACCTGGCACCTCTCTCTCCCTCCCTCTCTCTCTATGCCCTCCCCCCCCCCGCCACCTGTTTCTTCTCTTTTCTTTTCCCTTCTTCCCCTCTTCCTCTTCCTCTTCCTCTTCCTCTTCCTCTTCCTCTTCCTCTTCCTCTTCCTCTTCCATCATCACCCTCTTCCATCATCACCCTCTTCCATCATCACCCTCTTCCATCATCACCCTCTTCCATCATCACCCTCTTCCATCATCATCATCCTTCTTCATCATCATCCTTCTTCATCATCATCCTTCTTCATCATCATCCCTCTTCATCACTCTCTTCCATCATCACCCTCTTCCATCACCACCCTCTTCCATCATCATCACC
This sequence comes from Ophiocordyceps camponoti-leonardi (nom. inval.), assembly GCA_003339455.1. Classification (NCBI taxonomy): domain Eukaryota; kingdom Fungi; phylum Ascomycota; class Sordariomycetes; order Hypocreales; family Ophiocordycipitaceae; genus Ophiocordyceps; species Ophiocordyceps camponoti-leonardi. The sequence goes on from PDHP01000006.1 coordinate 118,832, forward strand.
CTCCCTCATCATCATCCTTCTTCATCATCATCCTTCTTCTACCTCTCCTTCATCCTCCTCCCTCCTCCCTCCTCTCCCACTCCCATCCCATCCAATCATCATCCCTCTTCGACCATCACTGGTCATCATCGCCTTCCATCAGGCATAGGTCAGTCATCTCTTCCCCCCTTCCACACCCATCACTGCCGTTGAAAAATCCTTCTCTGCTAACCATCCTGCTCCGACTTCTTCGTCGTCGGGTACATTCATCTACCATCGGCTCTCGGGCTGGAAAGCAGTAATGCTTCTTGGTTTGGCAAGGGACGTAATCTTCTTCTTCTTCTTCTTCTTTCGCACTTGTTTTCTGAACTGGCTGACTTTCTTCGCTTGCTGCAGAGCATCATTGGTAGATATACAGGCACGTCTTCCTCCTCTTCCAAACCTTCGCTGATCATTTGCTTGTCTCTAGCAGACCTTCGACGTCGCTGAGCAATACATACAAACATACAATGACAAGGGACGTCTCTCTCTTCTTCTTCTTCGCTCTGAACTTGTGACCTCACTGACATACTCTTGATACCTCAGAATGCTTTGATGATACAAACACTGGGACTTTCTCCTCTCCCTCCTCCTCCTCCTCTTCCTCCTCTTCCAAACCTCGCTGACTTCTCTCTCAGACCCCAGAGAATCGGGTGGGAAACATGTTTGTGAACGTAAACCCCCTCCTCCTCTTCTTGACTTTGGCACATCGCTGACAGCCTTTTCTTTTCTCTTGTCCAACACCTGCTGACTCTTTTGATTTCTCTTTTCGGGGGTGTGGGCTGGTTCTCTCTTCTTGACGGTGAGTTTCTTCCCCCTCTCTTGTTTCTTGAACACCTACTAATACCGTAGCTTCCCAGGGGAAGGATTGGTTCTCTTTTCTTGACGGTGAGTTTCTTTCCCTTCTATTTCTTCTTGAACACCTACTAATACCATAGCTTCCCAGGGGAAGAATTGGTTCTCTTTCTTGACGGTGAGTTTCCTCCCCTTCTCTTTCTTCTCGAACACCTACTAATACCTTGGCTTCCCAGGGGAGGGGGGGGGGGGGGGGGGGGGGGGGGGGCCAGACACAACAGGTGAGTCTTCCCTCTCTTCTGTTTTGCGCTGACTTTTTCTCTCTCTCTCTCTTCTCTTCTTCCAGACTCGGCTCAGCTTCTGTGAGTCTTCTCTGTCCTCTGTTTTTTTTGCTGACTTTTTTTTTCCCCTTCCTCCTTCTGGACTCGGCTCCAGCTGTTCTCTCCTGGCAGGGTGTTTGGCCCTGGTGAGTCTTTTCCTCTCCCCCTTTTTTTTTCCGCTGACGTCTTCTTCTCTCGAGCATCTTCTTCTCTCGAGCATCTTCTTCTCTCGAGCATCTTCTTCTCTCAAACTTCATCTTTGCCAGGGCGGGTGGTCCTGGTGAGTCTTCCTTCTCCCTTGTTTTCTGCTGACATCTTGCTCTTTTCAAACATCTTCTTCTCTCGCACTCGGCTTCGGCCTTTTTACTTGTGGGAGGGTGGGTGGGCCTGGTGAGTTTTCCCCTTCCCCCTTCGTCTTGCGCTGACATTTTTTTTTTTCCTTCTTCTCCTCTCGGACTTTCTCTTGTGGCAGGGCGAATGTTCCTGGTGAGTTTTCTTCTCTCTCTTGTTTTTTTGCTGACATCTTCTCCTTTCGAACATTCCTCTTCTCCCGGCCTCGGCTTCGGCCTTTCGACTCGTGGATGGATGGTCTTGGTGAGTTTTCCATCTTCTTGGTTTTTCTGCTGACATTCTCTTCTCTCCCTCTCCTCGAATTGGCTTCGGCACATGTTCCTGGTGAGTCTCTCTTCTTCCTCTCTCTTTGTGCTGACATTCTCCCCTTTTCGAGACTCGATCTCGACCTTCATCAGTGGGAGGGTTGGGTGGGCCAGGTGAGTCTTCCTCCTCCTCCGTCTTTTCTGCTGACATTCTTCTTCTCCTCGGCTTTGCAACTGGTGAGTCTCCTGACACTTTGGTTTTGCGCTGACATCTTCTTCCTCTCACAGACGTGATTGAAAGGTAAGTCTTCCCTCCCCCCTCGTTCTTTGCTGATGTCGGTCTGTCTAGGTCGGTCTTTGGGTGGGCGGGCGGGCAAACACAGGTGAGCCCCCTCCTCTTGTTGACGGCTGCTAACTTTTGTCTAGGTCCGACCGGTTGGGACGGTCAAAAAAAACCAAACACAAGTTGAGGTCGACGGGCGTTCACAGGTAAGTTCTCCTTCTTGTCGTTCATGGCTGACTTTTCTCTCTCTCTCTCTCTCTCTCTCTCTCGGTATCACAGAAAAAAAAAGGCCTGGAAACCGGAGAGAAAAAAAGATGAGTTTCTCCCTCCTCCTCCTCCTTCTTCTCCTTTTACTTTTTGGAACACTCACTGACTTGATTTTTTCTTCTTCTTCTTCTTCCTCAGCTTCAGCTTCATATTTTCGACTTCAACACATCTTCTCTCGGCTTCAGTTCATCCCCTTGACAGGGGAAAGATAAGTTTCCCTTCTTCTTTTTCTCTCCTTCTTTCATTCAATTGAGCACTCGCTGACTTTTTCTTCTGTTTCCTCTTCCTAGATTTCATCTCCCGACTTCGACTCGACCCATCTCTCCTCGACCTCGATCGATTCTCTGCGACACATACCTCTCTCTCTCTCTCTCTCTCTCTCTCTCGACTCTCGAGCTCTCCCCGAAACGAGCAATCTCGAACCGATATTACATGGTGTTGGCTTTTCAAAGCGAAGGGGGCACGCGAAAGGACTTTGGATTTGTTCCCCTTTCTTTGGCAATGAATTGAAATAACTGACTTGTCTTCTTGAGCTTGAATCTCGGGTCTCGGACCTTTCTTCTTTCTCCGGAGAGAACTCCTCGATCCTTTTCTCCCCTCGGGGGGTTCATCAGTTGCAAAGCAGCAACTCGGTTTTCGCTCATCGGAGCGAAGGGCATGAGGGCGGGCCAGGATTTGTTCCCCATTTCTTTTGTCGTCTCTGGCGATGAATTGATCGATGACTTGTCTTCAGATTTTTTTTTCTCCTCCCTCTTCAGAGAAGTCCCCGATCCTCCTTCTTCCTTCAGCAGCTGCAAATCATCAGCTCGGTTTTTTCGCGATTCAAGCGAAAAGGGCATGCGGGCGGGCCAGGATTTGTTCCCGTTTTCTTTGTTTTGCCCTTGGTGATCTTGGCTGACTTCTTCAGATCTTCTCATCCCAATCTCTTCACACACTCGAGTCTTCTTTTCTACATAGACTCGGTTATCGCTGCGGCCAGCGATGGGCATGGGGCGGGCATAGGATTTGACCCCATCTCCTTTGTTTATCTCAGTTGACTTCCACTGACTTGTGCCTTGACAGGTATTTGATTGGACCTCGTGCTATGCACGAGTGGGTTAGTGGGAGGGTTCCAATCTTCTTTCAGCATTCTCTTTACTTTACATATTCGACTTCGTCCTCAAAGCACCTTCTTGCTCTAAGCTCTTCGGTCCTCCGATCTCTTCCGAATCATCAGCTTCAGCCTCGAGAGCAGCTTGAAACGGTTATCGCTGCGGTCAGCGATGGGCAAGGGGCGGGCATAGGATTTGGCCCCATCTCCTTTGTCTTCTTCTGACGACTTCAACTGACTTGCGTCTACAGGTACGCGATTGGACCTCGTGCTCTGCATGAGTGGGTTAGAGGGAGGGTTTTCGATTCTTTTTATTCTCGATCTTTCAGTTGCAGTCTCGAGAGCAACTCGGTTATCGCTGCGGTCAGCGATGGGCACGGGGCGGGCACAGGATTTGTTCCCCATCTCTTTTGTTTGCGCCTGATGACTTCAACTGACTTCTGCCTGCAGGTACACGATTGGACCTCATGCTTTGCGTGAGTGGGTTAGAGGGAGGGTTCTCGACGCTTTCTTTCCGGAGTATCAGTTGCATTCTCGAGAGCAACACGGTCATCGCTGCGGCCAGCGATGGGCATGGGGCGGGCCAGGATTTGACACCCATCTCCTTTGTCTTCTTCTGAGTGACTCCAGCTGACTTAAATCTTGACAGGTATTCGATTGGTCCTCATGCCATGCGTGAGTGGGTTAGTGGGAGGGTTTCCGACATTCGCTCGACTTCACATCTTCGACTTGAATCTCGACGACCTCGACGACCTCGAATACACTCTTGAGCTCTTATACTCTGCTTTCTCAAATCGAAGACTCACAATCTCGAATAACAAGGTTATCGCTGCGGTCAGCGATGGGCATGGGGCGGGCCAGGATTTGTTCCCCATCTCCTTTGTTTGCGCCTCGGGGACCTTTTGGCTGACTTTTGTATTTCCAGGTCCGGAACGACGCCCTTCACTTTCACCTTGGCCGGAATTCCTCGTCTGCTCATCAGCCCGAACTTGACCTTCCCGGACCATCTTAGTGATGGTGATACAATGCCGGCCGAGCTGACAACTGCTTTCTTTCCCGCCCCTTCTGATTCGTTTTCTCTTGATTGTCAGCGACTAACTTCTGACTAGAAATCACCGTCAAAGACGCTCACAACTAACAACAAGACCTCACTCCTCCCCAAAACTTACTTCTTCCTGTCTGAACTTGATAGCTAACCTCCTTCTTTCAGTCTCGAGAAAGCGTGGCACTCAAACCTTCAGGCACGATGACTGAATCTCGACAGTCATGAATAACCCTAGCTTTCGAAGAGAGGAGTTCACTCTTTTCTTCTATGTCTGCTCTTGACGGCTGATTTCAGCACAGGTCGATGCCTCAACCTCAGTCGGCGAGTGTTTTTCTCCCCCTTTTTTCTTCGCCTTCCGACTTCGCCTTTGCCGGACGAGCTTCCAAAGGATCTTCCTCGTCGAAGGAATCAAATTGAACTAGGGGAGTCTGACCTTTTTTTTTTTCTTCCTTTCCACCCTTCCGCCCCAATGCCAAAATGATGATACGGGCAATGCACCAAACATCTCCATCTCGTCCCACGCAGTGAAGTCAGTAACACGCAGTGGATTTTTCGAGATGGGGGGGCCCGAGCTGGGATATAAAAAAAAACTACTCTGGAGTTCTGAAGCCGAGTAGAGAATCTGACGGCACACGATGTTTCTCTTTGGATGTTTTGAACCTGCGAAAATTTCCGAATCGAGGCTGACGAAAATCAACAACAGGTTCTTCACGATGGTGCGGAAAACCCCCCTCAAAAGGAATCAGCTACGGGAGACTTCCGGACAAGAATCTTGTGAGTATGAGATTTCCTATCTCTCTGGGGGTCTTTTTCTTTTTCCTTTGTTCCAAATGATGAGTTTTAGATACTACTCTTCGAGTGCCCGACCCTTCGGGGTGTGGGACAATGAGGAAAAAACTGAGCTACTCTGATGGCTCGGGAGCACATTTCGGTTTTTGATGTTCATCATGTTGCTTTGGCCTTGATGAATGAAGAAGCTGATTTGTGTTTCCGAGATAATTTATTTCGATGCCGGGAGAGCGAACGATTGCGACCGACCGAGAGAACGAGCCGATGAACGAGCCGAACGAGTCGAAGCGAGCCGAAGAGACAATACGTGTTGCAAAAAAGGAGGAGAACTACATGGAGCATGGAAGAGAAAGGCAGGGCTGGGGGCTCGAGACAGAATTGGAGAACAGACACGGGGGCGGACGGGCGGTGGTGAAGCTGATATGTTCGGGGCTTTGAAGATGTTGCCTTTCCGGGCTTGTTTATACGTTGGATGTACGGCGGGTGTGATGAAGTTCTGGCAAGGTGGCCCTTCATCAAGGAATGACTAGACAATTGGGAGGAAGAACAAGGTGTTTGGGAGCCGAGAAGATATGGTTACTTCAAAGGGGAAAGGTTGTTAGTAGGCTTACTGCAAATCAAAGAACGACCATCACCCCCTTCACCACCATTGCTTCTTCCCTAGAAAGAGATCTTCGAACTGATACTATAGCACAAAGTCGTTGTTCATCCGCCATCAGAAGCTGCACGATAAACGCAGAGGGTGAGTTTGAGGAGAAAAAAATACCCTCCATGTCTCACAGTCACTTTATACATACCTCGGTCGTGCAAATAAGCTACTGTCAGCCTGGCTTACACACACCTGCAGGCCCCAACCAAGATCCCTGAACACGACAAAGCAAGCTTTCTGCAAGTCAGAGTCGCAACGCTCGGAGCTTGCAGGTGGGGGGGAGGGACGATGAAGAGGAGGGGAGGGAGTGTTGTGGAGGGGTGGGTGGTGAGGATGGGATTCACACCCCCTCCCCCCCTTTTCACCTTACCAACCCCATGATCCCCCCCTTTTTCCAAGGAAAGCATTACAAATGGCATTTGCTCACGGACACCTACACTACAGGCTACCTATGTACCTGTGCAAGAACAGTATTCTTCACGGTCATCGACACGTGTTGAGTGAAACCTATACTCTCACCGTACATGAGATGGACATTTAGGCTGAGGATGGATGTCAAGGCCGGTCTTGTAGACAGGGGCAAACTATTTAGCAAGGTACACATGTGCACTGTCAAAGGCAGTGAGGCTTGTGTATTGGAATATGTACAGCTAGGATCGTCGACGATGTTCCGTACATACATACATACATGCATAATCCTCAGTTACCACACAGACGCATTGAGGAGAAACGAAAAAAAAAAACGACTCTTTATACTCATGATCATGTTATCATGAATCAACTTTGCATCTATCGCCTTTTCCCTTCCTTCCCAATGCTTCACACACACACACACACACACACACACATCCACGTCAGAGGCCCCGACCAGCCAACCGCTCCTCGGGCCGCATAGCGTCACAGTTGATACCGACCATAGCCTCGCCCAAGCCGGTGCTGCACTCGGCGAGAACATTCGCATCGTTGAAGTGTGTGGTGGCGCGGACGATAGCCTTTGCCCGCTTCGCCGGATCGCCCGACTTGAAGATGCCGCTGCCGACGAAGACGCCGTCACAGCCAAGCTGCATCATGAGAGCGGCATCGGCCGGGGTGGCGACGCCGCCGGCGGCAAAGTTGACGACCGGCAGCCGACCCAGCTCGGCCGTCTGACGGAGGAGCTCGGCGTCGACCTCGAGCTCGCGGGCCAGCTCCCGGATGCGCGGCATGCCTCCTGAAGCGAGGGCCTCCCGCGCGCGGCCGACGTCGCGGTTCAGTGTCTTGATGTGACGAACCGCCTCGACGACGTCACCGGTGCCGGCCTCACCCTTGGTGCGAATCATGGCGGCGCCCTCGGCAATCCGCCGCAGGGCCTCGCCCAGGTTCCGACAGCCGCAGACGAAGGGAACGCCAAACGTGCTCTTCTCCACGTGGCTCGAGTCGTCGGCCGGCGTCAGGACCTCGCTCTCGTCAATGTAGTCGACGCCCAGAGCCTCGAGAACCTGACACTCGACAAAGTGACCGATGCGAGCCTTGGCCATGACGGGGATCGTAACGGCCGCCTGTATCTCGGTGATGACGGCCGGATCCGACATACGGGCGACGCCGCCGTCACGCCGGATGTCGGCCGGCACGCGCTCGAGGGCCATGACGGCGATGGCGCCGGCCTCCTCGGCGATGCGGGCTTGCTCCGGGTTCGTCACGTCCATGATGACGCCTCCCTTGAGCATCTGAGCGAGACCGGTCTTGACGACCATGGACGACTTGGAGCCGTTGACTGTCGTGACGTCGGCCATTGTCTTTTTGTCTGTTTTCTTTGTTCGTTTTGTCTCTTTTGTCTGTATCGTCGCTTGTTTTTTTTGGGGTTGTCGCTGCGAGATGTGTCAAACTATTTGCAAGGGTGGCAAAAAAAAAAGACACAGAAGAAGTCGGCGGCGGTCTGCCGATGCGCCCGAGCCGAGACTAGCCGTCGACTTTCGATGGCCGAGTTCGCCTCCTCAGTTAAAGGATAGTCGCGATGGTGATGATGACTCAATGACTCGGCGAACAAGGGAATTGATAAGGGAACGGAGGCGAGTCAGAAAGAAAGAAAGAAAGAAGGCAAGAAAAAAAGTTTCGCCGAGACCGGAGCCGGTCCGAGATTTTTTCCCTCCCTTCACTACGACGGATAGAAAAAAAAAGTCACGCATGAAGCTACGTCTCGTGGGTTGACGTCACAACTCTTATGTAGATTCTAGAATCTTTCTACAGCAACTTGTCTCGGCAGAAGGCTTGTCGATTGCAAAATATGAAACACTTGTCGAATTTTTCTCTTGGCTTGATTGACTTTGAGTCTTTCTGTTATGGTGTCTGACCGACTGATGATGGCGTGCTTCGTGGTCTATGTATGCACGCGAGCCTACATGTAGGGACTATGCAAGCAACTTTTCCAGCCGTGTCAGACGACCATTGCGTCTCGGCTCGGAAAAGGAAGACGGCATCGATGAGAAAGCGTCATGTACATTCATAACGGCGAACGGTTCACCGCCCGTGTTCTCCGTCGATGACAAAACAATTACCTTGTGTTGCGTGTAAGTTAGTTCAGTGGACGGTGAAGACAACCAGTGGCAAAGCACGTGACCCTCTTCTTAGAAGAGCAGAGGATGAACTTGCAAGAAAGCTATCATCTTTCGTCACGCATTCGCTATGTAATGATTAGATATGAAAGATCTGCCCCGAATAATAGTCTAGACGGCCACTTGCTCGAGTCTATATGTAGCACATAGAGAAACGGGCGTCAATCCGAGGCTCAGGCCCAGGAAAAAAAGCCTTCGCTTCATCAACCAAGCTGGCGGGTTCAGCTCAAATACTCGCTGAGGTAAGCCGGACGGCATCAAACACCCGCCACGCCACCCCGCCATTTGCCGAGAGCCGCCGCATTCCGCTCCGAAGGTCGGCCCCTCCATCCTTTTTCCTTTGCCCTGAATAATCCGTTGAGACTCTTGGCCATCGGAAGACCCCTTGGATGCAATTGAAGCCTCACCGTCGCGAAGTAAGGCAGGAAAACCGAAATCAGAAGTACCCAGGATCATGACCGTCTCCTCCCGGCGCGACTCAACCGAGCACGGCAGCCTCACCGTCGGCGTCCTCGCCCTTCAGGGGGGCTTCGCCGAGCACGTCCGCCTCCTGCGCCGCGCCGGCGACTCGGCCTGTCGCACTTCACCATTGCGCGCCATCGAGGTGCGGACATCGTCGGAGCTTGCCCGGTGCGACGCCCTGGTGATACCCGGTGGCGAGAGCACGGCCATTTCCTTCGCCGCCGTTCAAGCAGGTCTGCTGGAGCCGTTGCGTCGGTTTGTCAAGTGGGTTGAGAAACAAAGAGCAAACTACATACGATGATACGAATGGGACTGAACTGACTTTCTGGGGAAAAGGGTACAGAAGAAGCCGGTTTGGGGCACCTGCGCAGGCCTCATCCTCCTTTCCGAGCATGTCAACGCCACGAAAAAGGGCGGCCAGGAGGTCATCGGCGGACTCGATGTCCGGGCCCACCGGAATCACTTCGGACGACAGCTCGAGAGCTTCGTGACAGATCTCGAGCTTCCCTTCCTCGCCGGCGACGACTGTGCCCCGACGACACCCTTCCCCGGCGTCTTCATCCGCGCCCCCGTCGTTGAGGAGATACTGGAAAGCGCCTCCGTCAACGTCCTCGCCAGATTGCCTCCCCACGCCAAGAATGGGGCCGGCGAAGTGATTGCCGTGCGACAGGGAAACGTCTTCGCCACCAGTTTTCACCCGGAGCTTACTTCGGATGCGCGAATCCACGTCTGGTGGCTGCGCGAGATCTTACGACAAAGGTAGAGAGAAGACTCTACCGCATCTACTACCTGTCCTCGAGATGGCGAGAGGCGAACATGGGAATATGATTTTGCATCTGGCTTGCGGGTACGGGGAGTATTTCTTGACCTTCTTTTTCCATATAGATGGGGGTTCCGGGACCGGCCGTCGTTATAGACAACGCATGTTGTTCTCAAGGAAGAGAGATAGACGAAAGAGAAATGAGGATTCCTTGCATCTCCATTTGCTACTTGCAGTTCTTGCCGGGCTTGATTCCGCAGCTGCAGATGCGAATAGGGGTGTCTAGTCCTGCCAAACAGCATCTCTCTTGCCCAAGATTCAACCCTAAGCACCAAGGACACTCTTCATATGTTTCACAAAACACGGCTGCGTCCTGCTTGATACCGACGATCCCATTATAGGTATGCTCCGGGTCCGTGATGGTGATGCTATGGGTGGCGTGCCTTCCACGAGCCACCAGAATGTTTATCACTAGGTATAGGGAGGTGAGGAAGGGTGGTTGGTTTTTTTTTTCCAATCCCCCGTAGATTAGCATGTGCTTGAAAATCTCGTACGGCCCGCCGGCTGACGTTACCTGAGCCGATGACGATCCGTGTGAAGAGCTCTAGAGAGACGAAGAGGACGAAGAAGGCCGAGGTCCGCATGGCGTGCGGCTTCTTGGGAGCTGGTAGCAATATCGAGTGACAATTATGCGGGTAGCTCTTCGCCGGGTGACGATCAGGGAAGTGAAGCCGAGTTGTCGAAGCAGCAACGGATGGAAGCAGACGGTATCATTCCAAGCAAGGACGATGAAGGGGGCGATCACGACGGAGAGAATGGACCGTTCAAGATGGAGGAGGACGACGACGACGACGACGATGACATGACTTGTACGATACATGGGAGATGGGAAGGAATAGGGTAATACGAGATGGATATAAAAAATATTGATAGAAAAGAACCACCGTTACAATATCGACTATGACGTGAAGAAGAAGAAGAAGAATACAACGTCATAAATAAGAAGAGAGAAAAAAAAAACAAAGGGCCATCAATACGACTTGGGAAGGCCAAGAACTCGCTGCGCGATGTAATTGCAGATCATCTCTCGACTCACGGGCGCGATACGCGGGATCATGACTTCACGCAGGTACCGCTCGACATGCGAGTCCGAGCCGGAGCCCAGCAGCGACACGGCGAGACGACATGCTTCGAAGGCGGCTTCGGCGGCGAGATATTTCGCCGTGTTGGCCGCGACGCCGTCTTTGTAGCCTGCGTCGTAGAGGGATGCTGCGTGGCGGATGGTGAGACGGGCGGCTTCGAGTCTGACGTAGCTATCGGCTAGCTCATGATGATGATGAAGAGGGTGAAAGTCGCCGACGACGGGGGCAGGATGAGACGAGGAAGAAGAAGAAGAAGAAGGAAGGCGAGGGGCGTGGAGGATGGCTCGACGGAGAGCGGCTCTACCGAGACCTAGGGCTTCGGAAGCGATGAGGATACGCTCCGCGTTGATGGCCGATAGGATTATCTCGAACCCTTTTCCTTGCTCGCCTATACGGTCCTCAGCCGGGACGCGCCATCCTTCGAACCGGACGGCGTTGGAATCGACGGCCGCTCTGCCCATGCGCGGTATGTCGCTCATCGATATCGCCCCTGAAGCCCTTCCGGAGACGACGTCGGCGTAGAACAAGGTGAGGGCATCAGCTCCCCTTCTTCCTCTTTCCTCTCCACCTCCGTCGATGGGAGAACAAGTCCGTACGAGGATGAGCATGCGCGAAGCACCCTGCGCAGCCGAGATCCACATCTTCTCCCCCCTGAGCACATATCCAATATCGTCATGCTCACCATTCCCACCCTCTCGCAAAGCCATGGACCGAATCCTCAACGTATCAAGACCAGCATCCGGCTCCGTAACAGCGAAACAAGCTCTCTGAAGCCCAGCAGCCAAAGGCGGTAAAAACCTCCTCTTCTGCCCCTCCGTCCCGAACCTCACCACCGGCTCGAGGCCAAAGATGTTCATGTGAACGGAAGACGCGGCGGCCATGCCTCCGCCGCCGACCTCGGCGACGGTCTGCATCATCACCGACGCTTCTCTCAGTCCTAGGCCCTTCCCGCCGTAGACTTTGGGGATGCAGATGCCGAGCCAGCCTGTGCTCGCGAGGGCGCGTACCATCTCGATGGGGAATCTCTGCTTTCGCTCTTGCTCTGTCCAGTAATCGTCTTGGAAAGGACGGCAGATGTCGCGTACTGCTTTGCGGACCGCTTGCTGCGATGGGTCGAGGTCGTTTTCGTCGTCTTCTTCTCCTTCGGCTGAGAGGAAAGATGTCGAGGCTCGTCTTCGATGTAGTAACATCTTCACCACAACCCTGCTCTTTGCATCCCGTTTTCGAAGGCTGGAAAGGGGACATATCAGATAGGATATTCGCCAGAGGGCGAGCATGGCTATAAACCAAGCCGTGCTATATGATTTCTCTCGCCTTCTTCAGCCTCGTCGAGTTTTGGAGCGGATGAAGAAAAAGGCACCAGAGAAGACTCCCTTTCTCTACATCTCTTCCCCTCACCGCAGTCTCTCTCCGAAAGAGGGAGACGTGCCATTCAACGTCACACCTGCATCGATATGCATAGCCATCCCGTGCGTGTATCACCAACCGGCGTCTCAAGTAAGTTTTAAAGACAAAAAAGTGAATGAATAACGTAATTGAAGCTGTAGAGAAGTCAGCGGTTGATCTCTTCGGCAGCGCCTCGCACTTACATGTGGGAGGGGCAAAGCCGCGTCACAGCCAAGAAAACAGCCCTGTTAGGTCCAATTAAGAGCCCGGAATTCTCATCCGCGGCCATAGATTAGCTGGGAGATCGTCAGACTGAAGTTAAACTTCTGTCCCCACGGGTGCCTATCTGAAGGTCGTGTGTTCGAGTCACACTGGCCGCAATTTTTTGCTCCCTTGGACTACCCCTTTCTCAAGTCAAGCGTCTTCACTACTCAAGTCGTTTCATCCCATCTTCTCTGTCTCAACCGTTCCTTCACAAATTGTTTCTCTGTCCTTTTTTTCTCCTTCTATTTATTCCCCCTTTCGTCTTTATCTTCCACCTTCGTTACAGGCGTCAACCAAGAAGTTGTATGGGCCTTTTCCTTCAAACCTTGTAACCGTTTAAGCCGCAAAATCTTCATTCAACCACCAACACCACCCTCCGTATGCCTAAACTATCCCATGAATATGATAGTCTACCTACCTACCTACCTAGGTATTCACTACGTCAACTCCTCTCCTGTAATCCCCTCATCTATTTCCTAAAAAGAAAGACGCCATTCCTCCCTCCCTGCTCATCTTTTTTCTCCTTCCCTTACACACCATCTTTTTCCTTTCTCCTGAGTTGACGTTTTGCTCCAAAACAACTTCACAGTTTACGACCGTCGATCCTCCTCTTCGGATTGATATCGTCACCCCGGCGGCATCCATCCTTATCTTTGCCCTCTTTTTCTTGATACAGCTGTTCCCCCTTGTCCATCTTACCCATCTCAAGCACTCATTCTCCACCTGCTTGTTTCCCCCTTTTTGGACTTCGCCTTCTAGTTGTCGTGTCCTAGCTCGTTACGGCTGTTCTCTACCCTTGCCCCTCTGTTGATGATATGCGTTCAAGCTATTTGATGCCCTAGATGTAATAGGCCGTGTAGCAAGATGATGATGTTCACAATTACCTTGTATGCGTTCAAGAAACAGCCAACAGCAACTCATCATCATCGAAACTCCCCAATCTACCTAGATCCTAGCCTTGTATCACCCAACCCTAGACCATCCCTCCGAAATGCCTACTTTGCTAATCTCCAACGTCAACATTCACACGACAAGCCCGTCACCCTCACCATCATTACACGGCCTCTTATTCTTGTAAATGCCCGTTCCGCCTGTATTGCTCATCGTGCTGGCAGCTGTCTCGCTCGATAGGTAAATGTACCAACACATAGGTTAGGCACTAGATATCCTCCTCCATCAACATGACTTTCTTTCCCCCTTTCCCCCCCCCCCCCCCCCTATCCATCAGCCCCCTTTCTCTCTTTCTCAATCATCGACATGCTCAGCACGTCCGCTAGAAAACTCCTTTAGCAAGAAATCCAGCGCTATTCTTCCATCTTCCCGATAACTGCAATATTTTCTTTTCCCCTTAACCCTTCTCGTCCCTTGGTGGTGACACCCTTTGAATTCGTGGCTTGTAACACGACAGCCTTGTAAACGTTTGTTTTTATCCAAACTCTTCCTTTAATCAACGAAAGCAAAAGACCTAGAACAGAAGAGAGAAACACAAGAATCAACCCAAAACGCCAATCGCTTGCCATCGAAGCAATGAAGTTAATATCATAATCTGTAAACGCCGTCGTCTTTTTTTTTTACGGGTGACGATGAAAAACCGCAGGGGGAACAGGTATAAATCGTGACGGGAGAAGCAACGAGTCACCTCGACCGTCTTGTGTTTTTTTTTGTAGAGGAGGATTCGCTGGTGTCGTCTGTTGTCGCTTTGCTATCCCCTCATCCTCCGAGCTGATGTCGGCTAGAAACTGAACAAGCCACTCCTCCTCTTCCCCAGCGGGTAGACGATCAGGGCACTCATGAATAGGCCAACGCTGATGCCGATGGCGACCTGAATGACACTGAAGAGGACGTTAAAGGCCGTACTGTCTATGCCGCCCATCCTCGAGCCTCCGTTCGCCAGGACCTCCGGGTTTCCGTTGAGCGCGTTCGCCGACGTCACGCCCGCCAGCAGCGACCCGCCCGCGGCGAGGCCCGACGGCACCTGCACGAAGATGGCGGGAAGCATGGCGGCCGCGGCGAGACTGTAGCCGACCTTTCGCGGCTGTCGATGAACCGGCTTCTCCGGCGACGACGGTCGGGACTCGGGATCGGACATGGACGGGATAGACCAGTTGTCGGCGCAATCGGCCGGTCGACGTCGCCGGCTGAACCGGGGCCGCATCCTGCACTCCCACCACTCGACCACGTTCAGCCAGTAGTTGTGGATGTGGCGCCCCAGCCTCGAGTAGAGGTTCGCCAGGATGCCGATGGTCAGGGCGCCCAGCATGTTGGAGATTTGCGTGTTCTGCTCAAAGTAGATGCTGCAGTAGGTGTTGACGCAGAAGCCGGCGAGGGCCATAAAGGTCATGGTCGGCGTCTGCCGCCACTTGGCCTGGTTGAGGACGCACAGGCTCAGGGTGAAGCCGGCGACGAAGATGAAGTACCACGGTCGCGTGAGCGGGTCTCGGCAGTGCGTGTCGCTCGTGGCGTTCTTGTCCATCATGCCGTACAGCGAGGCGCCGATGGTGATGCCGTAACCGAGGAAGAGGGTGTAGATCATGGCGTGGACCATGCGGACACTGCCGGCGACGATGTTGTGGCTCTGCAGCTCGAGCGAGCTGCACAAGACCATGTAGCCGGGAAGGATGAGGGCGATGCTGCTCTGGGCCAGGGCGCTGAAGCAGAAGAGGTTGCCCTGCTGGATGGAGCCGAAGCCGCGGGCGAGAAAGGAGGTGATGACCGCGGCCGACACCTCGAACACGTGGGCGTAGAGCTCGTTGCTCGGCGCGAAGACGAGCTGCAGCAGACCGACGATGCAGCCGAGGATGAAGGCGATGGGCAGGTCGATGAAGCGGCCCTCGAACGCAAAGGGGGCGACGCAGGCCGAGGCGATGCCGTAGACGGGGACGCGCATCCAGGTGTGGAACTTGGGCTTGCGCTGCATGACCTCGTCGAGACGACGCGTCGCCTCCTCGACGCCCAACTTGTCGTGGACCACGTCCTTGTATATGTTGTGGACGTCGCGGAGCTTGCCGAGGTCGATGCCCTGCGGCACGCGCACCACCTTGACCTCGGTCGTGTGGGTGGTGCTGTCGTCGAAGCTGACGAGCATGCACGAGGGGATGTAGAGGAACTGGCCCTCGATCTCAAGGACGCGCGCCGACATGGTCAGGTATTCCTCGAGCCGGTGCGTCGGGGCGCCGTACATCATCAGGGCCCGGCACAGCTTGAGCAGGTATCGGTGTCGAGATATGATGCCGGCGATGTGGACGGTGATGCGGGCGCGCTCCTTCCGGCTCGACCTCTGCGGCCTCTCCCTCCTGATCTTGTCGGCCCACTGGTCGTGGACCTCGCTCGTCACCGGCGCGGCCAGCATCGAGGACGACTTGATGAGCTCCGACAGCGAGGTGGTCGAGTGGCCGAACAGGCCGCTGCCGCTGCGGACGCGGGGCCCTCCCGCCGTCGAGGCCGGACGCGACGGCGGCGGCGACGGACGGGGCGACATGAGAGGCGTTGCGGGCGAGGTAGGCGTGGTGAAGCCGCTGCTGTTGTTGCTGCCACCGCCGGCGCCTCTATCATCGTTGTAAAGCCTGAGCAGCGAGGATAGGATGCCGCCGCGGTAGCGTGGCGGGCGGGAGACGTAGTCTTGTTGCTGGTGCTGATGACGATGTTGCGGCTGGTGCGTTTGGCGGCCGGCGGGCGACGACGGCGACGACGACGAGTGCTTGCGATGGAATAGGTCGCGGGCCCTGTCCCTCAGTGTGTGAGACCGGACGAGAGACTCGGCGCAGACGTGGTCTTCGGACGCGATATTACGTCGACGACAGTGGGGTGTGAGGAGAGTGTCGTCCAGCCTCGAATCGGGAGAGGCAGCGGCGTCACTTTCGTCGACATCATCTGGATCATCCATCAAGGGCTGGAATGCAGCCTCCAAGTCATGAGAGGTCCGCCTAGAGCCCGGGGCAGAGTCCCTGACCACGGATATGGCAAGCCGATCCGCCCGTTGGCGTGCGTCAGTCAGGGAGCGAAGCTGGCGCTGGGTGGCTCGCTGCTCCGCCTGGTCCGCCTTTTCGCGTTCCTCCGGCGCATCGTAGCTGGTGCTACGTCTCAGAGCCGGCCTCGGAGCCTTGGGAGGGGTGGTGGCAGCAGGAGGCGGCTCCGTTATGAGCGGAATCTGCTGCCACTCGCGCTGCTGCTCCCGCTCGTCCGAGAGAACCTTTGTGAGGGCCAATACGAGCTCGCGCGCGTCCGGTGCTCCTGGCGGGTTGGAGAGCAGTGGCCGGCCTGGAGAGGCCAGCGGTGACCTGGAGGCGCTGCCGTCATTCCCTCCGCTGCCTACACCTCCCCCGCCGCTATTGCTGCTAGAGTGCCAGCCCACACGCTTCTTTGGTTTTCGACTGGGCGTCGGCACGTCACTAGGCTGGCTGCTGCTGCTGGTTGGCTCTCCCGCCATGGCGTGCGATGGAGAAAGGTCTTGGTCGGCAGATTCGCCCTGAGACAGGTCTCAGAGCGCCGTCTCGATACTCGCAGAGAGAGAGAGTGAGAGAACTAGACAGCTTTTTCCCCCGCCCCTTTTTTTCTGAAAAAGGTTGGGGAGAGACAAACTGGCAAAGGAACACACAAGGGGGCAATAGAATGAAAGAAGGATGGAAGAAGAGAAGGGGCGCAATAAGATGAATTTTCAACCCTTCGCCGCCCTATGCCAAGGCCCAAGGAGCCAGGGGGGGAAGCGTAGGTTTGGCGGCGGCGAGCGTCGACGTCGACCCACGATAATCCTAGGTGATGAAAGATGGGTCTATGGGTCATCAAAGACCGCAAGGTGACGTGTATCGTCGACGATAAGAGGTGGAAAGGCATGCCTTGAAGCGGCGACGGAAGCGGTCGCGGCACGGTGGGTTTCCAACAAGGCATTGCTCTGCGAGTGGGAACCGCGGTCCGCTTAAGCTCCACGTGGAGACTGACTCGTTTGTCGGGCGGTTGAAGTCGAGTCCCCTTTTTCTCCCTCTCCTCGTTCGCTCTTCTCTCTGCATCCCTCCTTCATACAACACACACCCACATCCCTCCTGTTTCTCCTTCTCTCTCTCTCCTTCTCTCTCTCTCCTTCTCTCTCTCTCTCTCCCCTCTGTCACTCTCTTTGTTCCATTCCCAGGTCCTGGCCGTGGCGGGTGCATGGTAGACGTGGAGCCGCAGCAGGGAGCGGTTTAGACTTTTTCCTCCTCGAGGGGTGAAGCTGTGGGTCGGCAATGCATGCCAACCGTGGGACTAGTCCAGCCATGAGGATCCGTCCTTTTCTTCCTGTCGTCTTCTTCGCCCTCCGAGTCGGTAGAGCCGTCTGACGCGTCGTAGGAAGATGATGGACGATTGGAGTGTGAAAAGTGTATGTACATACATATGTACAAATGTACATGTGGCAAGAGTCAAGAGTCAGTCGGCTTGAGACGGTAGGATCCGGATTGTCTGAGGTCCGAGATACCGGGATTCCGGAGGGCCGGGCGACGTTGACGCCGGCATCGGGGCACCGAAGGTCGTCCAGCTGTGGTGTCGATCGATCATGCCTCTCAGTGTCCAGTGACCAGGGAGGGTAGCATTAAGGAGAGGGACCTTTTTTTTTCTTTCTTCCTTCGGCCTGTAGATCACGTGCCATTGAGCGGCCTATCGCTTACCTGCTTACCTAGTCCCCTTCACGGCCTACCTCCTAACCAACTCTTAGCACCTCTTACTGGAGACTCGGTCAGCGGCCCTACGCTGACATAGGCCCGACCTACGTGGCCGGTCAATGAATGACATGACGTTATCGAGTTTCACCGCGCGAATTCGTCAGAATGGGCACCAAGACCAGAGGCAATAGCCAATGCATATCCGTAGTACATATGTATATACAAATATAGCAGGGCTGGCGGGTCCGGCTGTACATACGAAAGCTTGTTTGTGGCGGGCTCGGATCTTCATCCAATGCCGCGACCACGGAGGATTTCAGACACTATTCACGGGATGCGTGCGTCGCGACTCAGGCATCCAGTTGACCTCCATATGGAATTATTTTGTATGGATGCGCTTCACTTGCAGCATGTATACCAGATACATGTTGATAACTCGGGAGTTTCGAGCGAACCAAGCCTTTGCGAAGACATGGTCCTGCAGGTTGATGAAGTGCGCCGGCGATCATCGGACACCCGGGTGCTCGCTGTTGAGTGACTATTCTCACAGTACTCAGACATTCACTTGCTCGAAATAAAGTCGACACGATGGCTGCAAGGTTTGTCTCTTCTTAGCATCATCGTGCCTACGGATATGCAAGCAAGAGTATCATAATAGAGCTTCAACTCAGTCTTCTTATCTTCTTTTCCGCTTCCGCCCCCCTCCCCCCCCCCTTCTGGATGATTCCATGATAGGGATCCATGGAGCGGCTCTATAACATAAACAAAAGATAAAGACGGGGCTTTTCAGAAACATGGATAATAATAGCTGCCGCATGAATACCGTGCATGTTTGCAGTAAGCACAGAAGGCGTTGCACAACGTCGAGACGCATCACGTGGTGACCTCCTTTTTTTCGACCTCACCTCATCTCTTTAAAGTGCTCGAAGATCCTGATCCTTCATATGATCGAGTTAGTAACTAGTGCGGCACTCGCAGCGCAGAGCCTGTCGAGGTCGATGTGCTGTCTAGCATCTCAACGTCTTGTGTATATCATAGATTTGTATCCCGCGGTTGACGATAATTACTTCTTCTTGCCACTCTCACAGTCCCATAACCTGCACATAGAGGTATAGTCGCCGCTAGACCATTTACCTATCCGCACAGTTCGTCACCTTTGCACACACAGCAACCGTTCTTCGTCTTCGTTCCTCTGTCTATCCGTACCTAGACGTGTAAGAATGACTCCCTCCTGGCTTCAATTCCTCCACAGACCTATGAGGCTGTGACCCGTCAGCACTGGGGCTCCGGCTTGGCCCATCGTCATGTCGGGCCTCTGTAATGGCCCCGTCAGCACTGGTTTCTGCCGGCATCACAATTGTCAGCAACTAGTGTCATATGCCTGTCTTGCATGGCCTCCTCCTCACTAGGGCCTCTCGGTCCGTCGCATTCAACGGCCGCCGACGCTCCGTCTGCTCATCGCTTCACTTGGTGCGTTAATCACCGACGCAACTCCGAGCACCCGACCCTCACCGCTTCTCGAGGCACCTATTACGAAATACTACCTACTGCAATCTATATATGTAGTTCTGCAGTCGCAGTAGTCCTTCTTCTTCATCATGCCCCTGATCAAGCACCACCAGCGTCAACTTCACACGACTCATCTCCTCTCTTTGAAACCACAAACATGGCCCAACCCGTCGGCGTCCCGGACCGCATCGTCCCCATGCGGGTCATCGTCGTCGGAGCTCATCGGACCGGCACCATGAGCATGAGATCTGCCCTGTGGATGCTCGGCTTCCACGACTGTTACCACATGCACGCGGTGATGCAAAATCCGGTAGACCATCCCGACATGTGGACCCGAGCCATCGAGGCCAAGTTCGCCGGCAAGGGAACCTTTACCAGGGCCGACTGGGATCGTCTGCTCGGCCGCTACCAGGCTTGCTGCGACGTCCCCGCCGCCTTCTTCAGCACCGAGCTGGCCGAGATGTACCCAGACGCCAAGGTCGTCGTCCTCAACCGTGATCCCGATAAGTGGTACGAGAGCGCGCTCCATACCGTTCACAAGGCGATCACGGAGATTCCGCTATCAACAAAGATCATCCAGCTGTATTGCTACGCACTGGATGAGCAGACCAGGAGCTGGGCACGCTTCCTGAAGGTGATGAAGTCGCATTGCCTCGACTTTGACCACGGCAAAGAAAGGGACAAGGCCATTGCTTGGTTCGAGGGCCAATATAAAGAATGTCACGAGCGTATCCCCGCCGACCGATGTCTCGAATATACCATCAAGGACGGCTGGGAGCCTTTGTGCGAGCATCTGGGGGTGCCGATCCCGACGATCAAGGACCCCAGAACGGGCGAGTTAATGGAAGCGCCTTTTCCCCGGATCAACGATCGCGAGAGCTTCCAAATCAACGTAAAGCGCGGCATGAAGCGTTCACTGGCGCGAGCTAACAAGAACGCCATTCTGCTTGTTGGCAGGTTGGCCATGGTCTCTATGGTGGCTTACGGGGCTTACACAATGTGGAAGAGAAATCATGGGGATGAATCGTTTGCATAATGTACATACTCCTCACTTCAACCTTTGCGTATTACTATACGGATATGAAAAACATCATCATACATGTTGGGCACGGTTGGGTTGGTTCTTTGCCGGCGTTCGTTCATAAGTGCTATCTAGCCTTCCATCCTTAAGAAGGTGTTGAACGATGGGATGATGATTGACGTCATGCTTAAAACGGCACGGATCATTATGGTGGCCGACGACATCGAAGCTGTGATGTGAACCGTGAGCAGAGCTCTTTACCGTTTACGGCAGACTCGTACCTCTCTGGCACTACTAACCTTACTACCATACTACCCAGTATACGGATACTGCTCTTGCTCATAGCACATGATGAAGATTCGATCGCGTCGCATTTCCGCCAGCATCGCCGACGCTATCACGCAGCCCGTGACCGGGGTGGAACGGCAACCGGGATGTCTCGGCCCCTGCATCCAAGCCGCCGCCGCATTCTTCGCATTCTATAGGCTCAACCTGGCACGCTACCGGCCGGCCGATTTTCTCCGTCTGCGACTCCACGTTTGGCAGCTCGACGAGGAAGCCTACAGCGACTCGTTTCGAAACTCGTCCGGCCGCGATGACGATGCGTCGCACCAGCTTGTACCCGTTGGCGACTTGGGCTACAGTGGTTCTACCTTTTTCACGACTCCCAACGGTTGCTTCCTCGTCAAATCTCTTCCGCGGAGTTTTGAACATGAGTTCTTTACCCAGGACTTGTTCGACGCCTACTCGGCTCGCATGACGGACTGTCCCGGCAGCCTTCTGGTGCGCATCACGGACATGGTGTACTGTCCGCGTACTACACTGGGCGGTATCCTGGGGTCGGCGCCGACGCATCACATCATCATGGAAAACTTGCTTCACCTTGAAGGCGACCATGGCGATGCCGAGACGTACGACCTGAAACCGGACGACTACTTCTTCCCCGAGCGAGACATTGCCGACGGCAGGCTGGCACCCGCCAGCATCAAGGACCGCCTCGTCGACAAGTTCCCCGGCGAGGTACGCGTATCCCCCGAGGCCAAGCGTAACCTCGTGAAGCTCCTCGAGGCCGACACGGCCCTTCTCGCGGACTCGAGCGCCGTCGACTACTCGCTCTTCCTCGTGCGCTTCCCGCAGACCAGCGGTTCGCCCTTTGCCGACTCGCATGCCGCCCCGAACTCTTGGCGCACGGGCGTCGCCTCGACCGACGGCCGCTGGACCTACCGCGCCGTCGTCCTCGACTTTTTCTGGGCGAAGAAAAAGATGCGCGCCAAGGCCATGACGGGTCTGGTCCGCGCTTTCAACCTGCTGGCGAGAAAGGGGCCGATGAGCATCACGGCGGAACCAGCCGAGTATAGGGCCCGCTTTTTGAGAATGGTGAACAAGCTCGTGACGAGCGCTGAGCCGCAGCTACCCGGGTCAGACGAGACTGGGGAGCTTACGCGGGGTCGAGAAGCGTCTGTCGCGGGCGAAGAACCTTAGAGTTCTTTGTGTGTCTCATTCAGCCTCCCCTCCAACGGTCCACGTGCTTCGTCTGCCGGTTCTCCTTCACATAAGTCGAGAACCATGCGATTTCTCCAGCAACTGCTGGTCATGTTTCTTGTCAGTCATCCTCGACATGTTCTTCCCTGCCTGCGTTCGGGTTTTTCCTCTTCGTGTCACGGGACAGTCTGTGTGATCGAAAGGTTTCTCGATCTTTGAGGAAGAATAAGAAAAAGAAGAAAGAAAGAGGGGAAAAGAAGATGGCGTTACTTTAAGACAAGCAGCTCATATCGAGAGCGTGTCTGGACTGGCGGTACGAGAATGCAAGCTGTCGCCGATCGGGGACTGCATCGACGATTGGCGCAAGATGAACCTCGTTCGAGATGAGTTGTGATGAGAAATCGGCGCCATGGCCCGCCCCGTGCTTTGTCGGGATTGCTTCTTGTCTGTTTTGGCCGCTGCTTCACGTTCCCTGCCCCAATGTGAGTGCCAATTGAAGAACGTCTTCTTCTTTGGCCTTACGGCCTTCAGTCGAGGCACAATTCTTTTGTCTCGTCGGTGGTTCTTCCGGTCGGCTTCTGCCAGTCTTTGCCCCCTCCATAAGCGGCCTACGGCATCCTCCGCCTCGCAGGATTCAAGGTGAGACATGGCCGGAGAGGCGGGCATATTGATAATTACCTACCAGCCACCCCCCTTTTCTCACCTCCCCTCTCTTGTGGGAAACAGAAGACGCCTCTTATGTCAGAGATGACCAGTGATGCGTATGAAAAGATGCCATAATTCAGGTGGTGTCTAGCGCGGGTGGAGGGCGTAGTTCTTTTGAGATCTTCACTTGTCGGTCGGTCCAAGCAACTGTACATACTCCGTACGGAGCAATGGAATAAGCTCTTCGGAGCGATGGAAGAGACGATTATCCGACAGGACGATTGATGGATACAAATATGTGTGTACGTACAGATGGGGCTCGTTTTCTCGTCACGGTTGAAGGGTTCTATCGGCAAAGGCGCCCTTTGGGGGGACTTTTTTTCTTTAACAAAGAAGGGAAGGGGGGAAAGGCAAGGGTTGTTAAAGCTTTGCTGGAGTCATCGCGGCTTAAGCAGGGGTTTTCCGATTGCGGAACTCAGGGAGGAGCCGGCCTGGATCATGAGAGCTGAGAAGCGGTCCTCCAGCTCATAACCTCGGAGAGAAGGAGGGTTACGAAGAGTATGCAGATATGCAGTCCTCTGCTGTGTGGATCGAGGCGAGGCGAGGGTGAGATGGGTTAAGACTGTGAGACGGAGAGGCGCAATGGTTGTCCTTATTGTTATCCAACTCTTAAGCTACCAAACCAACGTGATATGTACATACATATATAGTATGTACTATACAGATATATGAGAGACGGAAAAGCCGTTGAATATGTACACACGTGGATACAGCTTCATAGCCTTCGGCTCACGTACTGCAGTATGCGCTCTTCATCCGGTGTCAGAATGATATGCTTGGGAAGCAGGATACGACCCGGCCGGACGACGATCTCGGGCAGGGCTCCGTCCGGCTGGGCGACGGCGGAAGGACTTCCGATGGTGGTCTCCTCGTCATCATCGATGATGCCTTTGTTGCTACTGTCGCTGTTGCTGCTGCTGCTGTTACTGCTGCTGCTGCTGCCGTTGCTTCCATCGCCATCATCTTGCTTCACAGAAGGGCGAGACAAGTCCTGAGCAGTCCACCAATAAAGGGGAAACCGACGCTCAATGTTGTTAACAAGCAGAGCAACACCCAGCATAAGGGCGCACCCCAGCAAAACGACAGGCAGTAGCAGCCAACCGAGGCCGACGAGACGCGGGTCGACGATGGCCAACAAGGCGGTGGCTCCGGCGGGCGGGTGGACGGTGCCGGTGAGGTTCATCAGGGCCGTGGCCGAGGCGCATGCCAGGGCGCCGCCTACCCAGCGGACGTCGTCGAAGCGATCGCTCAGCTGAAAGAGCTTACCCATAGCGATGGCGGCGACGGCGCTGATGAGCTGGCCTACGATGGCGTTGCGCGGTTGGGCGAGGGGGGATTCGATGGTGCAGAATTCGAGGACGGCGGCGGCCCCCTTTTTTTTTCTCATCGGATGAGATGTCGGAGATCCTCTTTCCCATCAACATTTTTCAACTTTACTCCCTCTGAAGATGAATTGTAGTTTTTTTTTGTGCCAGCCCTGGACGAAGTTTGCTTCTTTTCTCTCTCTTCTTTCTTTGATATCTTGGATTGGCAACTTTCGCTCTCTCTCAGGGTCTTTGTTTCGGAAAGAAAAGGGGGGGGGAGAAACCAGAAGAGATATAGAGAGGGGGAAAAAGGGGGGGGAGGATAACGCACAAAGGAGCCGACGATGACGGGGGTGCCATGAGCCCGCAGCAATGGCACGCGCGGCGTCACGGCCATGATGAGCAGTAGGGAGATGAGGATGCCGATGAAGGACCAAAAGGTGGTCAACAGGTTACCCCTGGTAGAGGGCTTCGTCCGACGGTAGCCTAGGAAGTGGGCTAGAGGGTACGGCAGTCGGGTCCATGGCGGAGGCGGAAGCAGAGGGTTGAGATGACGGTCGATGTCCAAGTTCCAGGTTTTGCGGCCCCCCATGATGTGTCTGAGGGGAGAGAGAGTGCTGTTGGATATAGAGGATTGATGAAGGAGGGAGAGACGGGGGGAGAGGTGAAGGTGATGCTTGCTCCGAGATTCTTATACTTGGTAGGAGAGACACCGTGACGCTTTCTATGAGATGATTGAGAGAGAGAGAGAGAGAGAGAGAGAGAGAGAGAGAGAGAGAGAGAGAGAGAGAGAGAGAGAGAGAGAGAGAGAGAGAGAGAGAGAGAGAGAGAGGGCAAGGATGACGCTCTGTATTGATATGTTGGGTGAGAAGAGAGAGGGAAAGGTGGCGCTTCCAATTGGGGTATTTTCGGACTTTGAGAGAGAGAGAGAGAGGAAGAGAGAGAGGAAGAGCCCGCAATAAGCAAGTTGGCCTTAACCGAGCTTACGTAGGATAAGAAGAGGGAAGCCAACAGGAAAGGTGAGAAATGTCATCAATTAAAGACAAACGGCCAGTTCTCTGCCTCTCTCCATCTCTCTTCCATCCATGTAGCCGTAGGTATGTACGGATATATATGTCCCGGTATGTCGTGCGCGGAGCATGTCCGCGGAGAAAGGACGGTGTATGGATGCCTGGAACTGGATAGGTTCAAGGAAAGGTGGGAAAAAAGGAGAGCCAAGAGGGGAAACCAACGGCGTTTGTGTGTGTTTTGAGTCGATATATTGCTTTTTTTTTCTTGCACCTCTTTTTTGCGCCGTGTAATCACTTGGCTTGAGAGATGGAAGGGGATTGGTTCATAAGCAAGTGAAGAGAGAGAGAGAGAGAGAGATAGAGAGAGACATATGGAGAACAAATTCGCGTCGATTTCAAACATGCAGAAGGGGAAGATGCAAGGGGGATGGATGGGTGAGATGGGATGGGGACATTGAAGAGGACGCTGTATGTGGACGAATATGGACATACGGGTTCAGATGAATACCTAGTATCCGTGTGCATGCATGATATCCCGCATCACGATGACTGATCAGACCCATGGATGGCTTCCGTAGATGTATGTATATGCGTTGTTAATTCTGATTGGCATTGAAGCGTACCTATCTGTACATCTCATATATCTAAGAGTAGGTCAGTATATGTATGAGAGCTGAAACCTTCAGCCCCCGACGCGCGACGACGCCGGCTGAAAGGATCGAGTGGACGATATCATCCGCCCTCCTTAGCATCCGTAGGTAGGTAAAGCCGATACATGGATTGGCTCATGATTCCTCAGATAAGAAGAAAGAAGAAGAAGAAGAAAGAAGAAGACGGAGAGGAGGAAAAAGAAGAAGGGAGATGGGAAAAGGAAGACTACCCTAATCGAAAAGTATCCATGCTTCAACTCCCAGAATACTCCCAAGCAAGAAAATCGTGAGAAAGCCGGCGCCGACCTTGCCAGCCGTCGTCACGGGATGAGCCCCCGACCTCCCCAGATGGTTCACACCAGCATTCGACCCAGCGCCGGCGTCCCCCTTACTCGTACCCCCCGTATCGTGAGTCAACGGCGGGGCGACGCTCCCCCCTCCCCTCCGATACAGGCCGGAGAGGACGGCGCTGAGGGCGGTCATCTGCGTGCCGATGTTGATCGTGCCGTCGTGCTGGCCCGAAGACCACTGGAAGCCGCACATGCGACCGTTGTCGCCGCCGGTGCAGTGGCTAGCAGCCGCCTTGGCCGACGCCTCCAGCACGGGGTTGATCTTCTCCGCCGTGAAGGGGGCGACCTGGGCGATGGAGGTGAGCCAGCGGATGCTGACGCCCTTGTGGAGGAATCGATCGCGGGTGCAGATGTTCGTCTCGTCGTTTTGGCACGACGTCTCGGTGATGATGTTCTTGGGGAAGAATTGCTTGAGCATGTGGTCTAGGAGCCCTTCTACTCGCTTCTTCCATTCCGGGTCTCCCTTTGTCTGTATTTTCCGCCTGTTAGCCCCGTGAATCATAAAGAGGGGGGGGGGCAGAGGCCGGCCTGACATGGTTATATAGAAACGCTGCCCCCTGAAGCCAAACGGCAGAGTTGTACGTGTACTCTGTAATAGTGATCGCCGTACAGTTCTGAGTCTTCTTGTCAATATGGGCACCGTCGTAGACAGCGTAGCCGTCGGTAATGAGGCCGACGCTTCGCTCCCAGTCCCACATCTTGTTCGCCCACTCTTCGTACGTGTTGTTACCGGTATACCGCGCCAGCCTCGCGCCGAGGTTGAAAAGGATCCCGTTGGAGATGCTGTTCTTGTAGTCGAAACCGGGGCTGTAGAAGTTGATCTGCCACCGCAAGCCGCCCCCGCAGCTATCGCTCTGACGGTCCGGGGCGGCCATGGTGTTGAAGACGCCCTGGGCGCTCGCCAGCCACTGGGGCTCTCCCGGCTTCGGGTCGTCGAAGCCCGTCTCGGCCGCCAGCATGGCGGTCATGCCCCAGAAACCTTGGTCGTCGTTGCCCATGTGGGCCGTCCAGTTGGGCGTGAGGAAGTCCTGATTCACGCCCGACTGATGGACCATGGCCGCCTTGACCACGTCGTTGTACTTGGTGTCTTTGGTGAAGTGCCAGTAGTCGACCATGGTGCTGAAGAGGACCGCTCCGGCCCACCACCAGGGCTCCGGGTCCGGCTTGAGGAACAACAGGCCCGGTGTTTGGCCGGGGAGGTTTCCTTCGTACGAGGTCATGAGATCGGCCGCCATGACGCTCGCCGCTTCTTTAATCGAGTCTGCACAGGGGCGTGAGTGATCGGCATCATGAGGGAGGAACTTGATTTGCGTCGCTAGGGTAGGTAGACAGGGGGATTTATAAGAGCCCATCATGCTGTGTAGGTCTTTACTAACCATCGTTTTCCCAGTCAATCTGGAAGCCATTTGCAAGAACTTTACACGCTCCCAGCAGGAGGATGAAGAAAGTAGCGGCAATTGAAGTCATCGTCAGGTAGCCGTTGAGGCTCTAGCAACTACTAAACTCGGTAGTCGTAGAAGCACTCGGGATACCCTGTGATGCGAATTCCCACGCAGAGTCGTTGGAAAGGTTTTACCGCATCGAGGGAGGCAAATACAAAGTTGAAGCTGGATTTTGAACTCCCCGACTTCTCATGACGAGAGAGGAGAAACACGAGAGCAGAAAGAGAGAAGAGAAAAAAGTCAACGGCTCCTTGACGAGCAACTCCTTGGCAAGCCGTATGTTATTAAGCGGGTAGCACCGTAAAGAAAAGCCCGTTGACGGCAAGTATGGTAAATATGGGGGGTCAGAGAAGGAGGGGGGGTCTTCAGGCGTGGAGTATCCTTGTTGATTTCAATTCTATGGATCCTTCTGGACTTTATTCATGCCTGCATCCCCATCCTTTAACATCACAATGCCTTGATATTTTTGGGCCTGCGTTGTGTGAATGGAGTTCGATTTTAAGCATATTGACTTGACGTGTAGGACGATATATGTTGTTTCAATATTGCCTCTCTCGGGAAAGATGATCATCACCCTCTTTGAAGACGTCGTCCGGCAACTTGAGGGCAGTGCTACAACCAAGGCACGAGCCGAGTAAACCCTGAGCGGGAAGAAACAAACCGTCATGCATTTCTATCAGCCTACAATCATGAACATATCTTTAACAATACCCTAGGGGTCTAGTTGACGATCCTAAGCGTAAGATTTCTAATATTAGAGGGAGAAAAATGCTCACCTCGTAGCCTTAAAATAAATCGTATCAAAGGACAAGGTGAAATTAAAACCCAATGCCCGTCACGAGAAATCCCCTCTCTCGCTACGCCACCATCAAAGGTGGAGAACAAGTCTCCTCCATCTCCCCAAACTCAAAGTCAGTTTGGCTCTCCTTCATCGTCGTCATCATAATTTACCTCGGCGGAATTATAAGATGGATGCTGCTGGTGTTTATGCGACCCGTGGCGCAGCGAGCAACGAGTGGCTGAGCTGACTTTATATGTGCATTCACCTTATCATCGAGGTATCGGGCAACGAGGTCCGGCGGAGGCAAAGGGAGCGTTGCGATAGGCGAGCCGTGTTGAAGGGGGGGAAAGGTCACGTGCGTCGCGAGGCGGGGAAAAAAATGTGGGGAGCTGCCTTTCAAATTCCAGGCAACCGCAGGAAATAATGCGGGAGGGAAAGAGCAGGGAAGACGTTGGACCTTTTTCACGTGACTTTACGGGGAAGGTCGTCTCTTCAACGGTCTTGAACCTCCAGACGCGCCCCCATGATATCCGCCTGCATACGACAAGGTGATGAATGGACTACAGCTCCATCTTCAGAAAGGAGAACAAATTGACGCTGCTATTCTCAAAGACCTCATCAAGATGAGGGTTCGAAGACACAAGGAAATCACAGGAGGCTGCGCAGTGAACGAACGGCCTCTATCCTCGTCTGACTGGCTCTATCGATTCTCACCACAGTCGTGTCTCTATCCAGAGGGAAAGGCCAGGATAAGCATACTGTATACAAGCTTGGAGGAATTCTCGCTGCGTTTTATTGTGACAGTATTGGGGACACAGTTGGCGTGAAGCGATGAATCGAGCAGTATCTGAAGTACAAGAAGAAAGATGGAGTTAAGACCCCTACATCATTATGCTTCGTCGACGGGAAAGCTGTCTTCGATGCAGTGTTTCACCTTGTAAGTGTGTTTAAGTTGGAAAAGCTCGAGAGCCAGAGGCAGTAGAGCTTCGACCTTGCTCGGGACCAAAACTCGGTGTACCTTGTCAAAGTTAGAACGACTCTGAATTTTCAACGAACTTCTTGACGTAGAGAACGATAGTCACGCGCTACCGACTTTCTATACATATAGTGTTAGAAGCTCGGTGGCTCTTGGAGCCTGGGGTGTCTCTTCATACGCTGCGGGTCATAAGAGCTCTAGCCTCCCGAACCATCAACAGCGGATGGGAAGCGGGAAAGCAGGAGAGTCTTGTCTGATAAAGACATGGCTGCAGCATCCCTTTCTTCTGTCGTATCGCGTGCCTCGCCATCGTTGTCATGGGATGTTGATTCTTCGAAAAGGGGTGCAAACTTTTGCCCTGTGTGTTGAAACTCCGAATCTGGGACGTTGTTGGATGATTCGGCAGGCGAGAGACGCTCGTTGAACGCTGTCGTTGGTATCTTTGCATACTATTCCAGAAGATGTTAGCTTGAAACAGAGGTCGAGTTCTTGAATAGACGTCTCTGAACGCCAGTGCTTGCCTCACTGTCGAGTCCACCACCGGCGGCGGCGGCGGCAGCGTATCTTCCACACCAGTGAGTAGAAGCTGCTCTTTTTCTGTAGAGAAAGACTCGAAAGATTCATAGAGAAAATTTCGATGGTAGTTAATCATGCAAGGTTGTGAGGGGGAGACGGTGGAGGGAGCCGCGGCCATCCGCGACGGCGACGACCATGACCACGAACGAGAGCCTCGCAATAGCATCGAGGAAGAAGCTCATAGAAGGTCTTTCAAGACATCATCTATTTTCTCTTACAGATTCCATCAAGAGACAAGAGAAAAGTAAACAAGAAGAGGAAGAAGAAAAAAAAACACAATACCCCGGTCTTCACAGCGTCGACCCTCGTCTCATCCTTCTTTGAAATCATCTCTACCATCTTCCATCCTCTACGTTTGCCGTTTCCCTCGTCCCATCTCTTTCCCCCCCGTGACCTTGACCCTAATCTTTTCTATCGCGTCCCTGTTTTGTGGCGTTGACCTGGATCGCTACGTGTTGCCGGTTTAGGAGGAGGAGCACACCCTGTGATTCTATGCCCTTTCAACACACAACCTTCTCCCACATTGTTTTATTCACACCTTTTCGATCTAATTTCGTTCTGTGTGCCTTGAAGGAAACTTTTTCTACTTATTCCCCCTTCCCACCATCTCCTTTCATCTTTTCTCTTCATCTCTCTCTCTCTCTTCTCCTCTCTCTCTTCTCTCTTTCTTCTCACTCTCAGTCTCATCTCTTCTCTTCTTCACCACAACCTTTCGTCCGCATCTCTATCTCTTTCTTACTTCATCTTCTTCTTTCTTGCTTTCGCTCTTGGCTTTACCTTTTACTACTGGCTTTGCGTATGCTGCTTTTCCCTTCCCTTCCCTTTCCGTCTCGTCTTGTTCCTTTGGTCTTGCTTCTAACTCGTGATGTCCTCTACAGCTTACTTTGGAGGCCCTTTGCCGGAACACTCTTCTCCAAGAAGCTTTGCTCTCTCGTCCTGCATCACTCTATCTCTCTTCTCTTCTGCCTTTGTTTCGCGAGCTTTGCTTTTTGATCGATCTCTTTGCGATTTCAAACCTTTGCCCAAGAACGACTTTTATTCTTCCTTCTCTCGTTCTTCCGCACTATCGATCAATATCCAACCATGAACACTTCCAAACTTTTGAACAAGCCCATGCCAGAGGTCGACCTGATGAACTCTGAGCCTCGAGAGCAGCACCAACAGACTATCAAGGAAGAACTTGACGCCAAATGGCCGCCCTTGGTTCCCGTCAAGGCTGAGCAGCCGACTGAGGCCTGCGAGGGCCTCCTCCTTCTTACATATCATCCGGACGTTGCGGACGAGGAGCCGCCTTCGCCTTTGATCGTTCTCGGCTCGCCTTCCAGGGCAGCCGGCTTCGCGGTTATGAGCCGTCGAGTGGTGCTCTTCAACTTGCCCCCAGATACCAACGCCGCCCAAGTCATTCTCGGCATCTGCCACACCGAAGGTCTATTGAGCGTGACCATCACGCCTGACCCCATGCAAGGGTCGCGGACTCGAGTCGCCGAGCTCGTCTTCGAGCGCGCAGACGACGCGCAGGGCGTGGTGAGGCATATGGAGTATCACCCCGTCTGTTTCGAATCGGGAGACCGCAGCCGATACGAGGCAAAGGTCTGGCTTGTCCCCACGCCATCATATCGCAGCTCCCAGGAGCGAGCCTGGCATGACCTGGGCTACACCCGCTGCTTAACGATGGAAAGCGTCCCGGTCGGCCTCGTGTGGCAGACCATCTCCGTCATAGACGTGAGACAGGTTTGCTCGGTTTGTTACGACCGAAATCAGGGCCGTCTGGATCTCGAGATGACGTCGGTGCGCGAGAGCGTAAAAGCCCACGATAACATCAAAGTCGCCCTCGGCTTTGAAGCCTCGTATTCAAAAAGGACGTCTATATGCATTCATGGGAGCGCCGATGAGGTCGCCTTGGTCCGGCACATGGCCCTAAGCCAGGTCGCCATGGAGTGGAACACCTGGCCGTGGAACCAGGAAGAGGAGACGCCAGAGATTGATTGGGCCGCGGAGAGGGAGGCCCTCCGCCCGGCCAGGGAGAGAGCCCTGGCCGAAAGTCTCGACATCGACGTAGAGGAACTCGGAGACTATCTCGAGTCCCGGGCGAAATTTACAAACATCGACTACTATATAATCGGCAGTCGTATCAAGCTCACCAGAAAAGCGTGGAGTTGGTCGATATCAGTCGATGACGATCATAAGCTCCTCATGGCGAACACCCTCCACGACCCCGAGTGGGCCCAGGAGTGGGACGAGACCTTCGAGGCCGAGGGCGTGCCCAATCTCCGCACTTGGGAGAGGTACGGCATGCTGGCCCAGCATCGGCGCGAAAAAGCCCGTGAGCAGGGCCTGGAGGACTGGGAGGTCCCGAACTGTTACGGCACCTGCGAATGGGGCTGCTGCCCGCTAGAGGCCTGTCCCGTCCCGGAGGTGGTGAAGCGATATCTCGAGCAGAAGATTCCCCCGCGCGACGACTCTGATGAAGAACATGAGGACGAAGAACGCTCAGTCGACGAGTACGGCTCCGAACTCAGTGACGACTGTCACCAGGAGGAAAGGATATTTAACTACCTTGCATGTAGCGACGCACCCGAGAACGAGGAAGACTACGGTTTCCTCTCCGATGAAGAGGAAAACGACGACTGAAGGTGAAAAGGAGGAGGTTTACGACTTGTTGTGCTCAAGGGAATATATTAGAGCAGCACAGACGAAAAGGACTGATAAGCAGGATAGATCAGATTAGATCTGAACAGTTGAGACGAAGAAAAAGGATATCTAGGCCGAGAGCAAACAATGTACAAAGATGTCCATAGTTACTAGGAGTCTCTAGGAGAATCTCGCTTTCCCCACTGACTGCTCCCTTTTTTTTGTCTACACGTATAATGGTCCTACAGTCCGTAAGCTTGATCTTCATCTCCCCCTTTCTCCTCTCCACCCCCTATTCTTCCCAACTCCATCGCCTATGAAGAAGAGGACCAAAAACAAATCTCCTAGCAAATAGCCTGCAAGCCAGAAAACAGCTGAAAATAGAAATACAATGACGGGGGAAAAAATAAACAGGATACCGCCTTCAGAGAGAACAAGTGCCCCTGAATGATGATGAAAGTGACAAAGAAAAGAAGAAAACTGGATAGGAGGAGGGATCGTCACAGCCATGTTCTTCCGTCGTTGCGAATAAACTGATGCTGATCCTCGTCCACTATCAGCTCCTCCTCCTCATCCCCCGTCGACCTCCGACCGAGGTATCCATCATCAGCCAGTTCACCGGCAAAGGCCTCGCTCACCGACCTGTAATGCAGGTTAGCCCCCAGCGGCGTCGTCGTCGTCGTCGACTTCTTCGTTTTGGAATAGTTCGCCCTCGCCTTCCTCCTTTTCTTGCCGCGCTTAAAGTAGTTGCGCACCAAGTTGGGCGGTATGTTCTCCTCCGGCTCCCACGTAGGGTTCTGGTCCGGCGGCCAGTTCCCCTCCCACAGCACCTTAAAGTACCGCACCAGACCCCGGCCCTCGACCTCGTACAGCTGCGAGTCCTGGATGTCCTTAACCACCCAGTCCTCTTCTTGCTGCGCGACGGCCGGCGCCGCCTCAGGCGCTGCTTTCGCCTTTTTTTTCGCCGGCGTGCTCTTTTTCCGCGGCTTCGACTGCTGTTGTGTCTTAGTAGGAGTCATTTCTGAAGGCGCACCGCTCGGTCTCGAAGCTTGAGGCATCGAGTAAAGCCTACGATTTTGGTTGAAGGGGGTAAAGCCCCCCGAGGTACCCTGGGACAGGTTTCCTCCGCTGGTAAGGGTTTGTGTACTCAATAAACTGGAATGTTGCGTGGCTGACGCCGAGGCGAACTGCGCAGGTCTTGATGGCATCCGTTGGTTCATGGTGGTGAAGCCGCCACCATTTTCTTCTTGTTCTTCTTCTCCTACCTCATCTTCTCCGTCGTCGTCTTCTCCTTCTCCAGGGAACGGCCACCCTGTAGCGACAGCGTCTCGAACGTCGGTCCTAACCCTGATCTCATCGCCTTCGTCTTCTTGCCAGGCCGATTCACGAGCTAGCTGACCAGAAGGAGATCCTTCCTCGTAATCTGTAAACCCCTCAAAGTCCTCAAGCCTCGCCTTTTTCGGGGTCGACAGACTCATGGCAGGCGCCTTGGGGCGCGGCTGGGTATCCGTCTCGGTCTCTGCCACGGCGGCAGACTCGATGTCGGTATGCGCAGGCGGACGGGCCTTCTTCTGCGTGCCCGACGATTCCTTCTCCTTCTCCTCGGCTATCATCCGACGGTCCTGGTCGAGCTCGAGCTCCGCGTTGGCCTCCCACTCCTCGAGCGCGCGCGGCGAGACGTATTCCAGTATCTGCATGGCTGGCACGAGCAGCCTGGCGGCAGGGAGGTCGGGCCATCCGACAATGTACGTCATGCGCCTCGGCAAGGGCTTCCCGTCGGCGGGAGCGGGGCCCGGGGAAGGAAGGAGGATGCGCTCGACGATGTATGCGGTAGAGTCGTGCGGCGGAAGCAGACGAATCCGTTGCAGCGGCGGGCCGCTTCCTGGCTGGTACTGAAGCGGGCGCGAAGGCAGAGGAACCACGAGCCGGCCTGGGCCCGACTTTTCCTTGCGTGGCCGCAGCTGGGTGAAGGGCGTCGGCGTCGGCGCCATAGTTGACCTCGACCGTAGCCGATCAGGGGGATGGAGGTCCAAAGGAGGGCCTCGACTCGATGCGATTGTTCGCAGGAAAAAGGGGCCCTCTGTCGAAGTTGGTAGATCCAGGTAGGGAGGACAGAGGGAAGTTGATGTTGCTGAGTCAGCAGCCGGTCTATCAGTGAATTACATAATAAAGATAAGGGAAGAACTGCTAATGCAGATTGCAGGCAGTAGACCCGCTGTAAAGTCTCACGACCCCCACTCCTCCATCCACGGATCAATTATCCATACCCGCCCGCCCGTGCTACAGAACTTGTCTACGAACATCCTGCGTTAGCAGTGAGAGTTGTCTGTTGTTGTTGTTTCAATATCATCCAACGGCTGGCTTCACCCCCTTCGCCCCGTCGAGCGTCTGCCGCTCTTCTCCAAGTCAAGGAACGAAAAAAAGATGGCTTCGGCGCTCAGAACCTTGGCCTGCCGACAGCACGCGCCGTCGTGCTTCGCTCCCTGTCGCCGCCTTCATCATCGCGGCAGGCTGATTCTTCCCGTCGAAGCTCTGCGCCGGCTCGCCTCCAGCGTCTCGCCACTGACGACGAACACGACGACGACGACGGCGACGACGAACACGACGAACACGACAACGACAATAACAGCCACGAAACCGACGACGACGCCCTCGTCCCACGTCTCCTTTACCCCTTATCCTAGGCCGGCGCTCGACTGGAACTCCTTCTTCCTTCTGCGTCTTCGCCGTCGTCGCGTCCAGGTCACATTCTCCCTGACCAGCTGCATCGTCTGCGGCTTAGGCTCCATCTTCGTCGTCACTGTTGCCGGCTTGACTGATCCGCTCGTCGCGCTGGTCCCTCTCGATCCCTTCCTTACTATCGGCCTCGTCGGTGCAGCTTGCGCAGGCTTGGGTTGGCTGGCGGGGCCCAGCATCGGCAACCAGGTCTTTTACATGCTCAACCATCCTTTCAAGTCGCCGATGATCCGCAAGGAGAGCGAGTTCTTTGCCAGGATCAAGAAGAACAGGGTCGACCCGTCCAACTCGAGTGCCGGGAACCCGGGTACGCTTCTCTTGCGTTCTTGCTTGCACTGACGCCTGCTGACTCGTCTTTCACCCCCCTCAGTGCCCGACTTTTACGGCGAGAGGATTCAGAGCGTTTCGGGCTACAGGCAATGGCTCAAAGACCAGCGGGCGTTCAACAGAAAGAAGACGGCAAACTTTGTTTAGGTGATGTCTGGCAGATCTGAAGGGAGAGATGGGATCCGGGAGATTGGTCCGCAAATTCCACGTCGGAATGATTCAATTTGTTCTTGTTTCTTTTTTACAAACCTCTCAATATATACATACAGCATCTCCATACCCTCCCTTTGTTCTCATTTTTTTTCTATCTATCTGGCTATACAAACGGCAGAGTGGGATCCATAACGTCCCTCCACGCCTTGATACCTCCGACAATGTCGCCGACGAAGCGCTTGCCATCTCGGTGCATTCCTATGTCTTTAAGCTTGCGCGCCACGGTTTGAGAATCGTTGCCGACACGACAGACGACGTAGATGGGAAGGTCAGGCCGATCGATGGGTCGGAGAAGCTCGGCTACGTCTTCGCCGCGGCTGAAGCGGTGGACGGGCACGTTGATGGCTCCCGGCATACTGCCGAGGCTAAAGTGCTCTTTCGGCCGGACGTCGATCAAGACGTGCTCCGTCTGAGCGGCGCACTTGCGCTGGTACTCGTCCACGGAAACGCGCTCTGTCGGCTCGAGGAGGGAGACGGGCTGGGCAACGCCGCAAAAGGTGACGTAGTCCATTGAGGTTTCGAGATGCTGCTGCGTAAGGCCGCCTCCAGCAGAGCAGGCAAAGCAGTCATCTCGCCGGCCTCGGAGGCGAACGGATCGAAATTCAGGCCAGCTCTGAGATGATGATGATGACGACGATGATGATGCGCTGAGAAGCAGCATCCGAGGCTGCGGCGGCGACGGCGAAGACGACGAAGCCTCAGAGTCCAGACCGCCGCCGGCGATGAGAGTGATGGCTTCCAGAGCCTGCAGGACACCCATCGTGCCGACGACGGGACCCAAAATTCCGCCCTCGCCGCAGCCGACGACCGTCTCTGGCGGGGGAGGCCGGGGGAAAAGACAGCGGTAACAAGGGCCGCCACCAGGCGGGTTGTTCAGCACCGTCAGCTGGCCCGATAGCTGGAAGGCCGAGGCCGAGACTAAGGGCTTGCCGAAGAGGACGCAGGCATCGGATATGAGGTAGCGCGCGGCCGGGTGATCAGTACAGTCGAGGACGACGTCGTACTGCGAGATGATGGTGTGGGCATTGTGCGGTGAGAGGTGTTGATCATGTCCACGATAGGAGACGATGGGGTTAAGTCTTTTCTCTCTCTCTCTCTCAGTAGCAGTAACGATAACAAGGGAGAGAAATGAAGGTGAAAAGAATGGAAACTCACTGCCGCAGATAAGCAATCGCGCTCACCACCTTGGCCACTCCCACCCTCTCCGTCGAATGCGCCAGCTGACGATGCAAGTTGGAAACGTCGACAAAGTCAGCGTCCACGAGCCCGAGCACGCCCACGCCCGCACCGGCAAGGTAAGCGGCCGCGGGACAGCCGAGGCCCCCGGCGCCGACGACGAGGACGCTGGCGCGCTTCAGCCTAAGCTGCGCGTCGAGGCCGAAGCCGGGGACGATCATCTGCCGGCTGTAGCGCTGGTATTCGTCCTCCGTCAGAGGCCGGTCCGGATGGCGGGGTTGATCCGCTGCCGATGTCGACGTCGACGCCGTCGATGCCGTCGCTAGTTGCGACCGGAGGGCGGAGAGCTCGGCTTCCCGTTGGGCGATCTCCCGCCGGAGACGACCGGCCTCGTCCATTGCTGGGGTGAGATAAAGGATGAGGGAGAGGAGGAGAGGGAGGAGGAGTA
This sequence comes from Ophiocordyceps camponoti-leonardi (nom. inval.), assembly GCA_003339455.1. Classification (NCBI taxonomy): domain Eukaryota; kingdom Fungi; phylum Ascomycota; class Sordariomycetes; order Hypocreales; family Ophiocordycipitaceae; genus Ophiocordyceps; species Ophiocordyceps camponoti-leonardi. The sequence goes on from PDHP01000006.1 coordinate 156,256, forward strand.
GGGTATAGGTGGAGGTTTTTTATCTTCTTGCCTCCTTTTTTTTCATCATTTTTTTTTTCCCTTGACGCTGTGAATTTGTCTCTCCATAATAAGGATATATACTAACTATCTTCGTGTATGTTCAAAAGTCTCACTTGTCTGTCCTTTTATCATATTCTCTACTTATGAATAGCTTTCCTCCTATTTCTGCACTTTCCCATCTAAGAAAATTCGAGTTCTTGCATGCGACTGCGACATCATAGGACCTGCGACAAGATAACAAAGTGTAGGGTAGCTATCTCTTAATCGAAGCTGACGTCATTCACTCTTCGTCCTCTTGTAAGTGAAGCTATACAGACTCTCACTCGACTAACTAGTACATATTTGGACACTCATGTCCAGATTCATATTTCTATCTGTAGAATCCATCGTATCTCATCGGATCCTTCTTCGCCTCACTTTTGACGAGACGTCAAAATCTCCCAACGAGGCGTCTTCCCCCCCAGCTCCGTCAGTCCCTCCGGATGATCCCGCGTATGGATCAGGATCTTGAACTTGGTCTTCTCCGCCTTCTCGTTACTCCAACCCTCCAGCGGCAGGTGAGCCCTCACTTCGAGATGGCTTTGGCAGTTGGCGCAGCCCGAGACGTGCCACCGGCTCAGGATCGGCTCTATCCCCACCATCTGCGAGGGTTGGCCCTTGTCGTCTAGGGCCCAGGCCGAGATGGAGAAGGAGCCTGAGATGGCTCCGCGGTTGATGCCGCTGATGAGGAGCTGAGGTCCTGGCGGTAGCTTGACCGGCATCTCAGGTTTCTGCGCCTGTCCGACTTCTTGACCCGGGAGTTGATAGATGTAGCCGAGGTTTCTTGTATCGACCACGTCCTGCAAAGAAAAGAGAAAGAAGAAAAATTTCAAGGTCAGTATTAATACTCTCTTTTTCTCCTCCCTACTCTGCTTCTTAGCTCAGACGAACCTTGGATGTCATGACGCGGGAAGAATCATGAGGGTTCCTAAAAGGGTCCAGCGGACTGTCCAGCGTGAGCCAGACGTTGCCCTGAACACCCGGCGTAGGCCCCTGTCCGTCAACCGAGTTGGTCCCCGGATAGGTCGCCAGCTGAGGCTCGATGATGAGCTCCTCCGTCTGATTATGGAGCAACTGCCACTGCCAAAAGACCAAATCGACGTAGGCGTGATGGAAGTAGAAGACGGGGTCAAACGACGCCGTCTCATTCTCGCCCATGTCGCCGCGGGCCTCCGGGACGGAAATCGTCTTGGGGCCGGGGACCTGGACGCCTCCGAAGGCGACGTGGATGGCGTTGTGCGGAGTCTCGAGGGACACGACGGGGCTGAAGTTGGGCGTGTCGACGTTGTCGTCGTTCCACCTCGCCGAGGACGTCGTGTTGGAGAAGGCGACGTAGTTGGGAACCCGGAGACACCTAAAGTACTGGCTCACCACGCCGGCCTCCATCCCCTCCCGGCTCCTGGGGTTGGCCGGTCCGGGAGCCGGGTCGGCGAGCCAGGCCTTGATGTTGTCGTTGAGATACTGGTTCGTCTTCTCGATGCCGAGACCGTCCATCCGGCTGTTGTGGGACTGCGTCTTCACCTTGTCGGCCTCGCCGTAGAGGCTGGAGTAGGGGAAGCGAGTGGTCTTCATGCCTTTGGGCTTCGTGTAGTCGGTATCCGGCACCGTCTGAAGTCGATCGACGATGGTCTTTTGGTAGGTGTACGATCGCAACGGGTTAGGAATCGACTTTCCATCCGCAAACTTGTACGTCTCGGAGAGGAAGATTTCCGGCACGCCGGAGCCCGACGTGGTCCCGGCGTCCAACTCGTTCCAATAAGGCAGCGTCACGCCGGGAACCTGATTCCTGAGCGCCGTCTCCAGTCTGTGGAGGTAGGCCCTGTGCCATGTCGGGAAGAGGATGTTGCCGTGGTTGCAATAACCCCCCCACCAGCTGGGATTGCTGTAACCGGCGCCGCGGAAGGGCTCACCGTGAAGGCTGGCTATCTGATAGAAGGAGTCTTCGTTGTCCGTCGGAAGCTTGCAGATGGCGTCGAATGCCCGGACGAGATCATCCCTTTCCTGCTGAGAGAGCTTGCGGATGTCCTTGCGGATGGGAACATCGTGGCCGGACATGTTGATGGCTAAGTGTTGGAGGACGATGATGATGACGATGAATGATGAGTGGGAGATTAAAGCAGTTTTCGACGAACTGCGGTCGTGTGTATGTATGGTCCGAAGAGACTGTGAGAAGAAGTGAGAGCAGCACCCCTTTTTATATGTACATGACAGACCCCTTTTCTACTGCTCAGAACTCCGTACATACATACATACGCATAGCATGCTGCCTCTTGCTTCTCAGCTCAAGGTTGCACGACGGCCGGTATGCGGTGGCGTACATATAACAGGCTACGATATGCATAGCTTTGGCTTGGGATAATATGGAGTCGACAGGGTCCTATACTCCAGTATGAGCTTCCAAAGCCTGGTGAATGTCTTGACAAACATCATCGGCATACACAAGGACTATCAGAGACCAATCCCTCGTCACCAATCATCAACTTCAACATCATCAATCTCCTCTTCAAAGCGAAGGACTCACATCGGCCTTTTGACACATATTCGTTTCGCTCCGAGTCCTCACGGTCCAACGTAAGCGCTTACACAGCCAACCAACATCCCATCAATCTTCGCCGTCTCGTGCTCCATATCCCCCGGTTTCCGACGTTTGGGCGTTTCCCCCCCCGTCAGCTGTCGTAAAAGTAAGCTTGTGCAACACGTCTTTTACGGAGACTCGTCCCGTCTTTTCTTTTCTTTTACCTTTTTAGTACCGGCTATTCCGTCGTCTTACCCGACTCATGATGATGACTGACAGTGAAAGCATGATATTTTCCGTGCGCCACATGATGTGTGTCGTACCCGAGTACCGGACGCGAGTCATGGCGGCATGATTTTCGATAGGAAGGACTGCAGTTGCCTATATGATGAAAACAGGTCTAGGAAGATTATGCAGACGAATCGAACATCATGCCGTAGACTAGGTTCTCGATTCACGTGCTTTAGTGAAAGCCTCTGAGGTGTTGCCCAGCTGTTTCTTCAGCTTCGTGGTTCATGTCAGGTTGTTGCGAGCCGGAAACCTAGATCAAGCATATTGACAAATTATGCAATATTCATATATACTTGATGTTCAAAGGCTCAATGATTTCTTGGAAAAACGATCGAAGAATTTCCTAGCGAAGAAGAAAATGGGGATAGATACTATATTCGAAGGGGCATAGATATGTGCTTTCTGCCATGTTATCACCTTTCCTACAAGGTATTCTGCCGCTGCCTCCAGCCTTCGACATCGATATGAGGAAAACTCAATTGACTCATCTTCACAATACCCATGAAACACTGGACTGAAGCCGGGCGATAATGGTCCTTTCCACTTTGAGAACAATAGCAACATCACCAGATAGGACGACATCTAAAAGCAGCGTTAAGAAACCTTCAAGTAACCTCAACCTCATCCGTGCGAAGATTCTCTCAGAGGAGGCTGCCACATATTGACTAGTATCAGAAAACTGCCCAAGCGACCTCCCTAAGGCATGGTCGTGGCATAACCCCAGATACGGTTTCCACAGCCATCGAAGCAAGTGATACATATGTACAATCGAAACCAAGACGATCAAGGCAGAACACTGAAGTCACAGAAACTCGAAAAGAGTCGAGTTCAACTGATCTGGAACGAAAAAGGTGACGCCTCGCTTCCAAGGAGTGAAGAGATCGATCAAAATGCTCTCCTGCAGATACGACCCTGAAACGTCGGTCAACATAGACAATCAAGATCCAAAGCCCTCTCCAAGACGCATGTGCAAAAATCCCAACTTGAATGGGTCTTTGTGCTCCTGCGTAGAGAATCTTGTTCCTGCAGAGAAGAAAACAGCCTCGTTTCGGTATTGATGCCATATTTGGCCGGGCTGCGGGCAGAGCCGCAGACGATGTGACTCTGTCGAATAAGGTTTCTCGCCCCAGGTGTAGCATGCATGCATAATGCTGTGAACGTGCAGCTATAGATGCAGGGCACACATATCCGTACTATACATACCTATGTGTAGATACGGAGTCACGTCTTCGCCCGTAGTTATCAAGAATCATCCATCCACATCCGTAGGTCCTAGGCTCTAGGCGAGACACGAGCCTAGGACCTACGGGTAGAAGGGTTAAAGCTATGCGAGCTATCGAGGTCGAAGCCAAGGCTATTATCCGTACAACTGCCTTCTTCTCCGTTCAATCCTCCTCAGACCTCTCTCTCAGAGAATATAAGAAAAGAAATGAACAAGGACTACCACAGAAAAGCAAAATAGAGCAGGTTCTACAACAACCCATCTTCAGTTCACACTGACCTTCACTTCCTAAACTAATCCTTCGACACGTGACCTGTCACTACCCTGAAAATCAGCAAACTCGAAGAATGACGTAATCAACTCGGTGAACCTTCAACCACACTTCAAACAAGGCTGCCCCCAAAAAACCTCCATTCAAAAACCTCACTTCTCCCCTTCCCACACCACCCCAGCTCCAACCTCACCCTCCAAGCAATGGTACGTCTCTCTCTCCATCCAAAGAACCCCGACGCTAACAAAATCCCCTCCTCTTCCTCACCGCCCCCGCAAAAGGCTCCCACAGCCCCGACGCCGATAACAAGGCTTTCGGCCCGAGCCCGTCGCCAAGGCAGACTGGACGGCTCGCTTCACCCTCTCTTCCCGCAGAAGACCTTCCGTCCGGAAGCTGCCGTGACGGACGCGTTTCTGTCGACGAAGAGAGATAAGCGGATCATCCGCCACTCCGCGTTCCTCTCCCGCGTCCAATCTTCCTCGTCCTCCATCAAGAAGCCCTCGTCACAACATCGACGACGACGTCCGCGTACGAAACTGGCAATGGCGTCTATGAAGAGCCTGGCCGATGCTTTGCCGCAAATGGAGGACGAAGATGCGAATAAGAACCCATCCACCTCCGTCGCGACGGCAACGAAGACGACCCATCGCCAGCGCTCTCTTCCCAGCAAGCCCGGCGCCCTCAAGCGCAGACAGCGCATCGTCCGAGGCGAGATGGAGAGGTTTCGCGCCAGCATGGCTCGCTTGGCTACCGTATCGGCGGACGGTCCCGTCTCGGAGCAGCCCCCTTCCCTTGTTCCGTCATCGGATGGCGCCGATCAAAACGTTCGGCCGCCTCAGCCGCCCTCCGTCGCCGATAGATGGGCTGCTCTACGCGGATACATCTCTGCTACCGTTGAGCAGTCTCCGGCATTTGCTCGCAAGAGTTGAACAGGGCGTGAGGGGAAGCGCTAAACCTCGGAGCTATTTAGAACAGGAGTAGAATGAAGTCGCGGTCGTATCTGCATGAAATGCAATCACAGCGTTTGTAATTTACTTCAGAAAATTTAGATTTATTGATCCGTACCTAATTGGATTAGATACTAAACTCCTGTCCTACCTAGTACCTAGATACTAGCTAGGTCGTAGGGAGCTCTCTTGCTCCTGTGCTACCTAGATGCTAGCTAGGTTGTGGGGGAGTGTTCTTGCTCCCCTACCTGGATACTAGCTAGGTTGTTGAGGAGTTGTCTTGCTCCTATCCTACCTAGATGCTAGCTAGGTTGTAGGGGAGTTCTCTTGCCAAATAACTTGCGCGTCTTTATCCAGGGGTATCCTCGCCAGGAGTGAACACACTCTCAAAATTCAGAACGTGGTATCGAGTGGCGGACGAAGATTAAGTCGGGAACCGTTCAGATGATATGATAATAAAAGCAACGAAAAATCAAGAGCAATTAGGAAAAGTCAAGAGCAATTAGGAAAAGTCAGGTAAAATCATCATCGGCCGTGACGCAAAATGCAGTCGTATCAAGTCGTGAGAGCCTAGCTCTCTTAAGAGCGCCTGGCCGCTTTGTTGGCTCTCGTCTCGGTCGAGGGGGCGTCAGTCGGCGCCGGTCGCTTGCAGGATGAGCGCGCTGTGGGGGCCGGGGCTGTGTTGCCAACGGTCGAAGGTTGCTTGGTGGAAGCGGGCTGCTTGGTCGTAGCAGCTTGCTTCGTCGTAGCGGCTTGCTTGGTGGTAGCGGGCTGCTTGGTGGTAGCGGGCTGCTTGGTGGTAGCGGGCTGCTTGGTGGTAGCGGCTTGCTTGGTGGTAGCGGCTTGCTTGGTGGTAGCGGCTTGCTTGGTGGTAGCAGCTTGCTTCGTCGTAGCGGCTTGGTTGGTGGTAGCGGCTTGCTTCGTCACAGAGGCCTGCTTCGTCACAGAGACCTGCTTCGTCGTCGAAGCCTGGTTCGAAGTCTGCTGGCGCCCTCGCATAGTCTCCGGAGCCAGTTTCTTCCTCAACGTATCATAATTCCAGACCGGTGCCGCCGGCTTCTTGGGGGCCGGCTTCTTGGAGGCGGGTTTCTTCGGAGCGGCCTTGGCGGTCGAGGTGCGCTCTGCTTCCTTCTTCAACGCACTCTTCGGAGTCGACTTTTGTCCGACTACCTTCCTCGGAGGCGATCCATTCTTTCGAGCACGCGTAACCGGTCGGCCGGGCGTCGCCGCAGCCGCAGCGGCGCCCGAGGGCTTGGGCTTGACGCGCTCTTTTCCGTTGCACGTGCCAGCAGCATGCTTGCGGTCGTCCACATTAGTAACGACCTTCTGTCCTCCAACTTTCTGCGGAGCCGCAGTCTTATTGCCAACCGCAGTCTTGTTGCCAACCACAGTCTTGTTGCCAACAGCCGTCTTGTTGCCAACCGTCGTCTTCGGAGGCGACTTCTCAGTCTTGAGAACGGCGGTAGACTTTTTCTTAGGAATCCCCTCAGGCTGAACAACGGCGGGAGCGTGACCGGTCTTCTTTCCCATGGCTTTCTGCGAAGGCGAAATCTCCTTTCCCTTAGCTTTCTGCGAAGGCGTAATCTCCTTTCCCTTAGCTTTCTGCGAAGGCGAGATCTCCTTCTTTCCCACATCCTTCGAGGGCAACTTCTTGGGCTCATCAACGTCGGAAGCCTCGACGCTCTCCTTCCGGACGAAAACACCGGCGTCCATGTCTCGTCCCATGCGCTCAAAGGCAGCCAGAGAGCCGAACCGGGTCGCATTCTACTCGATCCTGGGTGGCGTCTTGCTGCTGCTCGAGGGCGTCGACCTGTTTCCACATGTTAGCAAGCACTGAATGCAAAGAGAACTATGGGTGACGGAGGAGAGACACTCACGAGCTTCGGCGTTCGGCCTCCTTGCGGAGGCCGTCGACAATGCGGACCATCTCCTTGCGACCTCCGTGGCTGTCGACCATCTTGCCGGCCATGCTCATGGAGACCTTCTCGCGAGCACTCGCGCTGAGCAGGCGCTTGATGAGCAAGTGGCGCATGAGGAGGCAAACAAAGACGCCGCAGTCGCTTCCGTTCTTCTGCTGAGGACTGTCCTCGAGATGGATGAAGCGGAAAGGAACACCGAGGATCTCAGCCAGCTTGCCGGTGGCCAACTTAGCGTCGCAATAATTGATGCTAGCAAGCGAGTCGTAATGGAAGGCGACCTTGTCGATGACTGAGACCAGGAGAAGGGACCAATGCGAGCCGCCCTCGGCAACGCCGACGTTGCGGCAGTCGTTGATCGGGAGAAAGACGTGGGTCACCTTGGAGAAATCAGGCAGAGCCGCACGAACGAGGCGCTTATCAGGCTCGGTCTTGAGCAGCATGGTCATGCTGGGGCGCAAGAGGACGATGCGTGCCTGCGGGTAACGAGACAATGTTTCCCGCTCGAGATACTCCTGCCAGAAGGCGATGTTGTTGTCGGTGAGCCAATCGCCCTTGAGCGCCTTTACGTCCTCGGCAGTCAAGCAGACATCGTAATAGCTGAGTACTCCTTGATCAGGAGGGAGCTGTAGAGAGGGAGCAGTAGTTAGCGCTGAAGACTATGGAAGGGTGGGAAGGGAGTCGACAAAGAAAAATAAGGGAGGGGGTGAGCATACTGTTTCGCCAAAATGGCGGGCCACACGCTGCCGAAAAGGCATGATGGCAAAGGCCGATGTTCAGACCTCGGCCGATGGGGGGTCTCTCGGGTGAGTCCGGTGGCTTTCGAAGAGTACAGGAGGGCGCCGAGGGTAGTTGCGCCGCCGAAGCCGAATTTGAGATATTTGAGGGGGTGAGGAGGGATCGCCGATCGGAGAAAAGCGATGAGTTTGACGTCGAAACGGGTGAGAAAGCGCGCGCGCGCAAATCGGGCGCAGAAGAGTAGCGACGAGGCGCAGAGCTGACCGTTTCGTCACCGTCGATTGGATGACGCAAACGAAGCGGGTGGATGATGAGAGACGAGGTGGAAGAAGGAGAACGAGAGAGGAAATGAAACAAGATGTGGTGGAGGAAAAGATGACTGCGGCTTTATCCGCTGGTGAAAGAGAGGGGTGAAGAATAGGGAAGAAAGAAAGAAAGGAACAGGGAAGAAAAAGAAAGCAGAGAAGAAAGTGATTGTCGACTTCTGAGGCGCACGACGTCCGTTGGGTTTCCAGACGAGCGTCGAGGCGAATCAGGTCAAAGGGCTAATAAGGATTTGTGATATATGGATGTGTAGATATGTATGACTGCTTTGCTCGCCGCGACGGCGAAGGTGACGAAGCTGAGACGAACGATGGCAAAGAAGACGAGAGAAGAAGAAAGAGGGGACGAAGGAGACAAAGAGGAGAAGAAGGAGAAGAAGGGAAAGGAAGAGAGGTGGGAGAAGAAGTAGTAGTATTCTAGTAGACGAGGAGGAGGGAAGATCGAGGAGTGAATTAAAGTGCCAAGGCGAGAGGGAGGAATGAAGAGAGAGAGAGAGAGAGGAAAGGGAAAAAAACGGGCGGAGGTGATAAGACAAAGAGGAGAGAGAGAGAGAGAATACCTACTGCACGCTACTTGACCGGGGCACGTGTTATTCGTGACTCGTATTGGTAGTAGCGGGGAAGTAGACAACAGACAGACGATTAGTCCTGGTCGTCGTTCTTTTCGGCGGGTACCTGGAGCTTTTTAGGGGAGGCAATAGGCGGAGAAGGGCCCAGAGACGGGGGGGTAAGCCCGCTAAAACCTCCCCCTCTCCCGTGATGCCCAGGATTACGAATAGTAAATACCAGCCAGTACTAATCAGCAGCTCCATTGACCTCCTATTGACACGCAGCTCGCTAGCTATTGTTCATTGGCAGAAGTGAAGAGGCATGCTTCAACGTGACGCTTCTGCCGTCTCACTGCGCATAGTCTGAACAAACACATGTAGGCTATCTATTGTACATAATATGCACGCATACATGCATGTATGTACAATGATGTAGGTGTTTCCGCGCGCCTTCTATTCTTCTCCTTCTCTCATCCCGTCAAGGCTACAGGCCGGGGAGACCCCGATAGAGTGAGTCGGTTCCCCAACCGTTAGCGTGTTCTTCCCCATTGCCAGCCCAAGCGTGCATCCCCTGCTCAAGCTATTGTCCATACACGACCTACAGCCTATACTTCCTTGAAGTTCCACCTCATCACCTACTTCCATCGATTCGTCTGCCGTTGACAATAGGATGAAAAGCACAGAAAACAAAGAAAGAAAAAAAAAAACAGCAGGAAACGGATGGACAAAAGGTGAAACACGCCAGAAGAAACGGCTGAACAATAGAAGGGAAAAAGAAACCACCCTGTCTATTGTGACGTCTTCGTTGCCCGCTTATCTAACATTCGCTCAAATGCTTTTTTCAATTTCCCCCCTAGGACATTCATCGAATGCAACGGCTGGTATCCGTACTCCCTATCCGTACGCATGGCCTGCAACCGCGGGAAACACATGTTTCCACCTACTTCATGCTGCTGCAAGGTGCTCATATAACACGCCCACCCCTATCGCCGTGCCGTAGGGCGCGCCTGTCCTGCCAACCTTTCTTCTTCACTCTGCGTCGCGTCCACTGTCAACAAACCGGCTCTCGTATCCCGTCGCCGTGGGTCATGGGCAAAGTCCAGGCCTGATTGTCATTTCCCTCTCTCGACCTACCAAATAGATATACCCGTAACATGGGCCACGGAAACATTACAGCAACTTGAACTCCAACATGGCTGATTCCCTTCCTTGCTTCCCCAAGTCCTCGCTTCCCTGTAGGAGCTGACGCTGCAATCCCCGGAGGCTCGCCATCGCCCGGTCGTACGCCGCTTGTCGCTCCGCAGTCTTTTGCTCCAGCTCTCGCACGTCTGCTGCTCTCGATTGGCTGCCCCTGGCCACCATGCTACGGGCCTTCTTAATCACCTGCCCAAACTTCTCCCCGTCGACAACCATGGCTTCCGCCAGTAGTCTGCGCTCCTGCTTCTGACGATTGCGTATCTTTTCGATGCATCCGCTTGTTTTCCTGCGGTACGTCTCCACGACCTTGCGGCCCGCCTCCTCCTTGGATCGCAGATGCTGCAGCATCGTCTGCTCAGTAGTTAGTTCCGCTCATCAAACGGCCCCCCTTCCATGCCACTTACGTTGACCACCTGGTGGAGCTGCTGGGATAAGTTGTCCGGTAAGCCATCACGCTCGTCCACCTGCGAGCTTCTGTCCTTGTCGCAGCCCGGTCCAAGCCGGTCCGTGCCATGGCGGCGGCGCGCCTGCTCCTCTTGAAGAGCGTCATGTTCTCGCAGGCTTGCCAGGATCTCGGCTCGAACATCCCGTGGAACGCCCTGTAGAGGCTCCTTCGGCGTGTCTCGTTGCTGCCTCGGGCGGTGCGCTTCCTTGTCGACGGATCGTCCACTTTGTAGCCACTCAGCCCTCCAGGTAGAAATGTCATCCGCTACTGCTTTCAACTGCGAAGAGTCCAAAAATTTCGGTGGAGGACGATCTTTGACCGACTTCGCAGGTTCTGCGACAATTCCCGAGCCGAGATATGGTTCAGCATGGTTGGCTGGCAGCGGGCTGCCGTGAATACTAATGCTGTAGTTTCGGCTCGCCCGCCTGGCCGAACGACCCTGCTGCCGGCCTTGAGGTGACTCCGGTTGCTCTGCAGGTCTGCCACGAACTGAGACGGGACTGGTGATTTGTTTCTTCGCACCCACGACTCGGCCTTGCTCGCCGTTTCTGTCCCCAGAATCCAACAGCTTGGTACTATTGACACGTTCGACACGGACTCCGGTGCTGGGGTTCTGATTACATTCCGACAACTCCGCAGCGGCGGCAGGCTTGTGCAAGTAATGTGATGAGGAGGCAAATGCACAAAGCTCGCCGTCTTTGGCAATTGGAGGTGACAGACCAGAGACTTTCGCAGCCACCATGGGCTCGTCGTCCCCTGCGTCGAAAGCCAAGCCGGTTGCAGGTGGCTGGGGGGACCTGTCGTCATCATCGCTAAAGACGATAATGGGTCCTGGGGTGGTCACGGCGGCCTCGGGTGACGATGATGCCTGATTCCGCAGCGTAGGGTCCTCCGCTGCAGCCAGCTTCTGCTTATTGGTAATCGAGCGCTTGTTCGCGCCCTGCCTCTTCGGTTTCTGCGTTACAGCCGAAGTCGTTTTTGCCTTCTTCGCCCTCGGCTGTTTATTGTTCGCCGCACCTCTCTTCCGAGGTACAACGCCCGGTGAGCTGCTTGGTTGTGCGGATTCTCTAAGCGCGGTCACGACTGGCATGCGAAGCTTCTGCGGGCCTTGGGTCGAAGGGCGAATCTGTGCCTCCTTGACCCGGCTAGTCTCGTCGAATTGCAAAGGCGGCTTGGGACGTTGTTTCCGTTTCTTTCCTTTGTCGAGCTGACTTGCATCACCGTCTGCACAGGCTGCGCCGAATATTGTCTGATTGATTCGGCTGGACAGAGGAAGCTCTGGCTCCTTATCGTAAAGGTCTCGGGCCTGCTTGTATCGTTTCGGGTTGGAAGCACGCGACTTTGCTTTGGTGATTCCCCTTCCAGCCTGTTTGTTGGCTTGCTGTGCATGCTGCTCTTGCCCAGACGGACGAGCCTCGCGCCGGCGAGCGGCATTGGCCTTTGGCTGAGGCTCAGGTGTTTCTTGGCTCGTATCTGGCGGTGGTGTTACGTCGTAGATATTGTCAGGAGACAGGTGCCTAGGGCCAGGGAGTGACACAGCATGTTTCCCATCTGATGGCGAGACAGATGTGGAATCGTCAATCAAGTCAAAGGCTCGATGCACCGACTCATTCCCAACAGGCGAACTGCGGCGCATGGTCGATGCCGTCTCGGAGAAGTCGACCTTCTTCGACGCAGCGGCCGCGGCGCCGCCTTCGTCCATGGCAGACGAGGCGTCAGCCAAGGGCGCAGTATCGGGAAGCTGATCTTTGTCCGACTTTGGGGTCGATAAAGGCGGAAGAGAGTCATCTTCGTCGAACTGCCACTCCGCCAGTGGGGCCTCTTCAGGAGACAGAGGAGAGCTGCGTCTCGCCAGCGATTCTGTTTCCGACCACTGAATGCTGGTGCGTCGATGCATCTGTTGGCTGACAGGCTGCGTTTTTTCGAGCCCTGCTAGGTCCTCGTCCTCCAACTCGTCGTCGAAAACGTTTTCGTGGGCCAGAAGCTGGGTTGGCTGATCCTCGAGATTTGGCGACGCCACGACATTGGCCACGTCACTCGTGGGATTAAGCTCGCCGTGGTGACGGCTTGTTGGCGTAGTTTCCAGCTCCCCGAATTGTGTTGGTAGTCTCTGGGGCCGACCACCAGCGGCAGCCCTCGCACGCGTTCGTACAGGCATCTTCGGGGATCTGAGATGCTTTTTCAGGGGAGAGAGGAAGTAAATGGCATCGGCGATTGTTGACCCGGCTGAAGATGGCAAAAGATTCAGGAAGCATCCCCTTGGCGTCGCTTCGAAAGTTCAAGGGAAGCTAGCTAGAACAGCCACATGCTTCAGCAGATCTATTTGGTGAGGAAATGGCCCAAGATCGTGTTCGACGGAGGGATCAAAAGGATCAGAAGAGAAGAGACGAGAGAGAGAGAGAGAGGGGGGGGCAAGAGGAGAGAGGAGAGAGTACAGATGCAGCCTGAGGAATCAGGCATCCTTGGAGTGAAGGTAGGCGCGGGACGCTGGTGGGCAGCTGGAAGGTGCATCTCTGTGTATCTGGGGAAGGTGCCCAGGCAACAGACGGTGACCCCCTCCCCCCTCTCCTTCGCCGAGCTCCATCAACGAAGACCATGGTCAAAAAGCCCAGGTTCACGATAGCCTCAACAAAGGCTCCAGGCCAAGATGTTGGAGAAAAGAGGCGGGCTATCAGCCATGTCCTCGGAGACCAACGCGGAGTAGAGGGCGGCACCCGCACAATAACTCTGTTACGTGGGTCTTTTTGACGACCAAGATTGGTGCGTTGGCACGGATAATCACGGTGGACAGTTGAAAGAGGAAAATCAAAAAAAAAAGAAAAAAAAATGCAAAGGAAGCTAATAAGGGAGCTGACGTTGATCGATAGTTGCGCAATCCGGACACAAATCGGCCTTGTTTAAGCCGGGAGGGAGCAAAGTCCGCAAATCCGTTGTAGGAAGTCGGTAGGGCGGCTGATTTAGTATAAGTAGGGCATGCTCTTTGGGGGCGGCATGGTAGAATTGTTGAATGCCACCCAGCTTCTTACTTATGTGCCCCTTCTTCTAAGCAGTCGGGATAGCTGCAATCTTCATTCATGTCTTCTACACAGCTCTCCGTACTATGCCCGGCTACGGCACGCCTGGCCAAGGGGGAGGTCTCGACCGGCCATATCCCTGAGATCTCCACGTCAGCCAGCTCCTATGCCGTCGTTCCTCGCACATCGTCGCAACGTCTATCTCAGTCCGCCAGCCCGGATCCCCGTCAGCCCGGCCCGCGAACGGTGCTATACCTCGCGTATGGATCGAACATGGCAGCAGCAACGTTTCTTGGCATGCGAGGCATCAGACCTCTCTCGCAAGTCAACGTCTCCGTCCCGGACCTTCGCCTTACATTCGGCCTCCGAGGCGTGCCCTACTGGGAACCGTGCTTTGCCAACGTCGGCTTCAGGGACTTGCCCGAGAAGGATTATGGACAGGCTTCGGGCGAGTGGGATGGCCGTCTGATGGGCGTCGTTTACGAAGTGACGCTCAGCGACTTCGGCGTCATCATGCGGACGGAGGGCGCGGGCTCCAGTTACAGGGAGATCACGGTTCCCTGCATCCCCATCAAAAGCGGGTCGGGGCCACAAGATGATGCGCAACCCTTCCAGGCGAGAACGCTCCACGCCCCGCAGCAAGCCAGCGATAAAGACGTCAACAGGCACGCCGGCGCCCAGCCGAGCAGGCGATATCTGAAACTCCTGAGGGATGGCGCCCGAGAGCACGGTCTGCCGGAGAGCTATCAGAACTATCTGCGGTCGCTGCAGCCCTACACCATCACCCACTGGCGACAACGGCTGGGACGCTGTCTGCTGCTTCTGATCTGGGCACCCATGCTGCTGGTATTCCTCAAGGTGACGGGCTTTTTGGTCGACGAAAGTGGCAAGCTGCCGGCAGGGCTGGCGACGGTGATGAGCACGTGGCTGAACCTCATGTGGCTAAGCTACGAAGTCATATTCAAGCCCATCTTCGGCGATGGCGAGAGGACTGAGGCTGCCAACGATGACAACATGGAAGCTTCGTACAGGTTGTCGTTGGTGTGAAGGAGCTCGTCTGCCGGAGAGAAAAGGAAGGGGGAGGCATTGACGTCAGAGCCAACCCAGACAATTGGTCCAACAGTCGTCCGTACCTAACGGCTATCGTCACTGCTGGCATGACAGATCGTAATGATGAAGTGGGCGAACGTTGAGTACTTAGCCAATGCAACGGAGAACGGGCGCTTGAGATGCATATGTACATCTTGCGCAGACGCATCTTCGGAACGGCGTTCTATTTTGTTTCTTCCGTCGTCGGCCGCCGGGACGGAGTTGCTACCGTTGCTGCTGCTGCTGCTGCAAACTAGTAGGTCGCCGATATTGGATGGATCTGTGACTTTGACGATGGGTCTTTGTTGCATGTAGTATTCGCATAGTCGTATTGTAACCATCAGGAAATTGTTGTGTGATGCTCAACAATGATACGCATATGCAAAGCTGCATGTGAAAGCTGGCCGGGGCTCGGCAGCTCTCCCCAACTTGTCGGGCGGTGAGTACGGATACCATTCTGCCGGCCGAGTCACAGTATTGGCCGGGCTAAGCAGCAAGTAGCCGACGCGCAGCCGATAGCAGAGAGACAAGCTTACTCGCTACGAGACAGCTCAATGTAAGGGTAGCCCCTGATAGAGAGTCAGCAGCGGATACGCAGACCCGCAATCGGCCTAATCTGACGACCTCACCCCCCGAAGCTCTGTTACTAGGAGTACCACTGCCCTTCTTCTTCTCTGCCTTCCACCCAGCATTCGCGCTCGTCGCGCCCTCCGTCGCCCATCTCAGTGAGCGTTCGTCTTCATCGCCTACGAAGCCGTCCTCCTCGTCGTCGTCGCATGTTCCGTGTCCCCCCTCTGCTGCGATTCTTCCACAAGATGCCTGCTCCCCTGCTCCTCGGCGGACACGCCCGGAAGCACAAGGTCACCATCGTGGGATCGGGAAACTGGGGCTCGACAATCGCCAAGATCGTGGCCGAGAACACGCGGACGCACAAGGATGTCTTTGAGGAGGCGGTGCAGATGTGGGTGTTTGAGGAAAACGTCGTCATCCCTCCCGAGTCCAAGCACTACGACGCCGCCGCCGGCCAGCAGCCCCAGAAGCTCACGTCCATCATAAACTCGCTCCACGAGAACGTTAAATATCTGCCTGGCGTTACCCTGCCGCCTAATATTGTGGCGAACCCGTCCATCGTCGACGCCGTCCGCGATTCGACCATTCTCATCTTCAACCTGCCGCACCAGTTCATCGAAAACGTCTGCGATCAGATCCGCGGCCACATCCTGCCGTATGCGCGTGGAATCAGCTGCATCAAGGGCGTCAACGTCTCCGACGACGCCGTCAGCCTCTTCAGCGAATGGATCGGCGACGGGCTCAACATCTACGTCGGCGCCCTTAGTGGTGCTAACATCGCCAACGAGATTGCCGCCGAGAAATGGTCCGAGACCACCATCGCCTACGACCCGCCGCCCATGGACAGTCGCGCGCCCTCGCCGAGGTCGGGCAGCCCCTTGCCCAGCCCAGGCATCATCTTGACGGAGGCGCCAGCCAATCACCATCGTGACGCCCGGGGCCGCACTTCCAAGACCAAGTTGACGCCCGTGCCGGCGCAATACCCGCCGCTGGAACACGAGTGTTTCCGCCTCCTCTTTCACCGGCCCTACTTCCACGTCCAGATGGTTTCGGATGTGGCCGGCGTGTCGCTCGGCGGCGCCCTCAAGAACATCGTCGCCTTGGCCGCCGGCTTCGTAGACGGTCGCGGCTGGGGCGACAATGCGAAAGCTGCCATCATGCGAATCGGTCTCATGGAGATGGTCAAGTTCGGCAAGGAGTTTTTCGGCGAAACGGTCCAGAGCAGCACATTTACTGAGACGTCAGCCGGCGTCGCCGACCTCATTACTTCCTGCTCCGGCGGACGCAATTTCCGCTGCGCGCGCAAGGCCGTAGACAAGGGCATATCCGTCGACGAGGTCGAGAAGCAGGACCTCAACGGCCAGAAGCTGCAAGGGACCACGACGGCGTACGAGGTCAATAGCTTCCTCCAGAGGCGGGGACTCGAGAAGGACTACCCTCTCTTTACGGCCGTCAACGATATCTTGCGGGGCAAGAAGCAGGTGGACGATATTCCGCAGCTCGTGGCCGTCGTGGACGAGGACTGATGGCATGCTGCAAGTTGCACGTGGTCCCCTTGGGGTAGGGGAACATTGGCGCCCGCGCTTATACATACTTTTTCATAGAGGGATAGGACTTTTTGACGAGGGTTTTACAGCTCGTCTGAAGTAAAGGGGCGTCCGCAACTGGTATCGAGTATTTTCTCGGGTTACTCTGAAGGCAGCCTGGACCGTCGACGCCTTTCTTTTCAAGCGGTCGCTCTCGGCTGTGCCACCAGAGGATCTGCTTCACATCTGCTAGGAGCATGGCTTTGCACTTCCAGATGAAGTAGGCGAGAGGGAAGAGAGGGGCAGAGCTGGGGGGCAGAGAGTGATATCTCAATGCTATAGGTACTACCTAGGCAGAGGAGAAGATGGCTACTAGTTGTCACCAGAAGGAGATGGGCTTGTATGTATGTACTGGTTTGGTAAATGTATACATACACACATACATGCTCTATCGATGGCAGCCTTGGTTTTATAGTCTTTCATCGTCCTTCTTCCTGCTCTTGGCTGGTTCCACACAACGCGTTAAGCTTCATGACAATGTCGACTATCCATATATGTATATACATATACATATACACATGCATGTGTGTATCTCCCGCTGGAGACGGCAGTTGACAGCACAACTCGGCCCAGATCAAGCAAGCCGTGCCTCGGCTCAACGTGACAGTGATTCAAGCATCCATGACGACCCCGGCATAGCAGCGAAACAACCGTCCTCGACGCCCTCCTTGAGATTGATCCACCTCCGCGTTGCCTTCGCCTCCGCCTCCGCCTCCGCCTCCGCCTTCGGCTCCCCGCCCTCTCTTTACTTTCACTTCCCCCCTCCCTCTTGAAATTTATTAGGAAGGAGTTCTGGGCTTGGCGCTGGCTGCGGGGTTTCAGTCTCGACCCTTTCGAAGCGGCCGATGATAGGCCCTCTTCCTGGAAGTGAACCGTCGAGGAGGCTAAGATGGGGAAACTGCTCGTCGCTAGTGATGTCTGGGGTGTCTTGTGTTGTCTTTATTGACTGTTTTGTCCGTATTCTATGTATGTATGTTCTCATCTCTGGTATGGGAGCCGCTCTTCATCACTTTCAGTCAAAGTCAGTGGGCAATTCCATGATTGGCATCTTCACTATCTTCTGCGGTGTGGTGTATTCTTTGTACGCTTTACTATGCCTTCAATTTAAAATATCAGAAGAAAGACCGGATAAGATGGTGTCGAAGCCTATAACAGCTCGAAACCACTACCAGCAGCGGACAGAGCACTAATCCTACAGCACTAGACCTCGCAAAGGCAACGAAATAAGCACCATAACATCAGCGTAGACCCGCAAGGTCCGGAAACGCCGTCGGAGCCGGGGAGCAAAGGGGGATCGCGGCGCGGATCGGCCCCTCGGAGATGGTCCGGCTATCTCCGGCGTCATCATCGGAGGCTCGGAGCTGACAGGACGCGAGCCAACAAGGGGGAGAGGGGAGAGAGGGGGGTCCTCCCCGCCATCTGGAACCAATTATCCGTACCATGTCGATCCCTCGAGGGCGATGACGACAGCGAGCCGTGAGAGCTCGGAGATGTGCGTGCCTTCAACGCCATGCATGCAGATATGTATGTATGTATGTATGTATGTAAGCCGCTCTTCCGGCCGGAAACAAAGACTGTCATCAAAGCCCATTTCCTTTCACGACAGAAATTCAAGAGGCAATAATGGCGACAAAGTACGCAAAGGACCAGCCGGCTGGCTTTACGAATCGCATAGAGCGCGTAGCAATCGTTGGCGTACGGTCATACCAAGAACCTTTCCCTTCTGAAGCGTTTCCTTCTCAACTGACCATGAGCAACATATATGATATAGGCCACTGGCAAGGTCGGCAGCTACATGACAGCGGCTTTACTATCGACGGGAAAACACGTCGTGACAGCCATCACGCGCAAGGATGGCGGCAGTAACAGCAACATGCCCAAGGGCGTCAAAATCGCCGAGGTCGACTACGATCGCGAGGAGACGCTTGTTGATGCCCTTTCCGGACAGCAGTTCCTCATCGTATCCCTCTCTGTGAGGGCACCGGCCGAAACGCAGGAGAAGCTCGCTCGGGCGGCGGCGAAAGCGGGCGTGGCATGGATGATGCCCAACTGCTACGGCACCGACGTGCGAAACGCCGCTCTCGAAGCCGAGAACCTGTCCGGGCCTCCGGTCCTGGCGGGCATCGAAGCGGTGGAGAAAGCGGGCGTGTCGTGGGTGACGATGTGTTGCTCGTTCTGGTACGAGTATTCGCTGGCCATGGGCCCTTGCTGGTTCGGCTTCGACTTCAACAAGAAACAAGTGACCTTCTTCGACGAAGGGACGACGCGGATCAACATCTCGACGTGGGATCAGTGCGGTCGCGCCATAGCCGCCCTGCTGAGCCTCAAGGAGCTTCCGGAGGACGAGTCGGATAAGTCGGTGACGCTGTCGCGGTGGCGAAACCAGCCGCTTTACATCTCCAGCTTCCTCATCAGTCAGCGTGACATGCTCGACAGCATCCATCGCGTCCAAGGCACGACTGATGCTGACTGGCACATCAAGCGCGAGGAGTGCGGCGCCCGGTATAAGCGTGGTATGGAGCTGCTTCAGAAAGGGGCCTTCCGCGGCTTCGGCATCTGCCTCTACACCCGGACCTTTTATCCGAACGGAGACGGAAACTTTGAGGCCAAGTATGGCATCGCAAATGATCTACTGGGCTTGCCTAAGGAGGATCTTGATGAGGGGACCAAGAGGACTCTGAAGATGGTGCCCGAATTTCAACGCAGTCCGGCTTATTTGCACGCGTACGGTAGCGGAGAGACAGAATAAGGGACGAGCATCGTTTCAGTTACGGCATAGGGATGTATGGAAGCAAAGCCTTGATCAAGTCTTCGAGTATATACACATACTATGCACGTACATACATACTACGTTGAGAAGAGAGATCTGGTCATCGTCTGAGTTCACGCGCCGTTGATAACGCGACAGGGCCGCAACAGATGCGTCGAGGAGCCGCATTCCGGAGCATATCAGGGTATTCGTCTTGGCACTTCGCAATCTGCCAGTTGGGAATACATGTATGTATGTACGTACGCCCGAGGCGCAGCGGTAGATCCAAAAGTGTAATGACTCGAATTTGTCGATGGCTGGGAAGAAGGCAAAAAGGACCATGACTACCTGCTGGTATCGTATCTGTCAACATTCCAGGAGTATAGGCCTCTTCCTCTCTTCTTCCTGCCGCACAGCACTTCTGCACCTTTATCAGATCAGAATAGCATCAGTTTTCCGTTTCGGGCACCCTTTCCCATGCGTTTATGTGACCGCTCCATAATATGTTTATAATGGTCGTTAGCGTACACCTATATATAGATGAGTATAAGTGCTACAATGATCTCTGCCCTCCAATTCGAAGGATCGGAGAGGCCTCGTGTTGTTGCAGGTAGGTATGCATAATGCTCACGAACCTGCCCACGATATTACCAGCCACCGCTAAGAAGAGCTCGAGCCCATTAACCCGGAATTGAAGAGACTCTTCCGCCAGGACTAGTGCTAAAAAAAAAGGCGTTTCCCGGGGGGAGGCTGTGCTGCCGAGGCTACCGTCAGATGAGGTGGAGGACCCGCTGAGTGTAATGATATGATGCTATGCGGGCCTTCATAGTATCACTATGCTGAAGAGGAAATGAGAATGAAGACTGGGTGTTTCTCCCCGCGTCTACGATGCAGTTGAAGGTTATTAGCTGGGTCTTGTTTGTGGCTATTAGTATCCGTAACGGGGATAGGGAACCGTGGTACTGCTGATCACGAGTTGCGGGTCGGCTCGACGTTATGAGATACGAGGTGACAGATACAGTCGATTTAGGCTTCTCCCTTGCTAATACATACCCCTGTAGCCTTCGCATTCGTTCGCAAACAAAGCATAAAGCTCTGGAAGGTAGGGACTATCATATGTATGGTTCATGTCAGTCCCTTGGGAGGTGGGTAAAAAGACATATAAATTACCATCTTCCTCGCTCTCGAATCTGTCTTCTCACTTTACTTCACGCGAAGCCAATCCCCTCTCCGAAAACTGTCTGAATATCCGTACCCGAGTCAGAATAAGAAAAAAATGCGGTTCCTATGCCTCGCTAGCAGTTTGGCCCTGCTTGCCGGCTTGGCCGCCGCCAACGACATGGACAAGGCCAATGAGATTGAGACGAATCTAAAAGACAAAACACCCTACTACGACGATCTAAGAATCAAGATTCTCAGGTGTCACGACGGTTGCGGCTGGGAAAACTATCAAGACGTCTGGCGTGCCTGGTGTAGGGCAATAGACGCCTGCAACTTGGATCTCAAGGTCTACAACACGACGTGGCAAGACAACCTTGACACCAACTGGCTCGGACATAAGCTGGTAGACCAGGCTATGCAGCAGCGACCTGCTTCGAACCGGAGGACAATATCGGCGTTACCCAAGTATATCAAGGCCAAGTTTTCACTCAACAACCCCGACGCCGTAACCCCCGGCATCGAACACAGGCCCTGTAACCGTGGAGGGGGCGCAGGCAGAATTGGCAAATGGGAAGGCTGCTTCCCCTCGGACGACATGAAGCTCGGAACGGCCACTCCGCGAATGCCCGATCAGTACTGTGGGTTCGCCGATGCAGGCAACAACCGTACGGTTCTCTTTTGCCACTCGCGGCTAGAGGATCCCTACTACCATCGACAAGGCGGTTATTGTCCCACCTTCTTCCACCCCGTCTGTGAGCTCGGTCATCGTACCGTCGGTTGTGTGAGCGACTCGATCGAAGGGGATGGTGCAGTTGGAGATGAGGAGCTTTTTGGTGCCAATGTTGAATTCGAAGATCCCTACAGGGAGGCTAGACTCCAATGCAGACGCCGCTGAATTCCTGCATTGGCCTTGGAGGAGGGCCTATCAAGTGGGTTCTTATTACTCCTCACAAGGGAACTTATTGTTATAGAGAGACGCAATCATATGAAATAGCTATTTCGCTCTAGAACCGCAACGAAAAACATTTCATAGACCATATCCACCGAAAGGGCGTCATGCAAATGACGCCAAGTAATGCCGCCAAGTTCTCGCCTCAGACCCAACTCTGATCCGGCTATCGACATTACATCGATCCATCTTGAACGTATGACGTTGGAGAATTACAAAGCTTTGAAAGTGGGATCATATGTAAGGAGGCGTGAGTTAAAAGCTGGAGTCCAGGCTTACTGTTTAAAAAAAAAGGAAGGTTCTAAAGTACACCAGACCGTGTTTCATGGAAGTGATATTGAGGTGCACTTTGCTAATTGAAGAATTTGCAAAGGGTGATCGCTATCAAGACTTGCCTAAGAGTTGTAAACATCTCTCTCGATTTGTCTTCGTTAATATCCCAGGCCAGGATGCAAGGGGATGGAAACTCTCTTTAAAACCACGTTCTGGGCACATAAAGACTTGAGCTATTATGTTGGAAAACTAGAATAGCTGAATATGTCGACAAACTACGATGAATCGATGTGTTGAGACGACGCATATAAAGACGGCTCATCGATATCGAGATATTGATATCTGACTCTTTGCAAGAGTAGAGCTTCACTCTTCTCTTTTGTTGCTTCATTCTCCTCTGCTAAGACGCAAAAGCTAGAAGGAAGTTTTGAACAACCTACCCTTCAACCTTTCAGTAATACGAGGTGCCAGTCACTTATTCCCAGCTATCTGATTCGTTGCTTCTAACTAGGGTTTCCCCCCCTCTACAGAAGATCTCTCCCTCGACATCCACACAATGAGACCATCTACGCTTTTCGCCGTATTCGCCACCTCTGCCTCGGTAGCCGTCGCCGAGACCGTCATTCCAATGCATTGCCACAGGGGCATCAGCAGTGACGCCGACGTGACTATCGTCCTGACGGGCGGCGACAAAGTGGACTGGATATCAGACGGAGGCTGGGTCGTCAACCAGAGAAGCCTGAAGGGTTTCCAGTGCATGGTTGAGGGTCAAAATATCAGGAACTTCGACTTTGGCGGTGAGGTGCCTGATCGTCATGAGCTGCAGCTGCTTTGCCGCAAATGGTACCGCACTGGCTGGACGGATTTCATCAGGCCTGTCAAGGTTCACGTCGGTGGCGGGGAGAAGCCGGTGGTGATCGACGAGGATAACACCGACGTCGGCATCAACTTCTTCAACGGGACGATACGGAGGTATTGTCAAGTGTCGAAGCTGGTCTCGATTGAATGAGTGATCGAGCTTTCGAGCCACGAATTGTCTACATAGCTATCTAGGTGGTCATTCCGTGGAAAACAACCGCGTGTCTATACGCCTTTGGCACCCCCATTACCATATTTGTATGACTCCCCGTAGAAACTTCCAAGTGACCGCCATCAATGAAAAGTTACCGCTCAAAGAGACACTAGTGGATGTCGATGACAGTCCAGAACGGTTGTCAACTTGTCGATAGTTAAGGGGGTGCATGCAGACCTGCTTAAAGGGGGCGAACCCAGTAATAGAGAATGAGGTGAATTTCAGACATATAAGAACTCTCGGTTCTCTAGTAGTAGGCTAGGGTTAGGGTAAGGGTTGAAGCCCGGACTCCTAACCCTAGCCTTCAACCCCTACCCTTACTCTTACCCTTAACCCGAGCTCCTTTTATTCCCCGGCTTTAGGCATTAAACTCTCTTGTATTTCCCCTAAGAAAGCAATTGTATAATTGGGATTTCTATAAAAATGCCCACCTTTATCGTGAAAATATTGCTTATATACAGCGGCGCCGCGCTTTGAATATATACCTGCGTACTTAAGTACTAGGTAGGTTTAAACAGAGATGCAACTGACTTCAGTATCAAAACTACAACTACTTCAAAAAAAAATAGCCAAACAAATTCGCAGCAGACTTGAAGTAATTGCCAGAAATCGCGACTTTTTTTTCTATGCTTGCAAGGGGCATCGCTGTTTACCTGGGTACACATGGCCTGCTTCCCACCCGCCTCGTCCTCGAAGCAGTGAAGAACCCGGAATACAAAGGAAAGGAGTATGATTTTGAAACAGGTCGTTCAGGACAGCTGTAATCTCAACAGGGCGGTCTCAACGGCAAAATGGGACGGATAGCCTTGTCCCAGGCACGGCAAAGGCAAAGACGGCGGCAACACCACGGGCAAGCTGTATTAAAGCAAGCCTAGTAGAGAGTTGAGCGAGGTATCCTAAACAAATATGTTGACTATGCGACTGGTCAATTAGTATTCATAGTTTCTGCCTCGAGCCGGACGACGAAGCTACTACGTCGTCTAAAAGCTCTTCAGAAAGCCCGTTCGTCCGGGAGTAGAACTCACAATAGTGAGCCGGCTTCTGAGACTGAGTTACAACTTGTTGGCGCCACTCTGCTCCCGGGGACTCAGTGCATTAATGACAGGTCACGATCGCAAGCACGACCTCGGTGAATCTGTAGATTTCTATGATTCTGGTGCTTAAGTTGAACGTGCCTATTCCAGACTGCAGGGGGACCCTACCCTAACCCCAACCCCAACCCCAACCCCATCTCCGCTCGAGGAAACGTTTGCAACTCTGTCCTTCTTATTAATACATCTACCTCTTCGACACCTTCATCTCCAAGACTTCATCGCTATCGGGCGCTTTTAACCTACTATCAGACGTAGGAAGGTCTGTGAAAGATCCCTGCATGGGGTGATATCGTCGTCACGTATGTAGTTAGCGCTTCAGCTCCATGTGCCCATTACGGTCGACGCTCAGCTGCTGCTTGGGACAACAGGGCGTTGGTTCCCGGAAGTGCTGAAGTTTGGTCCGGATCTCGTGATACATGTTAAATGCCGCCTAGGTATTCGTTCTCGTCGAAAACTTGAACTACAAGGCCCTGCTTCACGAGCCCTAGTTCGTCTGATCCGACGATACAAACCTGAGAAGCATAATAGTCACGTTAACTAGGAAGTAATGTCTGTCAATGGCCAGCTTTGCCGGAAACTTGGAGTGACTGAATTTCATATGCCGATGCCACTCCTCGCTCCCGCAGGATCGATGCTATACTTAAACTGCATCAACCAAACATTTCGATCCTGTGGTAAGCCTCTAGCGCCGACTGGTCTGCATAGACTAGTAGATATCATCGAAGCAAGCTCCTGCGGACTGCAGGGTATATCTGGGCTACTCAGTTCGAGTTCCTGGGATTCGTTACGTGTCTTCCATTCAATGGTCGATACCACTGCTGAACAAACATATAAGTTCAAGGCTGAAGGATAACTGCCTTGACGGTGATCGACAAGACGCTCTGGGGTAACTCTACCGGCATAAGAGGGGATGGGATTCATCGTTGCCGTCTCTTCTCGTACGTTTCTAGCTGGCTTCGCTAAGTGTCTTGCGTTGATGGGCAGGCAGGCCAGCTGAAAGGAGAATGCCAGTGCCATATTCGGATCCGTAATGGTGTGATTGTGATCATGACGCTGGATAGGTATTGAACGAGATAGTGACAAGTCTGTCCTCGAAAGGTGCCCCGGAAGGAGGTTTATTCAGAGAAACAAACCGAAGCTCTGCTCAAGGGGTACTAAAAGGACTTCATAGAGCGCCTTGTTGCCTCTCACTGCCTCTCCCTAGACTTACTGAGCCTTAAAGATTTCTTAACATGGCCGTTACGAAAACGCTCTTCTCTTTCGATGCAAGAGACTTGCGAGTACGGAATTTCTGCATCATCCAATCACTTGCCTTCGGATTCTTCATCCTCTTCACAGCGCTGTTATTCTTCTTGTCAACACCAAAGGCTTGGATAATAACCCACGCAACACCCCCTTTTTCGAAGAGTTATGTCGGCCCAAACGGGTCACTCCCATACACTTCCTGCGGTTACTTGCGCCGATATCTGGTTCGCTCTTGGCTCTATGGTTGTCATTGATGCTTTCTGGATCGTGTCAACCTTCAACCATGCAGTGATCAAGAACTGGCACTATTTCGTCAGCTTACCCATGATGGCTATTGCAACTATTTTCTCGTCGGCTTTGTACTTGTCCGGTCAAGGGACGTTGGCCGCCCTTACGTTCCATTGTCGTTCGCTCGCCATAGCCTTACCGTGTGCGATATACGTGCTATTCTGCCGCATGCTCTTCACGTTGAAGACGCCTCCACCATCGACGGCGAAGAACACCCATCTCGGCTCTTTGCAAAGGTATAGCGATAAGTCGTGTCGATCAACTTGCGGATGGCAGCCTGCGATTCGAGCCGCCGCGGTCATCGGATGCCTGTCTATACTCCTCACAGTCGCCGTGCTACAGGAATTGGCAACTATTATCCCACTGGTAGCTATCAGCTTCGAAGTATGCACATACAAGGCCGTCCCCGAAGTCTTCTCCAACGCCACTGATCATCGATAATAGTCAATCTTCCTTACTTTTAAGAAAATGTGCAGAGGCCCTGAATACACCTTGAGTGGTGGCATCGTACTCCAAGCCGTTACCTGCACACACTGGGGTATCCCTCAAGTATTGGCGAGTCCGCGCTCGACTCTCCCGCCATGGATGTTCTTAGTCCTTCTCCTGGCTAGTCGGCTGATGCTTGACCTGCATCTCCAAACGGTGTATCGCGGTTATCCCGAAATTCTATGGGCACGCAAGCAAGTCTTACTCCCGACTAGGAGTTTAGTGAAGACCTGTATGAGCATGCTGGTAGTGGAACACTTGGGATTGCCAGTCGTCTCTTACTTTAAGTTGATTATTGTACCTCTTTGGTATTTCGTGAGCGTCTTGGGTTTCGCAGCCCCAGCGTCATATGGGTTTGCCTTTGGGAAGATAAGAGCGATATCTGGGGGGATATGAGAAGGAGGATGTGAGAGACAGACCCTACTACGACAATGACCTAGCTAGCAAATATTATATCATGAGAAGACGGGCTATCTCAACACATACCCATGTTACAGGGGTTGGATATCATCTAACATCAAGGAGACCAGGCTCAAGCAGACTACATTTGGGTAACGTGTTTCGAGATTCAGGCGTTGAACTCTCTTGAATTTCCCATGAGATTCCAACAGGTCATCCTTCTGACCGAGACAACAAGGAAAGGGCTTCGAAAGAAAGCGTACAACTCCCCGTCGCTAACCGTCTTTCCGCGGGTATTTGCATGCATGGGGGAAACTGTAGTGGCTTCCCCAGTTGCACTCTGAGGCCAAAGTCTTGTACGGCAGGTTGTGCAGAAATTTGACGACGGGCGTCGGCCGGAAGCATCGAGTTGAGTTGGTACGGCAATGACGTTCCCGCCACGGGGGGTTCGTCTTGCAACGTTGGCATCTTGTCAAGACTTTCTCTTCTTTCCCTTGGTAAATGCTTTCCTTCCTAGAAGTGAGGGGCAAAGAGACTTGAACAGAGGATGAAGGAAAAGGAAGCCTGGATGTCCGTGCCATACTCTAGTTTCTTTGACTTTGCAATGCAAGTTTATATCATTGTCTGTAATATCCCCCCTGAGATGGAACTGAATAACACTCTATTGACCAGATTCTGAGCCATCATGCCCGTTTCATACTTCTGTATGGACTGATTCGATGTCCGCACATGACAGAGAGGATGCGAGAGGGAATTTCCAGGCACCACTTTCCCCATTCTTCAGCCCTATCGTTGGGGCTTCTTCATTCCTCCTTTATCCTAGATTCCTTGAGATTGAAACAGGCAAGTCCCCGTCAACCTCACCTAGAAACGACTACCTACTTGCCATGACAGCTATTCTTTTCTACCGTCATAAACTTCCTCGGCCAATCGTTCCCTCTGTCTTCACGTTGACGCCTCAGTAGTACTCATGAGCCTTCCACCCAGTATCACTGTCAGGAACTAGAAAGTGGCCTGTCTGCGACTTACTCACTCTATTAGAACGACCTTCTTCCTTTCCAATACGTAGGTACATACCCCCGGTAGTTGTCCGAGTTGTCATCCCAGGCAGCTACGGCTTGGACGATGAAGGATCTCCGGCTTCATGAATGCCGTTGCGGAGATATGCGTAATCGCTGCGCAGTTACTGCTTGCTACGTGAGTTTAAAAAAAATTCAATGTTGTCCATTTCAAAATACTTCCATGAGCAAAGACTTGTAGGTACTCTAGGAATGAAGATGATTATTTCTCGCAAAATGACTGCCGTGACTTGTCTGCAGAAAGATAGAATCATCACCTGCTCTTACTTCCATCCAATTCGGCTGAGCTGTTGGTCTTGCCCTTACCCACGGCGTTGATGGTAGGTATACCCCTGACATGGCCGCCGAGGCAGAAATCTTCGCCTTCCTCGATCGACTCCCTTGCCATTCTCGTGAGCCTTCCTGCTCGACTTTCGCCCCCTTTCATCCGCGTTCGGGTAGTTGCGAGCATTGAGCAGACGAGTACATAAACCCATCTCTCGACTCGTCTCCCAACTCTCTCTTCTTCTTCCACTTTCAACTCAGATCTGTCCATCATCTTCACCATCCCTTCATCCGCTGCCTTTTGCCCCTGATCTCTCCATCTTTTTCTTCCATTCACTTGCCCTTTTTTTTTTCACTCTCTACTTTCCCCTCTCTCATCTTCTCTTTCATCGTCCCTTTTGCCCTTTCATGTCTCTTCATCCGTGGCCCTTTTTGGCAACGGTCTCTGGCCCCTTTTACAACGTCTGCTGCCTCCTTCTCTTCCTCGGCTCTGCCCATCCCCTCTCGCAAACTTCGTCTCGCCAGTCTCCCCTGGCGACTTTTGTCATCGCCTTTGCCGTGGCACTTCTGCCATTGTTGCCATTGTGAGTTCCCTCTCGACTGACCCCTTGCTCTCAATTCTCTCCCGTCTTGCACACTCTTTGTCGTCGCCTGTTTTTTTCTTGTCATTTCTGTCACTGCCTTTGTGGGTCATTTCTCTGCGACTCTCCCACCTTGCCTTTGCTTCTCTTCTCGTGTGTCTGCTGACCACTGCTGTTGGTGAATTACAGCGTCGTCAGCCAGTCGTGACACTCCTTTCAGCACTTTTCTTCTCATGACCTTCCTGTCATTGCCATTGTGAGTTTCTTCTCAACGAACCTGTCCATCCCCCCTTTGCTTCTTCGTTCATGCGCTGACCACTGCTTGTTCTCATGCTTAGTATCGTCAGCCACCCGTGGCATCCTTTCCCTCGCGTTTTCCCGTGGCCTCAGAGGCTTCTCTCATCATCGGCTTCGAGCCAGCTTTCCCGGTCTTTTGCAAGGTGGGAATACCTATGACTTGTGACAAACCTGTCAACCGTGTTTCTCTGAAGGTTTTTGAACCATGATGAAAAAAATACGCAAGAGGGAACCCACTCAGCCGCAAGGCTGATATATCGTTATGCGTCTAGGGCTTCGACTTCGCGGCCTCAGAGGCATTTCTCATCATCGGCTTTGAGCCAGCTTTCCCGGTCTTTTGCAAGGTGGGGATCCCCATGAACAATTCGTGGTTTTCTGAAGGTTTTTGAACTATGATGAGGACATATTTTATGAGGGACCCACTCAGCCGCAAGGCTGATATATCGTTATGCGTCTAGGGCTTCGACTTCGCGGCCTCAGAGGCATGTCTCATCATCGGCTTGGACCCAGCTTTTCTGGTCACTTGCAAGGTGGGAATACCAATGATTGGGTTGTGCGCTGTTTTGAGGTCTTTGACCGGAGATGATAACCCAACCTTTGAGGGAACCCACTCAGTCGCAAGGCTGATGGATAGTTTTTGACTCAGGAACATTGTCCCAGCGGCCTCAGAGGCATTTCTCATCATCGGCTTTGTGCCAGCTTTCCCGGTCTTTTGCAAGGTGGGGATACCTATGAGTTTGGCCCATGGGTCACCGTGTTTCTCTGAAGGTCTTTGGAGTCAGCCTCTTCTCGACACTTTTCAAGCGGGATCTATCTGGTAATGGATGATGCTAACATTTCTGTGACAACTTGATGAGGAGAGGTGGTCGGAGGGAAAGGAAAAAAGGATGTGGCCCTGGCTTTATACCTTGGCTCGCGCCATCGAATGTATTTTCTTTCTTTTCATCTGGTTCTTTTTTCTTCCCCCGCTCGTGCGAAGCTTCCAGTAGCAGTGAGTCATAACCCTCTTTTTTGCTTCCGCTGTGCATCGCTCGTGGTCATAGTGTCTCCTTGGTCAGTAGTGTAGGCTGTGTTTATCAGCTTCTTTTGTGAAGACTGATACTCTGTTGTGTCGGTGGGCTCCAAGCCTTCTTGCGAATGCGGGCATAGACCGTGATTCTCATGACCTTGAAAGCTTTGATCGAAGCAAACATGTCATTCAGCCAGTGTTAGGAGTGCTGTTTAGGACGTCCGTACATAAACGCAGACAGTGTAGGCAAGCATAAATCAGGGGCACATATGAATTCGAATGCCGAAGAGGAGTGTGGCCGCTGCTGGTCAGTCCCTGCGTAATCGAAGCCTCGAAGCTTTCCTCAAAGTCAAACACGCCTTTTGCCACCTTGTGATACGTGCTCGATGAAGCAGCATTAGCTCGCTTTGCGTAGGTCCAAGACGGATCGAGAACGGAGCAAGCCGAAGCCCGCTGGTGTGAGTTATTGCGTTGGGGTTGTCGTTCGAGGTCGCGTCACGTGATAATGTTCATGGCTGCGGCCAACTTGATCCCTCCACTTCCTTTTTTTGTGGCTATAAACCCGAACCCTAGGCTTGCTTCAATATCCCATCCCTAGGCCCGCTTCAACCCTAAGCTTATTACCCTAACCCTTACCAAAACCTTCACTGGGACCTTGGGGGGTTATCGTGGCTATCATTTCGCAAGTATCATAAACGGCTGTATATCTACTAGCCTCAGATGAAGTTTCTGCATCCAACTATCATACTTTGACGTCTATCTCTGCGTACTAGGTAGAGCTTCCAACAACATGATACGGACCGCCATGTCAGTCGGTCTTTGCGCTTGATTGGCATCCAGACCAGTATTCTGGATTTGATGAATTATACTTGACCTTCGTTCACTGTTCTATCCCGATTGAAGACGACTCGGCCGTGCGGCGAGCCCAGGTGCACACGCTGATGAAGGCGTAGAAGCTGCAGAAGCACCTTGGCATATCGCAGAGATTGTCGCAGCATTTGCTACGTCTCTTTCACCATGCTGAAGATTAGCAAGAGACACTTGGAAAAGTTGTAAGACTACCATTGACCGCTACTTGAATAGGGAATGTTGGAAATTCAGGGCAGACGGTAGGCTTCATTTGAGGCGCCGCCCCTGGCGATGAACCGCTCACCAGTGGGTTCGGCAATACCAAGTCACGAAAGAGTCAATCCCATTTATTATGTACCGGCTTGACACTTTGCGGCGCCGGAAATGACCCATGTAGGTCAGCCACGAGGAGCTCTGCTTGGGAGTCATCGGTTCTGTGATGGTTAGAGTCAAACATTCTGCGTTGCAGAGACAAATACATACATGTCTTGATGTCATGACGTGTGTATCACTGTCGAAGTTTGGCAGAAATTGGAGACTTCCAAGTCGTACGAAGCAGAACTTCTGTAGTAACTCGGTTTTCGAAGAAGCTATCGATTATCTATGACATGACTTTGAACGTTTGACATGCTTTTAACCCTTTTGAGTTGACAAAATCGCCCGTAGTCACTCGACACTTGTAAAGTCCTACGATAGTAGCCGACAACAATCCCTCTCACCACGGCGAGGATAGTAATTCATAGTTATTGAATAATCCTGTTTCTTGTACCTTTATCAAAGCGGGATGAAATTGTGCTGGACCCGAAGGAAATGCAAGAGAAGAATCGCGGGGAGGCTCAGAAGCGGTAGGGAAGCGAAAAAGGCCTCAATGACGTAATATGTGCTCTGTAGCCTTTGCGGGCTCGAGGTGCCTGGCGAAGAACTGGTACCCGCCGCTAGTGCATACTACTAATCCAAAGCGACAGCACTAGCGGGCAGGACTTGGTTAAGAAACCCGGCGGGCGAAGATGAGATTCTTCTCTCTTCCCCCTCCCAACAAGCATGCCTTGACCTGCAGGCAATCAGAGGCTCCAACGATGGATGGCCGCTGCCATTCAAAGACCAACTGAGCCATAACAGTAACACGCATACCTACCTACCTACTACATGTCTATCCTATTCCTATTCCTATTCCTCCTTCATCCGCCTTTCTCGTCCGAGGGGCCGAGAGCCTCGCGGGCCATCGTCCGTGCATTGACATCTCGATCTCTCCCCTAAGCTCGCTCGCTGCTCTCGTACTGGTCGTTTCCCCCTTCTTCGTTGCAACCGTCACACACACACACTCTCTCTCACTCGCTCCTACGACGACGACGACGCATCTCGCCGGCTGATCGACTAGCGCCAGACGCTCTATCAACGCGGGGCTGCAGTCTTGTCCTCC
Organism: Ophiocordyceps camponoti-leonardi (nom. inval.); assembly: GCA_003339455.1. Lineage (NCBI taxonomy): Eukaryota > Fungi > Ascomycota > Sordariomycetes > Hypocreales > Ophiocordycipitaceae > Ophiocordyceps > Ophiocordyceps camponoti-leonardi. Next base: position 188,203 of record PDHP01000006.1, read on the forward strand.
TCCTCCTCCCCCCCCCCCCCCCTCCCCGCCTCTTCCCCCCCTTGCCCTCCTCTCCCCCCCTCTCTCCGGCATCATGAGCCCGCGCACCATGACGTCCACCGAGGTCTACCTGCTGCCGCTCAACGACGACGGCTCGCCGCGCGTCCCCGGCGAGTATGTCTACTTGGCTCCCTCCACGACGGATCATGTTACCCTTCGCTTTGCCATTGAGGGCACTTCTTCCATCTGTCGTCATGGCAGCCTCTGGGTCAATGTACCTGAAAAGGGACAACCTTTTCGTCGCGATAGCTTCAGGGAGTTCAAGTAGGTTCGCCCGCCAGCTGCCTCGGTCATCGATTAAGCTCAAAAACACCCCCCCCCCAGGCTCACGCCCGACTTCAATCGCACAATCGAAATCTCCGTTCCAATCTACCAGGCCGGCGCTTTCGCCTTCTATACTACCTACGCCGAGCTGCCGCCTCTCGAGCCGAACCTCTCACCCGAGTCCTTCGAGACCCCCCGTGCGCTTTCCAGGACGCCCCTCTACTACGTCGATGTCGCCCCGAGGCTGCTGCTCGATGGCCGCCCACTGCCATTGCCGGCCCTCTCCCTCTTCTCCGTCATCGGCAAGTTCATGGGCACATACTCCGCCGATTGGGAGCGCCACCTGCGCAGTATCAGCGATCGCGGCTACAACATGGTGCACTTCACGCCCCTGCAGCGCCGCGGACAGTCCAATTCGCCTTTTAGCCTGTACGACCAGCTTGCTTGGGACCCCAATTGCTTCCCTCGCGGAGAGGCCGACGTCCGCGAGCTAGTCGACAACATGGAAAAGAACCACTCGTTGCTTAGCCTTACCGATATCGTCCTTAACCATACGGCTGACAATTCACCCTTTCTTCACCATCATCCTGAGGCTGGCTACAACTTGTCGACCGCTCCCTGGCTCGAGTCTGCCTTTGTGCTGGACACGGAACTACTCCAGCTGAGCCAGAACCTGGCATCCATGGGCCTTCCTGTCCAGCTCAAGTCTACCGACGACCTCATGCGCATAATGGAAGCTATCAAGACCAAGGTCATGGCCAAGATCAAATTATGGGAGTTCTACGCTGTCGATGTCCAGCGCGATGCCGATGTCGCCGTCGATGCGTGGGCTCGTGGAGACACAATGACGTCTCACGAAGCCCCTGCGAGTGACGAGCTGGTCGACAAGCTTCGAAATGCGTCCCTGAAAGACCGCGATGCGTCCTTGTCTGACCGCGTTTCCTTCTTGAGAACGTTCGGCATGATAGGCTTGGACCGCCTTGGCGAGCGCTATCGTCGCAGGATCGATTCCAAGGCCGCGGCGAGCTTGCTATCTCACGCTTTTGGACGTTACGAGGCCGGCTCGTCGGATAAGGCGGCTGTGAGGGCCGACATGGTCCAGGTCTTGGATGCCCTGAATGTTGATTTCTACAAGGAATACGACGCCGACGTCGACGAGATTCTGCAGCAGCTGTACAATCGCATCAAATATGTGCGCCTTGACGACCACGGGCCCAAGCTCGGTCCCATCAATGACGCGAACCCCCTGATCGAGAGCTACTTCACCCGGCTACCCAGCAACGACGTCACTTCCAAGCACGACTCGAGGGATCTGGCTCTTGTCAACAATGGTTGGGTTTGGGGCGGCAACGCGCTTGTTGACCACGCCGGCCCCGAATCCCGCGTCTACCTCCGGCGCGAGGTTATCGTGTGGGGAGACTGCGTCAAGCTGCGATACGGATCGGGTCCGGAAGACAGCCCCTGGTTGTGGCAGCACATGACGACCTACTCGCGCATGTTGGCCAAGTACTTTGCAGGCTTTCGCATCGACAACTGCCACTCGACGCCGCTTCACGTGGCCGAGCACATGCTCGACGAGGCCCGTCGCGTGCGGCCCGATCTGTATGTCGTGGCCGAGCTCTTTACCGGGTCGGAAGAGATGGACTATGTTTTCGTGAAGCGCTTGGGAATCAGCTCGCTGATCCGCGAGGCCATGCAGGCCTGGAGCACGGCTGAGTTGAGCAGGCTGGTGCACAAGCATGGTGGGCGTCCGATCGGGAGCTTCGACGCCGACGGCGTTGCCCGCTCTGCCGAGCCGTCGGAAGGGGCGAACGGTCACCGATCTCGCGAGATCGTCCGGCGTGTCAGGCCGACCCCCGTCCAGGCCCTGTTGATGGACTGCACGCATGATAACGAGACGCCGGCGCAGAAGCGAGATGCCCGGGATACGCTGCCCAACGCGGCCCTCGTAAGCATGTGCGCCAGCGCCATGGGGAGCGTCATGGGCTACGACGACATCTACCCGCGCCTGCTGGACCTGGTGGGCGAGACGCGGCTATACGCCCCTGACGGACGCAACCAGCAGCAGCAGCGCGGCATCAGCGGCGTCAGGAAGATCCTGAACCAGATCCATACGCTGATGGGAAAGGACGGCTACGACGAAACGCACATCCACCACGAAGACCAGTACATCACCGTCCATCGGGTGCACCCGGAGTCTCGCAAGGGCTATTTCCTCATCGCCCACACGGCATTTCCCGGCTACGGCAACGGCAACGGCGACCTCAGTCCCGTTCACCTGACGGGCACTCGAGCCCGCCACCTTGGTAGCTGGATGCTCGAGGTGGATGCCAGCGAGGAGGCGACGAAGAAGACGCTGGCCGACAGCAAGTATCTGCGCGGCCTGCCCAGCCGCGTCGTCGACTTGGCGGGCATCCGGATGGAGACGCCGGGCGACGACACCGTCATCACGGTTCGCGACAGGTTTCCGCCCGGCAGCATCGCCCTTTTCGAGACGTGGATCCCCGCCGCCGAGCACTCGGCCGGTCTGGACACGTACGTGACGTCGGGCGCCGAGGCGGCATGGGCCGAGCTCGGGCTGGTCGACCTCAATTTCCTCATGTACCGATGCGAGGCCGAGGAGATGGACGCGAGCGAGGGGCGAGACGGCACGTACGACGTTCCCGGTCACGGAAAGCTCGTATATGCCGGCCTACAGGGTTGGTGGAGCGTGCTCCGGGACGTGATCCGCAACAACAACCTGGCCCATCCGCTCTGCCAGAACCTTCGTGATGGCCAATGGGCCTTGGACTACATCGTCGGTCGGCTGGAGCGCATGAGCAAGACCGCCGGCAACGAACGTCTGGCTGGGCCCGCCTCGTGGCTCAAGGAACGCTTCGATGCCGTCCGTACCGTTCCCAGTTTTCTTCTGCCGCGCTATTTCGGCCTCGTGCTGCGTACAGCTCATCGGGCCAGCTGGCAGAGATCCATGGAGCTCATGGACGGCAACATCAAGGGAGGCCAGTGGTTCCTGCAGAGCCTCGCGATGGTTAGCGTGCAGCAGACCGGTTACGTCAAGTCGGCCTCACTCTGGCCGGACAAGTCTGTCCCTTGCGTCGCCGCCGGGCTGCCTCACTTTGCCGTCTCGTGGGCCAGATGCTGGGGGCGCGACGTCTTCATCTGCATCCGCGGGCTGTATCTCGGCACCGGCCGCTTCCAAGAGGCCAAGGAGCACATCCTCGCCTTTGCCAGCGTGCTGAAGCACGGCATGATACCCAACCTCTTGAGCAGTGGCGACAACCCGCGCTACAATGCTCGGGACGCCGTCTGGTTCTTCTTGCAGACGATTCAGGACTATGTGCGTCTCGCGCCGGACGGAACGGCGCTTCTCAAGGAAAAAGTGAGGCGAAGATTTTTGCCGTACGACGATACCTGGTTCCCGAAGGATGATGCACGAGCCTACTCGAAGGAGAGCTCCATCGCGGACGTGATCCAAGAGGCGCTGCAGCGACACGCGACCGGCATACGGTTCCGGGAGGCAAACGCGGGGCCGCAGATCGACATGCAGATGAAGGACGAGGGCTTCAATCAGCATGTTTGGGTCGACTGGGACACGGGCATCGTCTTTGGCGGCAACCAGAACAACTGCGGTACTTGGATGGACAAGATGGGGGAGAGCGAGAAGGCCGGATCCAAGGGTGTGCCGGGGACGCCCCGTGACGGCGCGGCGGTGGAGATCACCGGTCTTCTCTACAGCGCCCTCGCCTGGCTCTCACGGCTGCACGAAGAAGGCGCGTATGGTCACTCGGGCGTCACGACGGCCGACGGTCGCTCAGTCTCCTTTTCCGACTGGGCGGCGCGTGTCAAGGCCAACTTTGAGCGTTGCTACTGGGTGCCGGTGTCGGCGAGTGAAGACGGGGCGTACCAGATCCGGCCCGAGGTCGTCAACCGTCGGGGCATGTACAAGGACCTGTACCGGTCCGGCAAGGAGTACGAGGACTACCAGCTGCGGCCCAACTTCACCGTGGCCATGGCGGTGGCGCCGGCGCTCTTCGATGGGGAGCACGCCATGCGGGCGCTGTGCCTGGCCGACTCGGTGCTCCACGGGCCGGCCGGCATGGCGACGCTCGACCCGGCCGACCTCAACTATCGGCCGTACTACCGCAACAGCGAAGACAGCACCGACTTCGCCACTAGCAAGGGGCGCAACTACCACCAGGGCCCGGAGTGGCTCTGGCCCACGGGCTTCTTCCTGCGGGCCCTGCTCAAGTTTGATCTCGGGAGGAGGGGGACGGCCGAAGGGCGGACGGAGGCCTTCCAGCAGGTGACGCGGAGGCTGCGGGGATGCAAGCGGATGATGCGGGACAGTCCGTGGGCGGGCTTGACGGAGTTGACGCAGCGCGATGGGGAGCTGTGTCCTGATTCGGTGAGTCCCCTCTTCCTCTTTCTTCCGGTCTCTCCATTTACCGGCATACGTTGCTGACTGAAACTGGGTAGAGCCCGACGCAGGCTTGGTCGGCTGGGTGTCTCATAGACCTGTACATGGATGCGCTTGACGAGCAGAGGAAGGTGAACGGAAACTGAGCAGGGTGTACAAGGGAAGAAAAAGAGGAGGCTGAACGACGGGAAGAGACGATGATGATAGAGTAAGACATGAAAAGGGGTGGGAGAGACGACAAGGCAACGAGGCAGCTGCGGAACTTGTAGCCCTTTAGAGCCTTGTAGAGCCTTTGAAACCCCTTGAGAACCCTGCATAAGACTCGTACGGCAAATTCAAGACATTCAACGGAGCGACGAGATGACAGCTCGACGCAAGATCGTCTCTTTTTTTTCTTCACCTCTCCTATGAGCCTTTCCTCCTCGCGTACTTGTATACAGACAAGAGAGGCAAGTTCCCTCCAACCAAGCAGCGTAAGAGACGGATTCAAAGAAGCACGAGAGAAAAAAATGCCCCAAGTCCCAAGACGAATTGGAGACGGAGAAAAAAAAAAACAAAAGCAGGAAACGTACAGTGGCATGTTACACATAAGACAAGAGGACGGCATCTGTCTGCAAATAAGGGGGGGGGGGGGGGGGGGAAGGGGGGAAAAAATGGGGGGGGGGGGGAACCCCATCGAAACAAACGGGCGCTGACATTCGACTCGACTTATTACCGACACGACACGACTCGCGGCGTGGTGTTAGAAAGGAAGGACCTGGTCGATATTATATAACCTACTATAATACGAAGAACTCCGCAAGAAATCTCTAATACTAAGATATTAAAGAATTATTACCCTAGTAACGACTACTTTTCTCTCTTAATAATAGCTAGAAGCCCTTAGAGCTTTCCTTACGAATAAGGATTAGATTATATATATATTTAAGGTCTTCCGATTATTAGTTAAGGACTTTAGAACTTATAATTCTCCTATATATATACTTATATTTATACTCTTATATATATTTCTCTCTTATATATATATTTCTTATTATATAATCTTTTAATCCCGATTATAATTCTCTAAGTTCTTAATAGTTAAAAACCGCTATTTTAATTATTTTAAAAACCCGGTTATTTTTCGATAATTAATTAATAGAATATCTTCGGTTTTTAAAGGTTATTATTAAGAAAAATAAGCTTTAAGAAAAATATTACCCTTATTTCGAATTCTAATTAATAAATCTAGTAATCGCTACTTATAAGCCGAGTAAAAAATATAAAACTATAAAAGTAGATTTAAGGCTATAAAGAATTCCTATAGGAATTATAGTATTCCCCTATTATAAATACTAATATTATTTCTATTAATAAATAAGATTATAAATATAAATAATAGTAAATATAAACTAATATTTATAAGGAAGAAAAAGCCGAATAAATAAAACTCTAATAAGAAGTTAAGGAATTAAAGTATTAAATCGAGGATATAATCGATAAGGAGATCCTTATTACTTACTATTATAATAAAAATAATCTAGATATATAGTATACTAAAATTAAAGCTATATATAAGCCTTTAAATATACGGATTAGAATAGAAATCTATAATAAATACTCGGCTATACTCGATATTAAAAAAACCCCTAAGAATTAGTATTCTTAGCTTTTTTAATAATAAAAGATTATAATAAAAGTATAAACTAAAAGAATCTTATAAGTATTAAATAAGTATACCTAGGTTTTAAACTTCCTTAAAATAGTCTATTAATACGAATATTTCGTATCCTAAGCGTAGAATTTTAAAGAGAATAACTATACTAATATTATAGGATTTAGTATTTAAATATTTACTAAGTCGTTTATATTATACCTTAAGAGTATTCTAAACGCTTAAAATACTATAAAAATCGATAAAAGAGTATTCTTATCGATTTATAATAATTAGAATAATAAGAATAATAATAATTCCTAGAATAATAATAATAGTAAAAACGATAATAAGAAAAATAATAATATTAACTATAATACTATTAATAGAAACTTAAGAAATTAGTATCCTAGAAGAAACGACTAGGATTAGACTAATAAGTATTAACCTAATAACGAAAGGAGGTATAATAATTATCGAGGATATAATAAGGGAAAAAGGGAAAAATATAGTTATCCTATAGGATATAGTTTAAATAAAGGAAAATACCCCCTATACCCTTTATATAACTCGATTATATATAAGAAAGAGTATTATTATATACTTTATAATAATATACTAGTATAATAATAGGATATATAAGGTATAAGAATCGCGTAGGAAAGACTAATATAAGGAAGAGTAGGCTAGAATAATAACTAGAATAAGTCTTTTTCCTTTTACTTATTATATAAAAAGGGGTAAGCCTTAGCGTATTTTTATATATAAAATATAGGCTTAGTATTTTCTATAATAAAGTATCCCCTTTATAACTCTATAATTCTTAACTCTAGTATAATAATTTATATTTTTAATAATATCTCTTACTTTATAAACTTCCGAAGGGTAAACCCTAGCGATTTCGTATATAGTACACTTAGGGCTGGATTAAGATATTGTAAGAGTAATAATTCTCCTCCGTACTCTGTGTGCGGAGAGCGTGCCCTAATAGGCGGCTATAAGCCCTATAATTAAGGGCGACTATATTATATAATCCTTCCCTTCCCGATGCCTCTATACGCTTATACGTATATTCTCCTACGGCCTCCGTATATTCTAACGAATATATATTATAGTACCGCGCCTCGAAGATTACTACCTATAGTAATCCTACTTAGTCTATTAATTTATCCCTAATATATAAGGAAAACGAACGAGAAGAGAAAATAAAAGGGAAGGAAAGAACGTATAGGGAGGAGATTACCGGATTACCTTACTCGCTAATTACGGAGAGATCGCCGCGCGGTAGGGGTCTACTACGCTTTAAAGGCGTTAATCGCCCCCTATAAAACGGCGGTAGTATTAACCTACTAATCGTTATCGGCTCCCTAACCTTTTTATTAGACTAAATACTACCGGCGAGGCTCTCCCCTTCCGACTTATCGATCCCTAACGCGTATAATATAATTAATCTCGTAGTATACGTCTCTCTCGCCTACGGCTTCCGGTAGATCTTGTATAGCCTCTATAGCCCTAGGCTCCTCGTTTTCGAAGTACCCCTCGTAGGCGGGTCGAAGGTATTCAATAGATATTACCGGGTAAATACGGGCGTATACGGGTAGATTAAGCTCTATAGCTAAGGGGTTAATTATCCGTTTAATAACGTATAAACCCTTACGCTATTATAATTATTTCTTAGAGGGTTAACTAGGCGTATAATATCCCTTATAAAGCCTAAGGTAGACCTTCTACCTAGGCTCTAGAAGAATTAGCTAGTATTTTACATTATACTACCGTTTAGCCCTTATCGCCGCTAGGTTTATTACGAAGTCCGCTTAGCGGCGAATAGCCTCCTATAAATACGGGATATCGTTTACCGAAGTATTATCGGCGGACTCCGTAGGCGCGTATAGCGGATACCCGAATAAATAGGCGTAGGCTATTATCTTAGTCCCTAAATTATATACGGAATTTAGGTTCTATTATAAGGCGGGTACTAGTAACTTCTAATCGATCGTTAGCTTTTTAACGTACGATAAGCGGAGGGTAGTCTTAATAGTCTAATTATAATACTTAAAGAGGCTATTAGCCTATGGATAATACGCTATAGTTATAGCGATCTTAGTTCCGAATACCTCCTAGAGCTCGCGCTATACGTCCGAATTAAATTTATAATCGCGATCGCTAATAATAACTAATAGTATACCCTAGTCGTAAAGAAGAAGCTATCTACCTAGCGTTTACCCCTAATCTACGGCGCTATACGTTAAATAGCCGGGAATTAGTAATATTCTCTTACTAAAGAGGTATATAACTATTAAAAGGAAGTTAAACGTATTAAAGCCTTTTATAGCCTAGGGAGAATCTATGGAGTCTATTAGAGGAAGGTTAGTAATAAAGTCTATCGCGATACTTTTTATAAGGACTCTAAGGGCCCTAATTAGCGTATAAATCCCGGCGGTCGGCTATTAGTCTATCTACCTAAGGTAGTAGGTTTTATAGGCGGCGATATACTTTTTTACACGCTTCGTTATATCCTAGATCGTATATACCTTAAGGTCTTAAAGTATACGGACTTCCCTAAAGTAATTCCGCTAGTCGTACGCTATTACGATAATCTTATCGGCCTCGTAGTACGGTATATATAAACGCTTATATCCTATTAAAGTCTAATAATATAGTAAACCGTCCTATAAGAAAAAGGGGATACCCTACCTCTTAGCCTTTACGATTTAAAGGGTACGAGAAGAAGCTATTATATCCTTATAGCTTTATAGTATTTCGATAATCTTAGAGAGGTAGGTATTTAATCGGTAGCCTATAGTAAACGCCTCCTTAACGGCGGGGTTTATAATAGCCTTAGAAACGATAAAGGTATAATTAAGTATTTAGTATTCGGGGTCCTAACATTCGAGAAGAGCGTTAGTCTTAGGCGTAGTTAGTCGACTTAAGGTATTAGGGACGAAGTTCTTTTCCCTAGGTAGGTAGTAGATCTATAGATTATACTACGAGAGATAAATACTAGTAATAATAAAACGGCGGTTAACGCGGTTAGTATTAGCGGTACTAAGGGTATGCTTTTCGTAGATTTACTTTATAGTAGAATAATCTATTAGGATAATTAAAGGGAGCGTATTCGACTATATTATAACCCGTATCTTTTTAACTACCTAAACGAGGTAGCCGACTTCGAGCTCGGAGGGTCCATAGGATTATTTAATAGAGGTTAATTTACGGGAAAGAAAGTAAATAAGCTCTATAGATTTAACTAGAATAGGATTACCTAGCTATTATTTATTATTACGAAGATAGTAGAATATAGCCGTAAAGCCTCGCTATAGAGAGCCGTCGAGTTAATAGAATAAACGACGATCTAGGTCTATATAGCGAAGTATACGGTAGGAGGCGATATCCGCTTAAATAGCGCGGAAGGCGTCGAGTTCTTATAGAGTCGGCTTAAATAAAGCAGAACGCGCGAAGGCCTTTCTCTTCTATAGCTCTCCTATTACTACCTTACTAATATTACGTTTATAGCGTAGAAGAACGACCTTCCGGGCCTATAAGAGCGCGATAACCTAGCTATAGTACGGAATTATAGATCTTAAAAAGCTAATTATACTAATATAGCTCTTAAGATCTTATAGAGTTATAGGGAACTAAAGTAAGGTAAATACTATAATTCTCTTAGCTAAAGAGCTTATACTAAGTCTATCGATACGATAACCGAGTAATTATATAAAAGGGTAGCTAATCTACGACTTCTTCGGATTTATTATAATATTAAGACTATCGAAAAGGCCGAAGGCGGTAATTAAGTACTTCCGATAATCTTCTAAGGTCCGCGAGAATATTATAATATTATCGATAAAAATATAATAAAACGAGCGGTAATAGCGTAACTTATAGTCTATATATCTCTAAGCGAACGCTAGGCTATTATAGAAGCCTATAAGCGCTATAGTAAACTTTTTAAGGCTATAATAACTCGTAATCGTAAAGTATTCCTAATATTTTTTACGGACCCTAAACTAATAAAAGAATTACGAGGCGTTAATAATAGTAATAAAACGACTACCTCGGATAGCGTATATAATATCCTCTTATAATAGTAACGGATAAGAGTCGGGAATCGTAACCTTATTAATACTACGTAGGTTTACGATAATACGGCCTTTCGGCTACCCGTCGACTATTCTCTAGACGATAAAGACTAGGGAAGTAAAGGGGGTTAGCCCTTTAACCTACTCTAGTCGGCCCTATTAGTATAAACGATTATATATTTTATCGATTAGGTTATAATCCTTAATACCCTATAGGTAAGGCTACTATATAACCTTCTACCTATACTAATCCGGAGCGAATAGTACTAAGAGTTCCTCTCCGGGTTTAAGGTAAGCGTCTCCGGTATCCTCCTAAAAACGGTAATAGCGCTCGATAATACGTAGAAAACCCTATATAATAAAGGGGTTTTTATTATATATATAGCTCCCGAGACTACTAAGGACCTCTAGTAAGTCTATAGGCTTCTATACGAGCGGGAGGCTATACGCGAGTTCTCTAGTCGGGACCTCCTCGGTTAGCGCGAATTCCGTAGGGGCGATTACAGGCTCCTAACCTTAAGTATAGGTAAAGACGGCGTTAAAGAGTAGTATTACCGAAGGGTTAGAGTATAGCGTTAAAGGAGTCTCGACGACGAAGGCTTTAGTAGGCTTACTATTAGTAATACCTTCGTTCTAAACGCTAAGAAGCATTAGGTCGACGTTTACTCCTAATACGGTATTATTCTCCGTCGAGAGCGCGGGGCCCGATTATATATTATAGAGAAGAGCGAGTCCTACCGAGATCGACTCGATAGCGAGGAAGCCTAAGTTACTCTATTCCTCTAGATAGCCTAACCTAATCTTCCGATCGAAAATAAGCGGCTTATCCGACTAATTATAAGCGGTAACTACCTATAGAGTCTTCGAATCGACGATAGCGTATAGAATACTAGGTAGAATACTATAGAAAGAGAAGGACCTTCTGGACGGAATTTCCTTCTATTTAGCTAGGATTATAACTATACTACCTACTAGGATCATTACCTTCCCTCGATACTATACCTTCCTTATAACGTTAACCCGAGGTTTATCTATAGAGAATAGGATTTTAAAGTCGGCTAGAGTACCGAGATAAATCGTTATAGTCCCGTAGTCGATATTCCCTTAATAAGGCTAGAGGAAGGTATTACCTAATAGGGCTCCGGCGCTTAGGTTATCGATAATCCATCCTAATACGGTAAATCTAGAAAATCCTACGGATAATCTATCTAATTTAAATCCGCGGGATAGGAAGAAGAAGGTAGTCTAAGTCGTATAGATAAGGGGCTCTCCTAAGATTCCTCTAATTAGTATAGGCTTCTTTTCCTTAAACTTATACTCGAAGTTCTATATAAATTTATAGTCGATAAGCGGATTCCTATAACCTATATCGGGGTAAACTTTAAAGTTAGGTTTATCGGGCATAGCCTATACCTTAATACGGAGGTACGAGTACGAATTAATTCCTCGAGTATCGGTTATTACCCCTACTAGCTTAGGGATATAAATTACCTCTAAATCTACGGTCTCCGGGGCTTTTACCTTAGCCTACTTTCGATAGATAAGCTAGCCTACCTTAGTTAAGTTCTATAAGTACTTATATAGGCTATTTCCCGAGGGGAACTTATAGTAATAATAAGAGTACTCGTAGGCTTTAGGACTATACTTAGTCTCCTAATGGATTCTCTTTAGGCTAACGTAATCCTTTATAGTAATATACTTATCTAGGGCGGTAGTAATAGGGAATCGTCGGCTATATTTACCGTATTAGTAGGCTCCTTAAGGGTTACCTTCTTAGGCCTTAACGAGGAAAGCGTATCCTACGTTTTCTTTAGGGGTATTCTCCTCGGATAAAGCGGATAAAGCGGATAACTCGTCCTTACCTTCGCTAGTACTAGATTCGTCGATTTAGTACTTATTCTCGAAGTATACTTTCTTCTCTTTCTTCTCTTCGACGCGGTCGATACGGCTATAGTAATAGGAATCGTTATTATAGCGATAGGAATCGTCGCGGTTATATGCGTTTTAATTCCTATAGTTATAATACCCTCCTCGATCGCCGTTATAACGATATCCTTAGTTATTATTACGGCGATATCCTCGGTTATTATTATGTCTTTCTTCGCGCTTCTCTCCCCCCGAAAAGGGTTACTAGTCCTCGTAATTACTACCGGATTTACGGTTATCCTATAGGGATTTAGTAGTAAGTATCTTATCGAACTTAAGATACTATTCGAGGTACTTATTAATATATTCCTTATAGGACTCGATATCTTAAATCTAGTAGATTAGGACTATACGATTCTTCGGAGGCTCGAATTCCTTAGCGATCTCGACTATAATAAAAGGAAAAATAATCTCGAGGATTACCTTATTAATCGTAATATAGAATTACTAGGCGAAAGAAACCTTATACTATAGCTAGTAAGTTAAAAATATCGTCTTATTAACCTATATATCGATAGTATATTTTACGTTATAAAGTTCTTACTAAACCTATATAATCGGACGGCGGAATCGTTTCTAAAAACGCCTCGTAAAGTAATATAAGGTACTAAAGGTAAGCTTTTAGCGCTATTCGAAGTTTAGCTCGGCTATATACTACGTAAGAGTAACGCCTATAAAAAATAAGAGGTAGAATAGGTAAAAAGCGTAGGCGTTATCTAATTCGTAGATGCGAAGGCATTCGTAGAAGAGGTTAATATCCGTAAAGGTAATTTTTTTATCCTTATTAATAATAATTCCTATACTATTAGGATTTAGAAAGTCCGGGTAAAAAGTACTAATATTATCTCTTTTAAGCCTCTTACTAATAGCTTCTTCGGAGGCCTTATCGATAGTTAAGTCCGTTAAAAAGTCTCGTCGATAACGCCTAGGCTCCGTAAAATCTAACTCTAATTCGGAGTCGGAGCTATCGAGAGGTACGGACTATTAATAGCGTCTGCCCTATAGTATCCGTCGGGAGATAGTAGCTTCTATAGTAAAACGAGCGGGTCCTTTATCGATAGTAATAGGTTTTTCGACGGAGGGCTAGACCGAAGCTTATCGTAAAAGCGTCTACGAGGGCTTATAATTAGTAGGATATAATTCCTCCGACTCTCCCTCGTTAATAGGTACGAAGAGATCGTATAAAAAGACCTTAGGCTTAAGGATATTATCCGTATAATACCTCTTAAGATAGGCTCGAATAGTCCCTACTATATCGAGGTACTTATCCCTCGTACTTTTATACTAGAGTATTTTATAATATATTCCGGGATAAGCGTACTCGAGATAATAAATAACTATATAATAAGCGTTTATACGATCTAAATCGTAGTTTATAAATAAGTCGAGAGTAGTTATAGTAGGTTATTTAGTAAAAAACTTATAGAAACGTAAGGCCTATATAATTATAAGTCGGAACTTATTATCCGTCTAAATACCCTAATATAACTCCTCCGTATACTCGACCGGGTCGTTAGAGGTAATGAATACGGACCTTTAACGCCCCTTATTTCCTATAGGCTCCGGGGATATCTCCCTAATAGTAGTACCCTTGTTTTCTAGGTCGGAGTTTACCTTATCTATAGTACGAGAGCTAGGCTCCCCTATACTAGTACTAGGCTCGCCTATACGAGAGCTTATCTAAGAGCTAGGCTCCCCCTTTTTCCGTACGGGTCCCTTCCCCTTTCCTACGGGGGCGGAGGCGTCCTTAGCTATAATATATCTTATCTTAACGAGGCTTATTATCTTACCGAGTCTCCTTAATTAGTCTATTATACCTATAGAACCTAAGATATTATCTAGGTTCTCTATAAATTAGATAGGCGGGGAATATAATAAGTAGTCTATAGCGTCGTAAGAGTACTACGGGTCTTAAGAGGATACGATACTACCGCTATAGAGGATCGTATAATTTATAATTTATAAGGACTAGCTTATAGGCCTATCCGATTATAAGGATTAGCGTAAGGCTTATCTAATTATAAGGACTAGTAAGAAGCCTATCTAATTATCCGATTAGAATAATCGTAAAGTTATCGCTATAAGTAAAGTAGAATTACTATTATATAGTATACTTAGGGCTAGATTAAGATATTATAAGAGTAATAATTCTCCTCCGTACTCTATATACGGAGAGTATGCCCTAATAGGCGGCTATAAGCCCTATAACTAAGGGCGACTATATTATATAATCCTTCCCTTCCCGATACCTCTATGCGCTTATGCGTATATTCTCCTACGGCCTCCGCACATTCTAACGAATATGTATTAGTATAAATAGAAAACGTACGAGTCCTAATTTAGGGATACGAAAACGTATAATTAAGCGTATTAATCGGGACTAGGTAAATAACCCTATAACTATAAGGGGTAGTATTTTATTAAAATTTTATATATAACTTAGTCTTATACTAACTACTTTAATAAAAAGGAATCTAGTAGGATAAATTACTAAAATATAGTATATTAGCTTTTCGAATAAAATTAAAGGACTTAATCGCCTAAGTATACCTTTATTATAATTAATTTATATTTAAATACTACCCGGTTACCCCTATAGCTTTTATAACTCGTCGAAATATATATAATTCGATAATATTTAAAAAGGGTTAGAAATCGATAGTAATTATATAGTATTATAAACTTAGTTACCCAGGTTTATAAGCTTTAAGGTATATTTTAAATACTTATAAGGGTATTCGAATATAATTATAGGGAAAGGATAGAATCCCTTTTATAGAATACGAGAATTATACTATAGCTAAGATTACCTATTAAATTAGCCGGAAACTATAAGACTACTTAGAAACCCTAGGAAATACCCTTATAATTAATTTCTATAATTTTAAACCTAATTCTATAGGTTTTAAATCTATTATACTAATTATAAATAAGGTATTAGGTTTTACTTAGGACTATTATTTTAAAGATTAAAAATAATTATAATTTCTAAGCGCCTTAGAGTTAGTATTTAACTACTTTATTTACTAATACTTATTTAAAATCCGTATAATTAAGTATAATAAAAAGGTCCTTCTTAAGCCTAAAATATACTACTTTTTTACGAGAAAAAGTATTAAAATTAAACCTTCTATTCTATATACTTAAGAGTAAAATAATAGAGTTAAAAGAGTCGGAGGAGTCCTTAAAACGAAAGCGTAAATTATAAGAAAAAACCTTCCTATACTTTTCTAGTATACGATTTTCTAGACTATAGTATATTTATATAATCGTACGCCCTAGTATAATAATAAGTAGAAAACTCTATTCGAATACGTTTTTAAGTAGAAGCTATACTTCGGCTATTTTCGGGTATATAGCTATAAAGTATATACTATAACGACTAATACTAAAACGGGTATAAAAAAGCTATATTAATTCGACCCTAAAGTATAAATTAAATACTTAATTAAATATAATTCTTTTAATATTTATTAAATCTAGATACTAATAGAAGATAAGATTATCTTTACCTAAAATATATTTTTTAATAAAAAAGAAATTTTCTTAGGGAATATTAACTATATTTATAATAATTTATATAAAACTAATCCGAAGACTATTATAAATATTTTAACTTATATTATAATACTAGAGTACAAAGCGAATAATCCTTAGGTTAAAAAGCCTTAGGTAAAAGATAAAGAAAATATAGGCTAAGTTATTAATATAAATAATTTCCTAAAAACCCGAGAAAATAAATCGGATAATAAAGCCTTAGTTCCTTAAACGAGTAAATACGAAAAAAACTAAGCGAATTCTACTAAAAAGCCCTAAGTAAGTACCCTAAATAAAAAGGGTAAGAGTATAAAGGAAGACTCCTCTACTTTAAAATACCCTATTCTACTAAAAAGCCTATTTATAAGCCTTTTTACTATAATAATAGCTAGAAATTATAGTTATTAATAATATCCTAAGGGGATACTTAAAGGTTTATACTAGGGATTACCTAAATTAATCGGTAAAGAGTAACTATAATAGGTATTAGATCGAATCGAGAAGAGTAGGTAGAAGGCTAATAATAACGAGAGTAATAAGAAAACGCGGAGAATATATTTAAAGAGGAAATAAAGAGTAGAAAATAGTATATAGTACGCGGCTTTTTATACTAATACCCTTATTAATCCTCTTACGAAGGATATTAATATAGGGAAATTCGTCGATAAAGCGATAATCCTATAGCTTATAATAGCTAAAGGAATTAGGCGAGGAGATCTTCTACCTCCCCCGAGGTATTATATATAAATACTTAAGTATTTATTAAAAGACTTATTCCTAAACGCTAAAGCTAATTATTTATAGAATTATAATAAGGAATACTCGGACTCTTAGAAGGAGATCCTATCCTAAGAGGTAATATAGCGAGTAATTAACTATAAATAAGTCTATATATATAAGTTTAATAAGAATAATAAGCTAATTAAATATAAAGCCCGAGTAATTATACGCGGGGATTAGTAACTAATAATAAAGGAAGAGACCTATACTATTATACTCGCCGTATAAAGCTTCTATATATTTATTATAGTAATAGTATAATTCGATCTTAAGCTTATTTAATATAATATAGTAAATACTTTTATTAATACTCCCCTCGATAAGGATATATTTATAAGAATACCTATTAAGTATATAAAGCCTAAATAACTTTTATAGCTAAAGAGGGTATTATACGGGCTATAGAAATTACCTCTTTTATAGTATAAGTACTTAATTAATACGCTATAATAAATAGGTTTCTATAAGATTCCTAGTAAACCCTATTATATAATATAAGAAGGTATTATTATCTTTTTTTATATTAATAATATTATCTTCGGTTATATAAAGGAATCCTCGGAATTAAGTATTAAGATATAAAAGAAGCTTTAGGAATAATATATTCTTATAGGCGGTAAGGCTATTCGCTAGTTTATTAGTTTATAAGTCCTTCGCGACTAATTTTAGCGGAAAATCTAGCTTTCCTAAAAGGCTTATATTAATAAAATAATGGAACTTATTAATAAGAAGGGAGTCTTCTTTACCCTAATAAGTATAATCCCCCCGATTATTTTTAAAGGGTAATTATCTTTCTAACTAATATAAAACTATTAGAAAAAGATCGGATTTACTATATTTACTATAGTAATAACCCGGCTAAATATTACGTTTACTATCTTAAGATTAGTATAGTATAATAAAAACCTAGGCCTTAAATACTATAAGGTAATTAATCGGGTCCTTTATTATCTTAAATTAACTCGGGATCTAAGCCTTACCTTCGGGGGTAATAATAACCTAAAGGTAGTAAATAACGTATTTTTTATAAATAATCCCGACTAATATAGCTCTTAAGCTTATATTATTAGGCTATTCGGAGGTATAATTACTTAGAGTATAAATAAATAGCGGATAATAATAACGTTAATAATAGAGGTAGAGCTATTAGCCCTCTTATAGGTAGTAAAAGAATCGATATTTACTAGTCGATTACTATAGGAACTCTTAGTTAAGCTTAATAATACGAGGATTATTATTTAGTATAATAATACTTAAATAATAGGTATTATAAATAAGGAGGTATATTAGCTATAAACCCGATTAAAATATATAGATATTTATAACTATTAGCTATAATAAAAGGCAAAAGTAGGAATAATTCGAGTCGTTTATATACCGACTAATATAATAATTATAAATAGCCTTATAAAGCCCTTATAAAATATATCCTTTAAAGCGCTAATTTAAAAATTAAGCTTATAGGATATTAAATCCCTACTTAATAAATAGGATAAGATAATTCCCGTAATTAATACTAGGGAATTAGAGAGTATAGACTATAATAAATCCTAGGGTATAGAAGAATAAATCGGAAATAAGTAAACGAATTAATTCTTACGCGCTATAGCCCTCTTCTTTAATAAGCTCCCCCCCCTAGTTATACCTCTTTTATAAGAACCTTTTAGTATAGCTAGCGATAAGGTCGTTATTTTCTTCTTATTTTACGTATTTTCTACGCGAATAGCGGCGAACTCCGCTTAAAAGATAATAGCCTTAGTCTCCGCCCGAGTCTTAAGTATTAATATACGATCCTTTATACCGATAATATATTTAAAAAAGGCTATAAGGCTAAGTACCGCCCCTATAATATTTTCGCTATTATTAGGAATAGCCTTATTATCGACCTTATTATCCTACTTATTTTTATTAGTACTATCGTTATTAATATTATTATCGTTAGCGTTATTATTATTAGTATTATTATCGTTAGTATTATTATTATCGTCTTTAGCTATTTCGCCTAGGTTAATAGCCTTAATTAAAATATAGCCTAAGAGGGCCTTTTCGGTAATACCCCTATATACGATTAATAACTAAATACTAATAAAAATCTTATAAAATATAGAAATTCTTACCGAGGGATAAATCCTATTATCTTAAGGACCTATAAGTAATAAAAAGTAGAAGTAGCGGAGAAAAACTATTTATAATACTCTTCCTCGGACTTAGCTAATAGGCCTTCTAGCCTTATAAATACTATAATTATATTCTAAGTAACTACGATATTTCGGAGGATTAAAGGCCTATTTTTATATTTCCTCCCTTTTTATACGTATTTAGTATAGGATTTTACGCGTATAAACCTAGCCTAAGTATAATATTCTACGTTATACGAAAGGTAAATAATATATAACTAATCCTATAATTCTCCTAGTATAATAATAGGCTTAGAGTACTATATACTAGGTTAGTTTTAAATACTCTAAAGAAAATTATTAAATATATAGCTTAACGGCGGGGCGTATTCTTAATAATACTATTATTATCGTTATTATTATCGACGTTTATAGTATAAGGATTTTTAGCCGAATTAATCGGGGTAGGGGGTATTATAATACTTAAGTCCTCTAGATAAATAGTATTATTATATAATACTAATAGAATTTCGCTTTTATTATTATTAAAACCTAATAATATCTTTATAATAATTAGGTAATTATCGGCTATACTAATAAAATAATTCTATATATATACTAATTAATAATAAACTTATAGGCTATAATTACCCTAGGGAATTAACCTTAAAAATAATAATAATAATAATAATAATAAAGGTAAAAATAAAAAGAAGAAAAAGAGGAAAAAACGCTTATAGGATTAAACGAATAAATTTATAATAGGTAAATACCTTAGGCTTAAAGAGTAATATACTAACCTATAATAACTAATAATAGTATAAATATAATAATAATAACTACGATTAACTCTAATAAAAAATCTCGTAATAGCTTTACTTAACTATATCCCTTTTTTCCTTTACTCTAGGTTCCTAAATTAAGATTAAAAAACCTACGGGGGTATATTAGAAAGGAAGGACCTAATCGATATTATATAACCTATTATAATATAAAGAACTTTATAAAAAATCTTTAATACTAAGATATTAAAGAATTATTACCCTAATAATAATTACTTTTCTCTCTTAATAATAATTAGGAGCCCTTAGAGTTTTCCTTATAAATAAGGATTAGATTATATATATATTTAAAGTCTTCCGACTATTAGTTAAGGACTTTAGAGCTTATAATTCTCCTATATATATACCTATATTTATACTCTTATATATATTTCTCTCTTATATATATATTTCTTACTACGTAACCTTCCGATCCCGACTATAATTCTCTAAGTTCCTAACACGTGGGGTTCCGATGGTTTATTATTAATATTCGATTATCACCTTATAACGATGTATTACTATCTATTGGTTGGATGATGTTATAGATGATACCTACGCCATGGTTAGTTGAGATTGATACTGACTAGAATAGCAACGAGTCGTTTACAAGATGGGACTATTCCTTTCTTTACTACGGAGTACTGTCACTTCACTCACTACTAGTTCATTACCCTCCTCATCTGCCGAGATCTATGAGGGAGGCCATGACAATGTGATACTGCCACTCCAACCCCCAACTTCATCATCATCATCATCATCATCAACGAGTCAATCCCAAGTTTTGCCTCAAAGACCCGTTCCGTCTCAAAAAAACGAGAAATCACCGGCGGTTTCAACCAACTCTCTTTTTTTTCCCCTTCCACCTTTTCCTCTTCCCTATCCCTCCTTTTTCCCTTCTCTCTCTTCGGACCGGCCGTCGTCTGATACGATCCCCTCACCCTCCACCCCCTTTTTTTCTTCCCACCCAAGAATAAAAAAAAAGAACTAGAGGAAGAATATTGAATCCTCTTTTTTTTCTCACCTGCTGCGCCTCTCGCGAGTCGGTCACTTGACATCTGCACTATGTATGTATGTACATGTATGTATGAACGTGACTCGAAAAGCCAAAAATGATGGAATAAATTCCGCGGCGGCGAGCCCGAGCATCCCCCGAGGGAGGCTATCGGAGAAGAAAGAAATAGAAGAAGTATGTACATACATATGTATAGAACAGACGAGAGAGCAAACTTTCGGCATAACCTTAAAATTTTCAATTCCCCTTCCTTTCTTCACACCCGCCCCCAATCGCTCATTGACAGGCCGCCGTCGTTTGCTCTCCCTCACATCAGCAGACGCCACGCACCGAGCAACAAGGCAGCGAAGCCGGTACAAACGCCCATAAGCCACTGCAAAGTCTGAAACTTGACCAGCTCAAGCTTCTCCCTCAAGGCGGCCACCTCCTGCTCAATCTTCGTCTCCGTCTCCTTAATCTTGAGCTCCTGCCCGACGGCCTCCTCCCTGATCCTCCCCTTCTCCAGGTTGAGGTCGAGCCTCACGCTGGCCTGGGTCCGCGATATCTCGTCTCGTAGCCGGCTGCTGAGCTTGGCGATGTCGTTGGTCAGTCGCTCGTGCGCGCTGCGCGTAGTGTTGGATTCGCTGCTGTCGGCCGAGAGGAGCTCGGATCGGAGCTTGGCGAAGTCGACTTTTTGCGTGTACGTTGCTTTGGCTGCTTCTTCCCGTAGCACCATTGTTCGCGTGAGGTTTTGGATGCTGCCATGTTGCTTTAGCCTTTTCTTCTTTCTTTTGTCTTTCCTCTTTTCTTCTCCTTCCTCATTGAAACAAGAGACTGAAGGGACAGAGAAAAAAAAGCTCAACCTTTCGTCCGTCTCTTGGTAGCTCTCCATTCTTACCTCTCCTCGATGACGTCGTTTAGCACCTTCATCATCGCGACAGACTGCTCCTCTGTGAACCCCTCGCTTTGTAGTCGCCGCACGAATTTGAGCGTGTCAAAGTGGTGATCGCGTCTTCGCGACGCGCTGACGTGAAACCCTCGATGCTGCTGGCCTTGTCGCATCGCCGTCCATATTCGAGGCCTCGTCGTCCGTGTGACTTTTCCCCAGCTTAATTGCGGTAGAAGGAAGCGCGGTAGCATTGCGACGGAGGCCATTCTTTTTTTTTTTTCCTTTCTTCTTCTTCTTCTCTCTCTCTCGCTTCTCTTTCTCACTGCTCTGGACGGATGATGACGGGAGAAGCGCTCGTTGAGGTCCGAGGGGGGAATCGGCTTTCTGTGAGACGCAGTTCCAAGAGGGAGAAACGGATGCCATCGGCCCGGCCCGGCGTCTGCTTACAAAGCCTTGTCATCGGCTATGATTCTCAAGTCAGCCTGAGCTGGGCATCACTCGCTGTGTCCCTCCCTATTCGCTTCGAGCTGCTAGATTGCCTACGTCGGTATTCTCCCGTGTCGCTGTTTTATTGGCGTTGGAACGGACCTCGTGATTCCTTCAACATGCATAGACACATGTATGTATGCATGCATGTAGAAACAAATTCCCTAGCCCTGGTTATGCCATCCAGGTTCTTTTCTTTGAACATCCCAATATCCGAGAGAAGCCAGTTGGCTCCATCAAGATGGAATTCGCGCGAGAAATATAACCCTACCGATACGAGCCACATCGTGACCATCGGCAATTGAAAAGAGATGCTGGGCATAAAATGCCTAATATCGGTCCTTTACTGCAAAGTTGGGCAGCTTGTTGACGTATAGTCTATAGGGTAGATACGCTTGGATTCGACCTCATTCCAATTACACGCAGATGCTTGAGAGTTTTAAAACTCGAAGAAGAAACCAGTCAAAATAGCTGCTTTCTCTCTCATTGGGAATGCCCATCAAGGTAGGAAGACATAGCTCACACGAAAGAATCGTACATCAGATATTTCTTCCATCGTGCGCGAAAACAGCCGCTTCCATGAACCGGCCTCGCAACCGGCAAGGCCGAAGCGGAGGTCGCGCAGCCCAGCAGACGGCCTTCTCCGTACCGACTCAGGAGCAGGTCGTTCCCGGAGCGAGCGTCTTCATCGTCCTGAAACAAGACCAGCCGAGCGGGCGCGAAACAGCAGGGACTGTGCAGGAGATCCTCACGCGCGGAGACCACCCGCGCGGCATCAAGGTGCGTCTCCGCGACGGCCGCGTGGGCCGAGTCCGTCGCATGGGGTCCTCGTCTTCATCCTCGGCCTCCACTACCGCCGTCACCGCGGGGTCTCGTACAGGGACGCCAAGAGAGGCCGCCGACGCCGAAGACCGGGCCGCGCCCCGAGACAGGACACTGGCTGATTTCTTGCCTTCTTCGCCTGTCGCTACGCCGTCTTTGCTGTCGGTTGGTGGGGGAGTCGTCGTTGCTTGTCCGGTCTGTGGTACTTTTCAGGGTGACGAGGCGGCGGTGACGCATCATGTTGAACGGGACCACTTTTCTTGACGATGACTTCGATGGGGATGAGGACCGTCGTTTTTCACGACAAGCGTGTCACGCTTTCTTTTCTGTTTTCAGCTCTGGCTTGTCTGGATACACTCACAGCATTTCTTTTCATTTTCTTGTCTTTTTTTTTTCTCTCTTTGAAGCTGTCGTCCGTGAGCGTGGTTGGAAGGCCGTTCGGCAGACAGTACATACATACATAAAGGGCTGGGGTTCGCATGCTTGCCGACTGATGCGACTGATCACTCACGAGCTTGTATTGCGGTCGAGATCTTGGAGACTCGGGACGATGGCTTGGATAAGAAGCTTTGGAGTTTTCTTTCGTCACTTTTTCTTTGGGGGGGATTCTATCTGATATCTTGGACCTTGTGATTTATGCAGTGGCGTTTGCAAGTACTATCTATGAGAAGTTAAAGGGATGACTTATGAAAGGGGAAAAAAGTATCAAGTAACCTACAAGCCCATATGATCGATGTGAATATATCTTGTGGTTCATGAGGCCGTTGGGAGCTGGGAACAGCCCAATGGATCTGCCAACCATTGATGTTTGCTAGTTGTTGAATCTCAGTGAGCTCGTGTGTGGTTGGTTAGCGGGAAGAGACTGCTTACATAACTCTCAGCTCCGCATCTTCTTTTCTCCGCATTCCGCACGCAACGGGATTGGCGCACCTCGCAAGCTGCCTGCCACGAGGGAAGGAACAGATTGTCACGACCAAATCTTGCATCTCTCGATTCTTCATTCCTCCCTTCTCCCAATCGCCAAAGGCCTCTTCTTCTTCGACCACTACCTACCTTTGTATATTTTCTCCTTCTATACTCCTGCCGCCGACAGCCTGCAGCTTGCAGCTTGCAGCTTGCAGACGCTGTGTCGCGGCTCTATCCTTGGTGCTTTCTGACCAGGCCTGGCCTGCTTTGCAACTTCCCTTATATTTAAGGCTGTAGCGCGTTTTTGCACGGCGCCGCTGCCCTTTTTCTTCTTCCCCATTTCTTCCCCCCCCCCGAGCCCGAGCCTCATCACATCCTCCCTCACCCACCACCACCACCTCGTCTCCTCTCACCGCTGGCTTTCTCTGTGCCGAATCGCGGAGGCATCTCCATTCACAGTCTTCTGAAACAGCAGGCTCAGTCTCGGCGCCATGGCGCCCCTGCCCATCAAGTTCGAGGAGCGGGTTCAGCTCGCAAATGTCGGCGTCGACCCGCAGTCGATCGGCTTCAACTCTTGCGTGAGTCCTTGATCTTTCCCCCTTCTCTTGTCTGTCTGCTCACAGCCTTTACAGACACTCGAGTCCGAGACGTTTGTGTGCATCCGAGAGAAGAAAAGCGAGGCGGCCCAATCCGAAGTTGTCATCGTCGAGCTCAAGAATCAAAACAATGTCACACGCCGCGCCATCAAGGCAGACAATGCCATCATGCACTGGCATCGCCAGGTGATCGCCCTCAAGGCTCAGTCGCGGACCCTGCAAATTTTCGACCTCGAGCAGAAGAAAAAGCTCAAGTCGTGCACCATGAGCGAAGACGTCCAGTTCTGGAAGTGGATCAGCGAAACCACTCTGGGCCTCGTCACCACGTCCAACGTCTATCACTGGGATGTCTTCGACGAGTCTCAGGAAATCCCGTCAAAAATGTTTGAGCGCAACGCCAATCTCAATGTCGGTTATCCCCCCCCCCCCAGCCGCAATCCCCTCGTCCCTTGACTCTGCTGACCTTCACCTCGCAGGGTTGTCAAATCATCAACTACCGCGCCAACGAAGATGGCACCTGGATGGTGGTCGTCGGCATATCTTCTCAGGCCGGCCGCGTCGTCGGAGCTATGCAGCTGTATTCAAAAGAACGTGGCATTAGTCAGGCCATCGAGGGACACGCTGCTGCCTTTGGCTCTGTGAGGCTTCAAGGCGCTCCGCAGGACTCCAAGCTCTTCAGCTTCGTCATGCGCGCTGCCACCGGCGCCGGAAAGCTTCACATCGTCGAGGTTGCCCATCCCGAGTCTAATCCCGCTTTCCAGAAAAAGGCCGTCGAGGTCTACTTCCCGCCAGAAGCCCCGAATGATTTCCCCGTCGCTCTACAAATCTCTCAAAAGTACGGTGTCATCTTCATGGTGACAAAGTACGGATATATTCATCTCTACGACCTAGAGACGGCCAACCTCATCTTCATGAACCGAATTTCGAGCGAGACCATCTTCACCACCTGCCCCGACGATGCGTCCTCTGGCCTCATGGGTATCAACCGTAAAGGCCAGGTTCTCTTCGTCACCATCGACGAGGGGACCATCATCCCGTACCTCCTCGAAAACCCGGCAAACACCGAGATCGCCATCAAGCTTGCATCGAGAGCCGGCCTCCCTGGTGCGGACAACCTCTACGCGAAGCAGTTTGACCAGCTCTTCAACTCTGGTGACTACATGGAAGCCGCCAAGATTGCGGCCAACTCCCCCCGTGGCTTCTTGCGCACCACCGAGACCATCGACAAGTTCAAGCGCCTGCCCTCGAATCCCGGCCAAATGGCCTTTACTCTCCAGTACTTCGGCTTGCTCCTCGACAAGGGCGCTCTCAACCGCCAGGAGACCATCGAGCTCGCCCAGCCCGTGCTTCAGCAGAACCGGAAGCACCTGCTGGAGAAGTGGCTCAAGGAAGGCAAGCTGGACTGCTCGGAGCAGCTCGGCGACATGGTGCGGCCGTACGACGTCAACATGGCCCTCACCATCTACCTCAAGGCCAACGTGCCTCAAAAGGTCGTTGCCGGCCTGGCGGAAACGGGCCAGTTTGATAAGATCCTGCCCTACGCCTCCCAGACCGGCTACCAGCCAGACTACATCTCGCTCGTCCAGCACCTGATCCGCACCAACCCTGAAAAGGCCGGCGAATTCGCCACCTCCCTCGCTAACAGCGATCAGGGTCCGCTGGTCGACTTCGAGCGTGTCGTCGACATCTTCCAGTCGCAGGGTCTGATACAGCAGGCCACGGCCTTTCTGCTCGACGCTCTCAAGGAAAATCGGCCGGAGCACGCCCGCCTCCAGACACGCCTTCTTGAGATGAACCTCTCGCACGCGCCCCAGGTGGCTGATGCCATCCTCGGCAACGAAATGTTTACCCACTTCGACAGGCCCCGCATCGCTCAGATGTGCGAGAACGCCGGCCTCATGCAGAGGGCCCTGGAATTGCACGAGGACGCCGAGGCCATCAAGCGCGTCGTCGTCAACATTCCCGGCAGCACCAACTTCAACCCGGAGTGGCTCACCAACTTCTTCGGCAAGCTGTCCGTGGAGCAGTCCCTCGACTGCCTCGACGCCATGATGAAACACAATATTCGCCAGAACCTGCAGGCGGTGGTCAACATCGCCACCAAGTACTCGGAGCTCCTGGGCCCCGTTCGACTTATCGAACTTTTCGAAAAGTACAGAACGGCCGAGGGCCTCTTCTACTACCTCGGCAGCATCATCAACCTCACGGAAGACCCTGACGTGCACTTCAAGTACATCGAGTCCGCCACCATGTCGCAGCAGTTCAACGAGGTGGAGCGCATCTGCCGGGACAGCAATTCCTACAACCCGGAGAAGGTCAAGAATTTCCTCAAGGAGGCCAGGCTGCCGGAGAAGTTGCCGCTCATCATCGTGTGTGACCGCTTCGACTTCGTCCACGACTTGATTCTCTACCTCTTCCAGGCACAAGATTTCAAGGCTATCGAGTCGTATGTCCAGCGCATCAACCCTTCGAGGACGCCGCCGGTCATCGGTGGCCTTCTCGACGTCGACTGCGACGAAAACATCATCAAGCAGCTGCTGGGCACCGTCAACGCTCAGCTCATCAACATCGACGAGCTGGTGGCCGAGGTCGAGTCGCGCAACCGTCTCAAGCTGCTGCTGCCGTTCCTCGAGTCCGCCCTGCAGACCGGTGCCCAGCCGCAGGCGGTGTACAACGCGCTGGCCAAGATCTACATCGACTCGAACAATAACCCCGAGAAGTTCCTCAAGGAGAACGACCAGTACGACCCGCTGACCGTCGGCAAGTACTGCGAGAAGCGGGATCCGAACCTGGCCTTCATCGCCTACTCCAAGGGTCAGAACGACGTGGAGCTCGTCAACATCACCAACGAGAACTCCATGTATCGGGCGCAGGCTCGCTACCTGTTGGAGCGTTCCGACGCCCAACTCTGGCGCTTCGTCCTCAACGAGAGCAACATCCACCGACGTTCGGTCGTCGACCAGGTCATCGCCACCGCCGTGCCCGAGTCTACCGACCCGGCCAAGGTGTCGGTTGCCGTCTCCGCCTTCCTCGAGAACGACTTACCCCTGGAGCTTATTGAGCTGCTCGAGAAGATCGTCCTGGAGCCGTCGCCCTTTAGCGACAACGAGAACCTGCAAAACCTTCTCATGTTCACGGCGGCCAAGGCTGACAAGGCCCGGGTCATGGACTACATCCACAAGCTCGACGCCTACAATGCCGACGACATCGCCACGTCGTGCATCGAAGTCGGTCTCTTCGAGGAAGCTTTTGAGATTTACAAAAAGGCGGACAACAAGACGGCCGCCGTCGACGTCCTGGTGGAGCACGTCGTGAGCATCGACCGGTCCCAGGCCTACGCCGAGGAGGTCGACATACCCGAGGTCTGGAGCCGGGTGGCCAAGGCGCAACTCGACGGCCTCCGGGTCTCGGACGCGATCGACTCGTACATCAAGGCGGACGACCCCCGCAACCACGAAGAGGTCATCGAGATCGCCACGTCGGCGGGCAAGAACGAGGAGCTCGTCAGGTACCTGCGCATGGCGCGCAAGACGATGCGCGAGCCGGCCGTGGACACGGCGCTGGCCTTTTGCTACGCCCGCCTGGACCAGCTGCCGGACCTCGAGGACTTCCTGCGGGGAATTAACGTGGCCAACGTGGAAGAATCCGGAGACAAGGCCTACGAGGAGGGCCTGTTCGAGGCGTCCAAGATCTTCTACACCAGCATCTCCAACTGGGCCAAGCTCGCGACGACGCTGGTGCACCTGGACGACTACCAAGCCGCCGTGGACTGCGCGCGCAAGGCCAACAACATCAAGGTGTGGAAGCAGGTGCACGAGGCGTGCGTGGAGAAGAGGGAGTTCCGGCTGGCCCAGATCTGCGGCCTGAACCTGATTGTGGACGCGGAGCAGCTGCAGACGCTCGTCAAGGACTACGAGCGCAACGGGTACTTTGACGAGCTCATCAACCTTCTCGAGCAGGGCCTCGGCCTCGAGCGGGCGCACATGGGCATGTTTACGGAGCTGGGCATCGCCCTGTCCAAGTACCACCCGGAGCGGCTGATGGAGCACATCAAGCTGTTCTGGTCGAGGATGAACATGCCCAAGATGATCCGCGCCTGCGAGGAGGCCAACCTGTGGCCCGAGCTGGTCTTCTGCTACTGCCACTATGACGAATTCGACAACGCGGCGCTCGCCGTCATCGAGCGGCCCGAGAACTCGTGGGAGCACCAACAGTTCAAGGAGATCCTCGTCAAGGTGGCGAACCTCGAGATTTACTACCGCGGTATCCGCTTCTACGTGGAGCAGCACCCGTCGCTGCTGACGGACCTGTTGGCGGCTCTGACGCCGCGCATCGACGTCAACCGCGTTGTGAAGATGTTCCAGAAGAACGACAGCCTGCCGCTGATTAAGCCGTTCCTCCTCAACGTGCAATCGCAGAACAAGCGCATCGTCAACGAAGCGGTCAACGACTTGCTCATCGAAGAAGAAGACTACAAGACGCTTCGCGACTCGGTCCAAAACTACGACAATTATGACGCCGTCGGGTTGGCAGGCCGTCTGGAGAAGCACGAGCTGATCTTCTTCCGCCAGATCGCTGCCAGCATCTACCGCAAGAACAAGCGGTGGGAGAAGTCAATCACGCTGTCCAAGCAGGATAAGCTCTTCAAGGACGCCATTGAGACGGCGGCGACGTCGGGTAAGGCGGAGGTGGTGGAAGATCTTTTGCGATATGTAAGTTTTTGTCCTCTTTCTTTTTTTTTCCCCTGCTTGGAGGCTTGCCATGGAGATGCTGACAGAGAGACGCAGTTTGTCGACATCGGCCACCGAGAATGCTACACGGGCATGCTGTACGCCTGCAACGATCTCATCCGACCGGACGTGGTGCTGGAGCTGTCTTGGCGCAACGGGCTCATGGACTTTAGCATGCCGTACATGGTCAACATGCTGGCGCAACAGACCAAGGAGATTGCCCTGCTCAAGGCCGACAACGAAGCGCGAAAGTCCAAGGAGAAAGAGCAAGAGAAGACGGAGGACAACAAGCCGATCCTGGGTGGATCTCGGCTCATGATTACGGCCGGGCCGACGGGCGGCATGAGCGGCGGTGGCGGCATGGGCGGTGGTGGCATGGGCGGTGGCATGGCGGGCGGCATGGGCGGCGGCATGGCGGGCGGCATGGGCGGAGGGATGGCGCCGGTGCCGTACGGCCAGACGAACGGCTTCGCTCCGCAACCCACGGGCTACGGTTACTAGATGCAAGTACCCGTGTGGTCCTGGATCCCTTTGGCCTCTCACAGGACGAGCGCGACGTTTGGCCAAAGTCCAGTGCCGGAGACAAGGTGGCCGACATCAGCGGACAAAGTAGCCGCGTCGCCGTGGACAGAGGGCGACTCGGGAATCTTGCTCTAGTGGGACCGTGTCCTTTTTTTTTCCTCTCTCATTGTCATGTCTTTTGATACCGTTGGACGAGGCGAGGAAAATGAAGGGGCGAGACGAGTCGGGGACCATTTCGAGGCAGCCCCTATTTGCAGTGACGACGGCGGAAAAAGCGCAAGGAAGGGTAAAGCCGAGCGAGGGCGACTGTACGATGATTGCTTTCTACGGTTCTCGTGGGCTCGGATTTGCTCATTGTGTAGTGTGTATGTATGTATGTACGTACGTCTGTGTGTATATAGGTAGATGTCTATATGCATACAGTTCAGGCGCGGATGCGAAGAAGACGAGGAGGAAGAGGACGATACGCCTGTGACGAAGTATGTAGAGGAGATGTCGATTACGTAGAGGAGGGACGAAGACGATTAGGGAGAGGAGGGGGAAGAGGAGGAGGACGATGATGAGGACTCGAGACTACGAGGAATGGGTTTAGGGTTTTTGACTCTGAGCCATTCGCCGTTGAAAGCGTTGATGAGCCAAGTGTTGAGTTCTATTTTTGCACACGTTAGCAGAGGATGAGCAAAGCGAGACGTGAAAGAAAAGAGCATAGAAAAAAAGGGAGAGGAAGGAAGACAGACTATCGTAGACGATGCGATTGGCACTATGAAAAGTGATGCTATGATCACTATCGGGAAAGACGTGTACGTCGTAATTCTCCACGCCGGCGCGGTCCAACCCGTCGAGGAGGCGTAGCGAGTTCTGGAAGTGGACGTTGTCGTCTGCCGTTCCGTGCATGACGAGGAAGCGCCCGCATTGGCCCAGGGCAGAGGCGTTGGTCACGGCCGAGGCTTGGTACCCCGCCTCGTTGTCGGAGGGGAGGCGCATGTAGCGCTCTGCGTAGATGGAGTCGTAAAGACGCCAGTCCGTCACGGGAGCGACTGCGAGGCCGTAGGAGAAGGTCCTACCGGCGTCTTGCTCCAGCGTCTTGAGGGTTTGGAAACCGCCGTAGGACCAGCCCCAGATCGCGAGCCGGGATGGGTCTACCTCTTTGCTGTTGCGGGAGGCGTAGGCGCGGGCGAAGGTGGAGAGGTCGTGGGCTTCGATGACGCCTAGTTGGGACCGGACGGGGACGCGGTGGCGGCGGCCTCGGAAGCCGGTTCCGCGAGGGTCGATGGTTACGACGATGTAGCCTAGCGACGAGGCGACGTAGGATTGGAAGTCGACTGCGAAGCGGTGCGTTACCGATTGGGAGCCTGGGCCGGAGTATTGGTGGAAGAGGACGGGGAGACGGCGGCGGTGGGTTTCTTTTCTTTTAGATGAGAGAGAGGAAGAAGAAGGAGGAGGACGGCGCTCGAGGTAGGAGAGGGTGAGGCCTTCGCCCATGTCCATGAAGCCTCGGCGGAGACGGGGGAGGGCGTGGGAGCGGACGCGGGAAGCGAGCTCCGAGTTGTCTTCTACGACGAAGCCGTGGGCCGGCACGAGGTCGGCGTCGTGACGGCTGGCAGACGGCGTCGACACCACCCGCTGGTTGGGGACCTCCGGGCCGTGGTAGGAGACGAGGGCGAAGCCGGCGCCGGAGGAGAAGGAGGCGTCGTAGTAGGCCTCTTCCTCGATCGACGTCAGCGGCTCGAGGCCCGAGCCGTCGAGGAGGTGGACGGAGTAGACGTGGCGCTGCGTCGGGCCCTGACGAGCGGCGACGAAGTACACCAGGTTGTTGACCAGGTCGACGGCGGCGGGCGCCGAGTCGACCTCCCAGGGTCCCGAGGTCAGCATCGTCGTCGGCTCGGCGGCGTCGAGGGGCGTGAAGTAGGCGAGGTGTTCGAAGCCCTCGTGGATGACGGTGTCGACGTAGCCGTCCAGCGGCCTTCCCCTCTCGGCGTCGGCGGGGACGAAGGCCGTCCGGCGGGAGAGGTCGAGCCAGCCTCCGTCGATGGCGGCGCCGTCGACGTCGTGAACCACGCGTGCCGTGCGCTTGACCACGTCCACCAGCACCGTCCGCTGGTGGTCGCCTACCCTGTTCGTCTGCTTGACGAGGACGCGGCCGGTTCCCGCCCAGAGGACGTGGCCGACGATGCGGTCGTCGTCGGCGAAGGCGTCGGCTTCCGGCACGGGGAAGGTGAGCCGTTTCGTCGTGTCGTAGAAGAGGACGTCGACGGTCGGGTTGCGCGAGCCGGGCTTGGGATACTTGATGTGACGCGTCTCCGGGTAGGCCTCGTCTCCGGGCGCGGGCGAGGTGCCGCTGGGGCGATAGAGGTAGTAGTCGATGGGAAAGGTGCGGACGGCCGTCTCGTTGGTGCGGAGGAAGGCCAGATAACGGCCGTCGGAGGACCACCAGGTAGCGGTCCGCTCGGACAGCACCTCCTCCTCGTAGACCCAATCCGGGACGCCGTAAAAGTACTCGGGTCCTCCGTCGGTGGTGACGCGATCGGCGGCGGAGTCGTCGTCGAGCCTGCGGACGTAGAGGTCGTTGTCGAGGGTGAAGGAAAGGGCGTCGCTCGAAGGGCTCCAGCTTGCGAGCTGGACGCGAGCCGTGTCGTTGTGCGGCACCAGAGGCTCGACGCGGCCGGACGCGACGTCGAGGATGAAGTAGACGGCCGTGAAGGAGTGACGCCAAAGCTTCTCCCTGTCGACGGCCAGGAGCACCTTGTTGAGGTCAGGGCTGGGCTTGAGCCAGTCCGGGCTGTAGCGCGTGCCCTTGTAGACGAAGATGGACGACTTCATCAGCGTTCGCGACGGCGGCGAACTGTCCGCTGCTTTCCCGTCGCCGCCGGCGGCCCAGGAGCGCACGTCCTCGACGACGAGATAGTCCTTTCCGGGCGCGCCCTCCTCCAGGAGCAGGCCGTCGCGACCGTCCGGACCGGCGATCCAGCTTATCGAGCGCGAACGCGGGTACCAGTAGCCGGCGAGGACCTCGTCGAGGGAAACGGGACTCTTGTCGGCGAAAGCGGCTTCTTTTTCGCTGCCTCCGTCGGCGCCGCCGCCGACGACGTGCTTATACGAGCCGGTGGCGAAGAGGGTGAGGGCAATGAGCCAAAGGGCGATGACGATGGAGACAACGGCGATAATCCCGCGACGCAGACGACGATCCATGGGCTTGAAGCCGCGTCGTCGATCCGGGTCAGCGACAGCAGCGGCGGCGGCGGCGACGGCGGCGGCGGCGGTGGTAGTAGAAGAAGCGAGGAAAGGCCCAGCCTCATCATTGACCACATCAGGCTGATCCTCCTCATCCTCGTCAAAGCCATCATCACCATCGACGTCATTATCCTTGCCTCGACGCGATCCCGTCTTCCGCATCGCCATCGGCTTCTCCATCTCTTCCTGTAACCTATCGAAGACGAGGCTGGTGGTCGAGACGGAAGAGAGCGAGTCATCGGCTTCGAGCGCCATTGCGACGAGAGCTGGGCTTGTACGGTTTTTTATTCCCGATGGCTTCTGGACTTTGCTTCCATCTGCTGGTAGGGCGAGACGAAAGGGGATGGAGAGGGGAAATGAATTGAGGGAAAAAAAAAGAAGAAGAGGAGAAACAAGGTTAGAGCGAAGTCGAGGAGACGAAGGTTTGTACGGTTAGGAGGAGGAGGAGGAGGAGGAAGTAGGAGGGAGGTCAGTCGAGCCAATGTCTCAGCCTCGTCTTCGTCTCAGCCTTTGCGATTCTGTCAAGTAGTAGTATCTAATTAACGAGGCTCCAGGCTGTGATGACTTGTCTGACTTCGAAAAAGTTCTCCTTTCACCAGTATCAGTATCATTACATACATCCATCTTCACGACCCTTTATTCCCTCTTCATCCCCTTCAGCAGCACAAAGGTGAGCTGTTTTGTTTACCAGTACTAAGGTTCAGGTATCCACCTGTTGGCTTTAATGCACGCTGAGGCTAGATTCTAGAACAAAAAAGGCTATGCCTCTAACCGGTGCATCCCGCATGGGGTAACTGCCTCCCCCACTCACCCCAGTATCGTCCAGTGGGCGGGCCCCTTCTGAGGACCCGTGTGAAGCTACCTATGCACGTAATGAAAGGAGAGATTCACGTGACTCACTGATCACTAATCCTTATCAATCTAGCCGCGTTAGTAATTATCCGCCTTTCCTCTCCTCGACTCTTGTCGTCATTCTTTCCCTCTTCCACCCTCCACACTCCACCTCCGACACATCTCGTCAGCCAAACCATTTCGCCACTGATACTGCCATCGCCTCACAACGCCTTTCGCAATCAACAACACCAACAACCCGATATTCAATCTCTCATCAACTCTTCCTTTCCGTCGCGATGCTTCCCTTGCGAGCAGCGCCATTCCGCGCCATCCGCGCCACACCCTCTCTCGTCAGCCGACTATCTCCCGCCCCTCGCTTCTACCACGACAAAGATATGTTTTCCTTCATCAACTTCCTACATTCGCTCTTCGTCGCTAACATTCAATCCTCTCTCCTCTACTCATCGACCACTACAGCCGTCCTCGGAATCCCGGCTCCCTTGACAAGTCCGATCCCTCGGTCGGAACAGGCCTCGTCGGCGCCCCGGCCTGCGGCGACGTGATGAAGCTCCAGATCAAGGTCGACGACAAGACGGGGACCATCACCGATGCCAAGTTTAAGACTTTCGGTTGTGGCTCGGCCATTGCCAGCTCGAGCTATCTGACTACCTTGGTCAAGGGCATGCGACGCAAGTTTCTCCCCTTTTCTTCTCTCTTCACCGCCGTCGTGGTCTCCTTCATTTTCATTAATTGACTCGATTTTCCTGCAGTGGAAGAGGCCTCCAAGATTCGCAACGTCGATATTTCTAAGGAGCTGTGTCTCCCTCCCGTCAAACGTTCGTTCTCTTATCCCGTTTTTCCCTTCCATATCAACCTCTTCGGACCTTTCCTAACTCCTCGTCAGTCCACTGCTCCATGCTCGCCGAGGACGCCATCCGAGCGGCAATCGCCGATTACCAGGGCAAGAACCCAAACTCCATAACCAACCTCGCCGGAACCGCCCGTACCCTCGACAACGAAACCGCTACCGCTTGAGCTCAACTCAATCTTCCACGACGTTTTTTTTTCTTTCCCCTACTATGTGAACAAAACAAAAACGATCAGAAAAAAAGAAGATGCAAAACAGAGAAAAAAAATGGGTTTAACTGACGATCAACGAGCGGGGTGGGTTTCCGGTTTCAACAGTTTTTCCAACAAAGATTGGTCTCGGTCGGCTTGTTGTATCCCTGCATAGTTCTTCTTCTTTTCTCCTCCTTTCCCCTTCCTACCTACGTTCTGTCCGTCCTATCCAAGACGATTTCTTTGATGTTCCCCTCTATCCTGTACCTGTTCACCTTGGCTCGGGAGTTAAAACCGCCAGCGCAAATTGAACCGTCTTTGACCGTTGAGTTGACGTACCTAGATGAGCAGAATTGTATCTCTTGACATGTCTTTTGTGTGTGTGAAGTGTGAATAGATTCGCTTCGACGTCAAGTCTTCCTCCCTGTCTCTCTCTATCTCTGTATGTGTGTTTCTATCATCAATTCTCTTGACTCGTTCCTAGACGTTTCAATCATGTTTAAGCGTTCGTCTCTTGACATGATTGCCAATATTGCCATCGAGATCATGTCAAAAATAAAGGGGAATAGAAGAAGAAAAGAAAACGATCCAGTTCATCCTCAGCCCGTAGGCGTCAACGACCGGACACCCCTGTCCCTCTCCCTCTCCAGCACACCCGCCGCCTCGACCACCACCAGACCATCGGCCATCCACGCCTCAAAGGCCTCCCAGGTATCCGTCCTGGGCAGCCCCTCCGTCACGGCCCTCTCCGTGCCGGCGTAGCGGCGCGTCCTGTCGCCGAAGCCGAGCCCCTCCGACACGAGAGGCTTCTTCTCTCGTTTCTGCCGTAAGCAGCAGAAGCACATGTACAGCCTGTTACAGAGCGTCTTGTCCGTCTTCATCCGCTTCTCGAGCCGGATCATCTCCGCCTCGCGCGAGGGCGACGGCGGCTGGCGGGAGAGCATGTCGCGGCGGCGAAAGTCGAGACTTACGCCCCAGCGGATCGTCAAGAGTTGCTCGGCGAGGCAGTCCAGCTCGTGACGTTTCATGTGCTCATGCTTTGGCAGTCGCTTGTGCAGCTCCGACAGGGCCGCCAGCTCGACTTGCCGGCCAAAGGTTAGCGAAAGCACGTGGGCGACGAGGAGGCCGAGACGGTCGTGATCATTGTCAGCGTTCAAGCAGCGTTCGGTGCGACTGTTAGAATGAACGAGCCGGAATGTCGTCTCGCTCGACCGCTCGTCGAAGATGGCGAGCGCACCGAAGGCATCCTTGGCAAAGCCGTCTCCGATTCGGACGCACGTCTCCCAGTCTTTCTTGTCGCTCTGCTCTCGGACGAAGGACTGGATCGAGTACGAAGGCGGCAAGTTGCTGCTGGCCTCTGTCAGATATCGGTGGCAGCGGGCGAGGTCCAGGTCGTAGAGGAGCTGTTTATCCCGCACCGCCCGGATGACAGTCGGCCGGCCCAGCCTCTCGATGTGCTTTAGCAACTGGCCAAAGTCAATGACCCGCCACTTGCCATCCTGAAGCAGAGGGCGGCAGATGCTGTGATTCTCTGCGCCTGATCGTCAGCGGGCATGTCTGCCAACACGAGAGGGCGAAAAGGTGTCTTCTTACCTGTAAACCGGGTGCTCTCGACCATGTTCTTGAAGTAAAAGACGGTACAGGATGATGTCGTGTCCTGGTCCTGGCATGTCTTGCACCAGGCAGCACCCACCACCGGAAGACACTGTCGACGATTTCAGTAACCCGGCGTCTGCAACGGGAGGGAACAAACGTACGCGGGTACGACTCAGCTTGCACCGAACACACACCGAGCGTTGGTCTCTCCTGTTCTTCGCGCCCTGCCTCACATCGGGCGACAGGGATCGATGTCTCTTGCCTCTCGGGCCTGAGGTGAATGAGTCGACCGGCCGAGGGCTCGCGTTGGTGTCTTCGCTCCTCAGAGAAGGGGTCGGTGGCGGGCGATACCGAGACGCCTTATGCTTGGGCAGCAATGGCCTGTTGCTTTGGGTGCTGTTCGTCCTCGCCATGGAGTGGGCCGCGTACCTCGGGGCTCCTTTACTGTGGGATGACGGTTGTGAGATGTAGGTCGAATGCGACTGTGAAGAGCCCGTTTCGGATGGGTTGTATGAGTTCATCGACGGCCCTTGACTGTAGAACGGCTGAGGCGTCATGCCCCAGGCCGGAAGCATCCCGGCGAGGGAGCCTGTGGACGGTTCTCCCAGGGCAGGCTGCTGGGTTGGGTCGAACATTAACAACTGACGGGCCATCTCGGTCGGGGGCTGGGTAACGGTCGGACTGAAAGGTGTAAAAGTCTGGGCATCGGGGCGAAGGGACGAGTTGGTGCGTCCGTATGATCCAAGGGCCGTCTGAGTACCACCGTGACGCTGCTCACAGACGGCTTGAGTCGGCGTCGAGGTCGGGCTCCAAGTGGCCGAAGCGTCCCATCCATAGCCCGTGTAAGGGAGAATCTCATACGACAAGTTCGGAAAGCTACTGTGAAAAAATGGGAAGCCTAGAGTCGGGGGCACGGAGGGAACAGCCGCTGGCGAGGGCGAGATGAGATGGGCTGTTGTGTTGTACTGTTGCCAGGCCAAGTAAGGACCGTAGTTCCACAACCAGGGCTGGTCGGTCACGACAGGGTTGGGAGGAGCCCGTAGTTCTCCGTACAGAGGGACGGTAGGATAGGGCGACAGCTGAGACGCCGCCGGGGCAGGGCTGTTGGAGGTGCCATTAAAGGCGGTGTTGACGAGGTCGAGAACGTCAAGGGCTCGATTCTGTGAGAGAGCAGTTGTATTCGGGAAGCCATCGACGTCGGCCTCGCCCTCTATGACACTGTCGACGACAAAGAGTCAGCGTCGGTAACCAAGAGATAGGGGGTTGGCACGAACAGAGGGAGCGTAGGGAGCCGGTCGGTCGGGGTCGGCGTTGTGGGGACCGGGGCTTCGTCATGTTCAGCAGCTCCATTGCCTGCTACCATGAAACTAACCAACGACGGGTTGATCCGGGGTCCTAGATGATCCATGGCGAATTCACGGGGTGAAGATGAGAGGATGACAGTATGTGAAGGTGGGAAAGGGGGATGGGTTGGCAAGGCTGGAATTGTGATGAAGCCGTTAATGAACGAGCCCGTCAGCCGTCTCTGTTCCCTTGCGAGCGACGAACAATCAAACGATGACGGCTAGAGAAGGGACGTCAGCTTGACGGCTAAAGAAGGGACGTCAGCTTGACGACGACGGCGACAACGCCTGAACGGGCGGCGATGGACCAGTAGGTTCTCTTTTCCTTCATGGGCATCGAATCAAAAAAAAGACTTCAGTCTCGTCTTCCGAAGGCTCGGACCGAAGCGTCCCCTCCGGATGAACTGCAGAGATGGAGGGCCTTCGAGAGGCGATGATTGGGGTAAGAAAAGCCAAAGGCTGTGGCGGGGGGGGGGGGGGTTCGCCTTGTTATTATACGAGACGGAGGGACTGGGGGTTACAGACTTGGGCCGCCTTCTTGTCCCCCAGCGGCCAACCAGCAGCCTGGCCGCTGGTGTTCGGTATGTACGTCCGTAAGTAGGGATTGATGGGCCATTAACGACTGGCTGACGCCTACTTGCGTCAAACCATTGCCACAGGAAGACGACGGGGGGTTCGGTACAGTCTGTTGCGTCTTGAGAGACTATTTCCTTCGTTTCCTTTCTTTTTCCATGTGCTCAATGGAGATGTTTGTGCAGGAAAAGGCAGGGGTTGATGATTGGACCATGATGCTGACGAACCGTTCTGTGTGATGGGTTGCGGGCGGACTCGGGGTTGAGGAGAGGTGTAAGTGTAACTGCCTATATTTCATGTATCCTCCTGTGTAAAAGAGATGAGAAGGGAGGACCAGGGCCGCATTCAAGAGATCGATAGCACTACTGAGACGGGATGACACCATCTAGACAGGGCTGCAGATGGTAAAGTAGAGAGCCGGGTCGGTAACGGCCGGAAAGGGGCGAATGAGGATGCAACTCGGCCACACACCGAGAGAGGAACGAAAGCAGGAACTGGCGGTGGGCGTTGAAAGACGAGGCGCAGTGGCGACGAATGGCGCAGGTGTGCGTGCGAATAAGTTGGTGCTTTATTTGATGCCGTTCATGACATGTTACTATTCAAAGAGCAAGAGAGAGAAAGAGGGAGTGAGGGAGAAGAGGAGAGAGGAGGTGTCTAGTTAGGGAGAGAAGAGGGAAGAAGTTGAGAGGAGAGGAGAGAAGAAGAGAGAGAGGGCAAGGTCACGAGATCAAATGTCTGATTTCTTAGTTCGATATAACCAAACGGTTAGGATGGAAGGCACGAACGCGTGTGACGGCTTGCAAGTATGGAAGGAAAGAGGTGAGTGGGTAAGACAGAATCAGATACGGATACAGATAGACGTAGGTAAGATCCTATATCAGCTGCTCACGTGAAAAGCAGCAAGGAGAATCTCTGATTCGATTCGGCGATGCTTCTACCAGCCATTGTGCGCGGCTCTAGACAGTCCAAGGAGCAGGCAGGTCGATGACTACTTCGTACTGGGTGGCTGAATGTTGTGGGTGCAAGGACTGCTGACGGTTGCTTATGCTCCTACGGAACTGCAACAGCATCATCATCGTCATCGTCATCATCATCAGGAGGAGCAGCAGCAGCAGCGTCACCATCATCAGGAGCAGCAGCAGCAGCAGCGTCACCATCATCAGGAGCAGCAGCAGCAGCATCATCATCACCACCACCACCACCACCACCCCGACCATCACCAGCGATCCACGATGCCGCAGACCTCCTCGGCAAAGTCCACAGCGCCGCCGCCGCCGGAAGACGTCGCCTACATCCCACCGCAACTGTCCGACCTGCACTGCTTTACCGAGACAGAGGGTGTCATTACAACTAGTGAGTTGATCGGATCTCGGCAATCGTCTTTTTTTTTTTTTTTTTTGGTGTCATTTACACCCCCGTTTGCCCCGCTCACCTTGAACAACTCGATACACCGTCGGCCTACCCCAGCCATGATGGACCTGCCCGGATACCGCGTCGTGCGGGTGCTGGGAACGGTCTACGGCATCAGCGTGCGATCGAGAAACGTGGCGGCCAGGCTGGGCATGGTGATGAAGAGCCTGGCGGGAGGGGAGCTGCGATGGTTCACTTCGATGCTGTACTCGTGCCGCAACGACTCCATCAGTCGGGTCGTCGACGAGTGCAAGCGCCGCGGGGGCAACGCAATCATCTGTCTGCGCTTTGACGCCGGTGACATGGGTCGTTTCGCCCAGACGGCTGCCTATGGGACGGCTTGCGTGGTGGAAAAGGTGGATGACGCTGTGAGGTCGCCGCCCCAGCTGGAGGGCGCCGCGGCTCCTTGAATTTACGTACAGATTTACAGCTGCGCGCAGGACAAAGAAAAAAACAACATCGTCACATTGATGATGAGTCCTGACTTGTTTCTCTTCCTTTCCCCGCCCTCTTCCCACGCGGATGGGAGCGTGTGTAACCCCCGGCTTGGCGGGGCTCCCTGTTATTGTTAGACAATATTGCCCATGACGTCTCTTCAGGATTAGGATTATGTATGGACTGGGAAAAGCAAGAGGAGGAAGAGGAGGGCAGCACGGGGGACAGACAAACAACAACAGTCTATTGATGGCTCGGCCGGATCGGACGGAAGTGTCAACAACACTACTACGGATCCTACCAGATGCATGCATACATACGGATACACATACATCCTGAGTATGTAACTCCAAATATTGGTAGCAAGTAGACGGCCAGGAACGGTAGGTAGTTAGTTAAGCTTACATTTTACCTATCTCTTCTAAGCTATCGTGCCTTTTCCGCCCCCTTTGTTCGTTCACCTTGTTCCTCTTCTTCTGCAATGGAGAGCAGAAGAGATATGAGGGCGCCTATATCAACCGACGACGACGACGACGACGACAACGCCCCCTCCTGAGCGAGACGCCCGTCTAACAATGGGCTTGGCGAGGACGTTGGCTTGAACCGGTAGTCACGATTTCCTCCCCCTCCCCCTCCCCCTCCCTCTCTCACCCCCCCGGTCCTTGAAGCTTATGGGGATGATTATGGGGTAATAAAGTCGTGCTTCCCACTTCCGCCTTGTCCGTGAGATCCATCGTCAGTACGTACGTATATATATATATATATATCATGTATAATCACTCCCTCTTCCTCCCCCCCCCTCGGGATCCTGCTGATATCCCTCCCATCCATCCCGTCAGATCTCTCTCTCTCTCTCTTCCCATCGTACTCGGCTTCCCATGGCCTTCCTCCGACTCGCCACCACCGGCCTGGCCGCCGCGGCCTCCGTGTCGGCTACGTACTACAACGGCAGCGTCATCGCCCCGTGCGACTCCCTCATCTACTGCTACGGCGAGATGCTGCAAGCCATCGAGCTAGCGAGACCATTCGTCGACTCCAAGACCTTTGTCGACATGTAAGTTCCTCAAGAAAGAAAGAAAAAAGAATACTAGACATGCAGAGAGAGAGAGAGAGAGACACACAAAAACACGGTATAACCCGTTTTCTCTCTTTGTCTCAGGCCAGCGAAGAAGCCCCTCGTTGAAATCCAAGACGCCTTCGATAAGCTCCCTAAGCCTATCCGTAACGACAGCGCCCTATCCGACTTCCTAACCGCCAACTTCGCCGACGCCAACGGCGATCTCGTCCCCGTCCCTGCCGATACGCTCCCCACCGACGCCGTCTTCGTCTCCCGCGTTGCCGATGACGTCGTCCGCGAATTCGTCGAAAAGGTCATCGCCATATGGCCCGACCTCACCCGCGTCGCCG
Source organism: Ophiocordyceps camponoti-leonardi (nom. inval.) (assembly GCA_003339455.1). Taxonomy (NCBI): domain Eukaryota; kingdom Fungi; phylum Ascomycota; class Sordariomycetes; order Hypocreales; family Ophiocordycipitaceae; genus Ophiocordyceps; species Ophiocordyceps camponoti-leonardi. The sequence goes on from PDHP01000006.1 coordinate 229,649, forward strand.
CCCCCGTTAACAAGAGCTCGGAAGCGGCTGAGGATAGCCTCATACGCGTGGCGAGGCCTTTCGTCGTCGCGGGGGGTCGCTTTCGGGAACCTTACTATTGGGACTCGTACTGGATTCTTGAGGGGTTGGTGCGTACTCGGGGCGCCTTCACGGCGATTGCGCGTGACATCATCGACAACTTCCTCGACCTCGTAGAGCAGTTCGGCTTCATCCCCAACGGAGCGCGCGTCTACTACCTCGACAGGTCTCAGCCTCCGATGCTGACGCAGATGGTCCGTCTGTATCTCGACTTCCACCCCGAAGATGACGAGCTTCTACGCCGAGCCCTCCCGCTTCTCATCCGCGAGCACGACTTCTGGCAGCGTAACCGATCGGTAGAGGTAGGCGAATACCGTCTCAACCGCTACGCCGTCGCCAACAACCAGCCTCGACCGGAGTCGTACCGCGAGGACTTCGACACCGTCTCCAACGGCTCCGGTCTCGACCGAGCCCGTCAGGCAGCCTTGTACGGCGACCTTGCCGGCGCTGCCGAGTCAGGCTGGGATTTTTCCTCTCGTTGGGGCGCGAGGGCGACGGGGCCCGATAACGGGTTCCCGCTTCGTTCGCTCGACACCGCCTCCGTCGTGCCCGTGTGTCTCAACTCGATCCTCTACGCCAACGAGCGATCGATCGCCAACTTCTCCCGCCGTCTGGGCGACGACGAAGCCGCCGAGAAGTGGGACGTTCGCGCCGAGGAACGTTCCCGCGCGATGCAGGCCCTGATGTGGAACGAGACGCACTTCTCCTACTTCGACTACAACGTCACGACGGACGCGCAAATCGTCTTCGTACCCGCAGACTCCGACGCCGACGCCATCGACACCGAGCCCGCGCCTCCGGGTCAGCAGGTCTTCTTCCACGCCGCTCAGCTTTATCCCTGGTGGACGGGCGCCGCGCCGGAGAAGCTCCGTCGTCCCGAGGCCGTGATCCGCGCCTACGCACGCGTCGCTCGCTACCTCGACCTCTTACCCGGTGGCGTCCCTGCTACGAATTACCAGACGGGCCAGCAGTGGGATCAGCCTAACGTGTGGCCGCCGCTGATGCACATTATGATGGAGGGCTTGCTGAATTCCGTCGAGCCGGAGGAGACGAAGAAGCAGAAGAAGAAGAAGGATGATGATGGTGAATACGTAACCGAGGCCGAGAACAAGGACAAAGACGAAGACAAGGACGACGCCGAAAACGAAATCAAACACTCCTCCCCCTCATCCCAAGTCCACGCCCTGGCCCTCAAGCTCGCCCAGCGCTACGTCGACTCCACCTTCTGCACCTGGTACGCAACCGGCGGATCGACGTCCCAAACACCGAGACTATCCGGCCTGCCCGCTTCCGAAAAGGGCATCATGTTCGAAAAGTACGCCGACAACTCGACAAACTCCGCCGGTGGAGGCGGCGAGTACGAGGTCGTCGAGGGCTTCGGCTGGTCCAACGGCGTGCTCATCTGGGCGGCTGACGTGTTTGCCTCTGAGCTTCGTAGGCCCGATTGTGGTGCTGTCGAGCCTGTTGCCCCTTCTTCTTCTTCTTCTTCTTCGTCGTCGGTTGACAAGAGGATGGCGGCGGTGTATCTTCATCCCGTTGATCGGAGGAGGGTTGCTGACTTGAGGAGACAAAGGGTGTGAAGATGTCTTCCCTCATCTTTGTCTGTTGGCTTGGTGGATTCACGCAAGTTGTAAACTCTCTTCCATCATCTTCTGTAATATCTCTTCTTCCTATCGGTTGGATGCTTTTCTTCATGCAAGTTATCAAGAATCCAGCAATATACCTCTTCTCTCCTCACTCACACACTCCCACTTATACCGCTCGTGCACCCGAGAAAGAAATAGAAAAGTAAAAAGATCAAGAACAAGTTAAATAAATATCAAGGTTTCGCCAACCGTCGCATCGGCCCCTTACGAGGCTTATCCTTATCCGAGACGTTATACTTGAGCTTCACGCCCATGGCCGCCAGTTCGACGTCCAAGAACCGCAAGGCGCCCGGAACGACAACCACGGTGGTATCGTCGCCGCCCACCCAGGACACGCCGTGACCATCCTCCCAGACCTCGCCCTGGACCTGCGTGAGGTCGACGCCGTCGTCAAGACGGACGGCGCAGCTCCGGCACCGGACCACCGTCGGCTGCGCTCGTCGGCGGCTCGTCGGCGTGAAGCGCGAGACCGCCGGCTGGACGGAGAGGAAGGATCCGCACCGGCGGCAGATCCACGACGGGCAGTAGTCGGAGCAGTTGAGGAGCCTGTCCTGGAGGAGGAAGGCGGTGCCGTGCGCTAGGAGGGCGTCTCGTTCCATCTCTCCTACGCGGATACCTCCGCCTCTTTGTCTGCCTTTCACCGGCTGCAACGTCGTCGGCATCACGGGGCCCGTCGTCCGCACCTGGTACTTGTCGTTGACCATGTGACGAAGACGCTGATAGTAGACGACGCCTATGAAGATGTCGGCTCCGAGCTCCTCGCCCGTGATGCCCGAGTACATGGGCTCGTTGCCGTGGAAATTGAAGCCCGCTTTGATCAGCTGCTGACCAAAGTAGTCGCCCGCCGTATTCTCCTCTTCGTCGAATTGAAAGGGCGTCGAGTCCTGAGCCAGACCGTGGAGGGCGCCGGCCTTGCCCGCCAGCGACTCGACGAACATGCCGATGGTCATACGCGAGGGGAAGGCGTGCGGGTTGATGATGATGTCCGGCTGGATGCCCGTCTCGGAAAAGGGCATGTCGACCATCGGCCACTTCTGAGAGCACACTCCCTTTTGGCCGTGCCGCGACGAGAACTTGTCGCCGACGACGGGCCCGCGAGGGATCCGCAGCTTGATAGAGACCGTCTGCAGCGGCTCCGTGCCCGTCTCGGCTCCGAGCAGCCGCACGGACTCGACGAAGCACGTCTCTTCTTCCTTGTAGCGCTCGAACCGGGTCACGCCGTCCAGGTTGATCAGCTTGCCGTTGTAATCGGTCGTCACTTCGTGGTATGCGCAGATGACGTCGCCCCGTCTCAGCATCCGCCCGACGTGCGGCAGGCCGTCGTCGTCGAGCATCCCCTGGTGCTCCGCACTGACGAAGCTGTGCGGCGCGAAGCCAAAGGCCTTGGTCACGCTCTTCGTCGCCGTGCTCCTGGTCCCCTCCTTAAGAGTGATCTTGTGCGTCTTGTAAATGGTTCCGTAGCCGAAACCCCTCTCGTCCGCCGACTTGTTGATGATCATGGCGTCGTCCATGTCGTAGCCCGTGTAAGAGATGACGGCGACGACGGCGTTCATGCCGTTGGGAAAGTTGTCGAAGCCGTACGTGTTGTGAAGCGGCGGTCGCACCACCGGCGTCTGGCCCGTCTGCAGCCTGTAAAGCTTGTTATCGGACCGAGCCTGCAGCGCCGTTGCCGGCGTGCCCATCGTCTGCTTCCCCATCTGACACTGGTACATGTTCCGGGGCGACTGGTTAAAGTCGGAAAAGGGCGTCATGTTGGCCAGGATCGAGAGGATATTCGTCGGCGCAAACTCGACATGTGTCGACTCGCCCGACTCGATCTCGTGAGGCACCACCGCTATCGACATGTACGGCTGCTCAAACGACCCGACGAAGTCCTCGGCCTGCAGCGGCAGGTATTTGACCGGCCTCACCATCCGCGCCGGCCGCGAGCTCATGTATATGCCCGGATACGTGCCCCCGTTGGACGGCGGCACGTAACCAATCTCCAGCTGCAGCGGAACGTCGTGCGTGCCCTCGACCTTCCAGTGACGGAAGCAGTGCGCCATGCGCCGGCACTCCGTCGGGCTGCACCAGCCGAGGATCTTGCCGTCGAGCATCACCACCACGTTCTCCTTCGTCGACGCCGACGACGTCGCCACGAGGCCCAGCTCCGCCGCCAACTCCGGGAGTGCGGAGACGTCGAGGGAGTCCGTCGTGATGTGACACTTGTGAGCCAAGTGGTTCAGCAGTCCGCAGGGCGAGCCGTCGGGCGTGTGGACAGGACACAAGAAACCCCATGACTCCGGAAGAAGCTTCCGCACCGCCGTCGTCTTGAGCTGGGCGAAGAAGGCGCCTCGATGGACCATGCGGAAATGACTGATGAAGCGCAGGAAATTGATCTTCTCTGCTACGACGGTGAAGCCCGACGTCTGCTGCAGGTCAAGGCCCGACTGGCTCTGCAAGTTGCCCGTCGACAAGAAGTACTCGAGGCCGCTTCCGAGGTTTTCGTTGGAGTTGGCAAAGATCTTGGTGGGGAAATGACGACGAAACTCGTCCGACGTGAAGCGCACGTCGGGTTTCTTGCGGAGAAAATCCCGCAGAGACAAGCGGACGGCGACGGCGAGGAACTCCTCTAGCCTCTCTTTGAGAATCTGGCCGTACAGGAAGCCACCGATCAACAGCTCCTGATTTTGGGCGGCGTCCGGGTTGTCGACGGCACACGTTCCGTCGGCTAGGGCGTACAGCTTCCGCACCATGAAGAGGAGCAGGCGGAATTTGTCGTCGTCCTGGCTGTCCGTCACGTCGACGTTGCCTAGATGAACGAGAACAACCTTGCGCAGAAATTCGGTGCCGGCATCGCGGTCCGTCATCGTTTCGGGGACACCAAGAACCACTCGGAACTTGTCTCCCAAGAAGGCTCGCGTGGCGGATTTTCCGCGGAGGCCGTAGGTCTTGTACGTCCGCAACAGGACCTCGACCCGGTCCGTGAGAATGGTGTCTTCGTGGGAACTGCAGCCAAGGGGTCCGATGATGCCCTCGTAGATTTCGCGATCGTTTGTGTCGACGAGAGCCTTGAGTATCATCATGACGGGCACGAGGTACTCGTTTTTCCGCCACGAGAAGCGAAATGTGACGTTCCCGTCCTTGAGATAGTGCAGCGCGTTGGACTGCGGCGATTCGTCTGGACGCACCGAGCGAATGACGATCCCATGTTGCGTGTATTCCGGTCCGCGCTTAGCAAAGGCCGGTCGTTGAATGGCCATGGGAAAGTCCCTCTTGTTGAGCTGAAGTAGTCGAATGAGCTTTTCAATGCCGTTGACGATGAAGTATCCGCCCAACTCTTCCGCCTCCTCCTTACGCTGGACTAGCAGCGCAGGCGAATTGTTTTCCAAATGGCAGCGGTTAGACTGTTGACAGGGAATGAGCAATTTCCCACGACGACAACTACGGGGTTTGTGAAAGCTCATACCTTGACCATGATGGGCAACTGACCCAGATCCCGCACGAACTCGACGGCATCACCATGATTGATCTCGTACACGAAAGTGACGGAAAGCCTTCCTCTGTAGGTTGCGTGGCGTTGCCTGCATTCAGATGGAAGGATCTCTCTGTTGCGAGCCAACTTATTGGAGGGCGGAAGCAGGGGCTTTTGCAGAGCCACGTCCTTGATACGGATGCTGAGCTCGTTGCGCTCAGCAAGCGGCATGTTCGAGTCCCCGTCGAGGTAAATCTTGGCGCCAATGTCCGTCAAGGCATGGGCCAGCAAGCCTGGGCTGCCATCGCTGGGGAAGAGGCAATTGAAAGAGCGGATGTGGGGGTCGACGGCGGCTTGAAGGGCTGGATAGGCGGTATGATCTGTCGGTGGGTTTTCGAAGAGATTTTGTCGACGAAGGGTGTTGTAGTTATGGTCCCAGGACGTCTCTGTAGGTGGAGAGGGCATTGTGCCGGAGGGGCGAGGCCGTGCCTCTATGTAAGAGCGGTTTAGTGATGCGCCGAGCCCGGCCGCGCGACCATGAGCGGAAGGAAGGAGTTGAAAGAGATCTCGCAGGCAGATAACTGAAGAGCTCGATTTCCTGTTGGGTAAGCAGAGGTAGTGAAGGATTGGAGTCGAATAGGTTGAAGGTTTATAAGGGCAATATCATCGCTACATCGTGAGTTGAGGCTCAATCAGAGAAAAAAATCACAGCGAGGGCTAGAAAGTCCGTTATCGATAGTGTTATCTTACAGCTATCAGGCATGGGTCCGGCTGGTTGTCGAAGACCGTCTAATGCATATACACGGCTTATATGCATGGGGCGTGGGGAGGTATGCAACTACAGTAAATACCTGCCTAGCCAGGTGCCGGCTAGTTCTACTTGTGACGTCTGTGAGAGCCTCAGATCAACCCAACGACGATGAATCATGACTTATGACTATGGGCATACATATGTACATGGCTAGATACTAGCTCAGGGGCAGGCAGTCAGTCTTGTTATCTAGTGTAGACTGTATCCATAGAACGACAACCATCCAATGTCCGCTAGCACAAATAGATAGTTTAACACACAACTGCAAGATACGAACGAATTGAAGGCAGACATTACCCCGCGCGACCAGGAGATTGCCCGGCCCTCACTATCATCGTCCTCGCTCTCTGCTGTGCTGCCCCGGATCGGCTCGGCGTGCAGCGCTTGGGGGCGGCTGCTGCCGACCTCGTGCCCTCCGACGAATGAGGCATCGGATTACGCCCAACAAGCCCAACAGGTTGTTTCGGCCTATGTGGTGGAAGACGAGGCTTTTTCAAATCGATTCCCTGTCCACCTTTCGAACCTGAGAGAGAGGAAAGAAGAAGAAGAGTGGTAGCTTGCTTCGCACAGTGCAGGATCACTTCCACCTTGCAATATAGAGATTCATGCCCTGGGGCCTGGATCATGGATGAATCGTCGACATTGTCTAATAAACCTGTCTTGCTTCGGGGAAGCGGGAGAGCACACTGTGTGCACTATCTGGAACTCGACGAAAGTTTGCTATTCTGCTATCGTCCTTGTTAGCCGGTACCTATCTTACTTACTGCCGTCATCTTCTCCGAAGGAGTCTTTCAGGTATCTGCTCATCTTACTCCATGCTACGCCTCCTTTTCCTTGTCTCCTTTCTCTCTTTTCCCTTCCGCCACCTTACTCTACTAGTATCCATCAAGAAAGCCGTGAGATATCCGTTCTCACGCAAGCAACTCACACGAACACGCACACGCACACGCACACGCACACATGCACACATGCACACATGCACCCCTGGTCTGGCCGCTGCTGCCCGTTGATCACCGCCTGGTTCGGCAGACGAATGAGACGCTACAGTATCACCCTCCAGACCTGCTGACGACGAAGAAACGAAAAATCACACGCTCATCCTCATGTAGTTCGTCTCCCGTGTGTTACCCGCTAACCTGCCGAGTTCACGCCACGGCGACGCTCTACGCCCCTCGAGTGACTCCTTTAATCCCTGTTACTCCGCCATCCCGCTCTCGTCTGGGGGTGGTGGGCTTTAGCCGTTTCCACCACCGAGGCGACGCCCTAGGGGCCTAGTAGAGGCCTAGCAGAGGCCAAAGATCAAAGCCTAAGGCGCCTATTATGTATGTTTTTTTTTATTTTTTTTTTATTTCCCTCTCTATTTTCTAGGGGCGGAGGGGTGAAGAAGAGGCGGAGGGTGGAGTAGGCAGTATGTAGACTCCTAGGGCGGGATCGGGTCTCTCCCGCTGTCGCTCTACAACCCGTCCGTCCAAGTCGTCGTCGTCGTCGTCGTCGCCGCTCTCTCTCTCTACCGACGGCGCTTCCCGTGACAGCTTCTCCTCCCGCAGACTCCGACAACCCGCGCACGACTATTTTTTTTTTCCGTCGTCAAGTCAGGGAAAAGTCCCCTCCACCCGCTTTGCCCGCCCCTCCCTCCCTCCCATCGCCCTCTGCCGCCTTCGCCGCCGCCGCCGCTGCTCCTGTGTCCCCTTGAGGAGAGAGAGAGAGCGAGAGAGAGAGAGAGACAGTGAGAGAGACGGAGAACAAGCCCCCGACACCGACAAAAGCCCGACGTCGATCAGTCTGACCTCGTTCATTGTTGCCCCTTTCAGCTGCCGCGCCAGTGCTGTCCTTTTCCGCTGTCGCTCCTCGCGCTGCCAGCGCCGGACGCGACTTTTCCTAAGCCAACATCTCTTGCTTGACCACGCTGCCGACCCTCCTCCATCCACGGCACCATGGCAGGTCTTTTCCGAAGAATGTATGATTGGCTGCTGCGCACATTTTGGTGAGTTGGCAAAGCAACCTTCACGTCCACCTCGCGCCTCATCGTCTCGACCTCTCTCTCTCTCTCTCTCTCTCCCTCTCTCTCTCTCTCTCTCCCCCCCCCCCCCCCCTTCCCTTTCTTTTCCACCCCCTCCCTCTTCCGCCAAAAAATGACATCTCCGTCTGTTCCGTCCGGTCCGTCGCTGACAGGCGACTGACCCTGTATTGACAAGGGCCATGGAAATGGATGTCACACTCGTTGGTCTCCAAAATGCTGGCAAGACATCGCTGTTACGAGTCCTGGCGGTAGGTTGTCAGCCCAGCCTCCTTGTCGCCGGAGCCCCTCTCCGGCATCTTGCGGGCCACATGACTGACAAGGTGGTCTTTGCTCCTCTAGGGCGGCGAGTTCACACTCGAGTGAGCATACCCTTTTTTTCTCAGAGCCATGCTCTCGTACCTCGCACCTCGTCACTCTACTCCCCGCTTCTTCTGCCTCTCTCACACACATACTCTCTCTCCCCGCCTCTCTCCCCCCCGCCATCCCAGCGACGCCCTTGCCTCTCTGTGTCTCTCTTCGGGCGCCGTCTTTCGAAATGATGTCATCGACCGATAATTGTCGTGGCCAGGCGGGCTGACTCGTTGATCCAACAGTTCGATACCGACGGTCGGGTTCAACATGAAGCGCGTACAACGGGGCCACGTCTCTCTGAAATGCTGGGACATTGGCGGACAGCCGCGGTTTCGATCGATGTGGGAGAGATACTGTCGGGGCGTCAACGCTATTGTCTTTATCGTAGACATTGCCGACGTAGCGCTGATCCCGCAAGCCAAAGAAGAACTTCACGCGCTCATGGGCCATACTTCGCTCGGGGGCATACCCCTCCTTGTCCTGGGAAACAAGTCTGACTTGCCGCGGAAGCTATCGGTGGATGAGTTGATTGACGAGCTGGACCTCAAAAGCATCACGGGGCGAGAGGTATGCTGCTACGGCATCAGCGCCAAGGAGGAGACGAACCTCGAGGCTGTTGTGCAGTTTCTGGTCAAGTGGGCCGGGCGCTGAGTCTCTTGATTCTCAAACACTGAACGTGAACGATGGACGACGACAATGACCACGACGACAACGACGAGCGAGCGAGCGATGACACGATGACCACGATGACGGCGACGAAAGATTGAGCCGCAGGGCATGTCATGACTGTCCATGCGTTGGAAGGCGAGGATTCAGTCCCGCGCGGCGGCCAGCCGAGTTGACGACTGCGGTTTTTTTTGGTCTGTCGAGGGTAGCTCTTTTGACGACACCGAATATAAAACCATTTTCTTCTGAACCTGTGTGCAATTCGGGGCTCAATCGAGTCTCGTTTGCGGGTGATGGACCGGCAGAAGGAAGGAAGATGGCCAAAGACCTTGATGTGACAGACATGATGGGATGGTCTATTGTGTTGACGGTCTCTCATAGTCATGCGTGATATCAGGGGAGGGGGAACGCCAGATAGACATCTTGGGTACCTGGTAGTGATCTGGATACTAGTGAAGGGCTGGGACTTGTAAACTGGCAAAAGCGAAAACCAGTATCCGTAGATGGTGAAGTGAAGTATTGCAGGATGGGATAGCAGGAAAAAGGGGGGGTGAAGCAGTAAAGAAGAGAGAACCAGAGGGTGAGGGGGAAAAGAGGATAAGAAAAAGGGGGGAAGGAGGGAAAAGAGAGAAGGAAGACTTAGAAGAGGGATCCGGTTACGATTATAGTAGCACCGGCCGCCGCCGCGGTCGAGAGTAAATTACTAGGTAGGTAAAGGCGGTAGTGGTGGTTTTTTTTTTGGTCCCTTGTCTGTTTGATGTGTTGGCAACGCCAGGAGGAGGCGGCTACTGCAGACGGACCACTTTTTCGGAGGGGGGTGGTGGTCCTGATGCGTTGGCCAACGCAGCATTGCAGAAGGAGAAGGAGAGGAGACCCTTTTTTGGGTCTCGAAAGAAAGAGTGAGGGAGAGAGTGAGAGATATATGTGTGTGTGTGATGGTGTTAATGCTTGTTGTCGTGGACGTCTGCCACGTCGACTGCGCAGGAGGCGGCTTCTGGTTCGATGAATCAGATCTTACATGGATGAGGTGCATTCGAACATCCATCTGTCCGACAACTCAACTTACATATCCGTACATCCTTCCATCCATCCATTGTCTGCACACACGTGATAGGCCGTCGCTTTGCCGACGCCGGAAGGGGGATGGGGGAAGGCAAAGCAAAGGCAGACGGGGGGTCCCGGGTTCCGGACCGGATCGGATCGGATCGGGCCGGGCCCGGGGAAGTGGGGGGAAGGCGAAGTGGAGAAACACGGCCGACGACATCTTTGTCGCTTTGCTCGCCAACCTTGTATCTTCCACTGCTACCACCACCACCACCTCTTCCTCCTCCTCCTCCAATCTCTCCACACCACCCTCATGCATCACCAGCCCACGTATCGGTTCCGAGGCCGGCCCCTCCGTCTCCTTGTGCCTTCTTGTGTCTCGCACCACCGCGTCGCGCCCAAGATATCCCCCTGGCATCGTGTGCCTGCTGTTGCTCGAGGCTGGTCGTCATCGTCGTCGTCCACCGCCACGCGCCGTACGACCGAAACGCAAGGGGAGATGCATTCTGCCTGGATCGGTGTCGCAGGCCCTGGCTCGTTGGACATGAGGAGTGAGATAACCCAGAGAAGGAAGAAAAAAAAAGTCAAATAGGGCGACGATGCTGAGCCCTCTTTCTCTGCTTTCCCTCCCTCCCCTTTTCCTCAGGTGATGTCGTCACGACGCCGACGCCGGCCATGTTGGCTGCGATCCAGTCTTGCTCGTTGCTAGATGACGTCTTTTGCGAGGATCCCACGACGACCGGGCTCGAGGCTCACGTTGCTGCCCTGACCGGCAAGGAGGCCGGCTTGTTTGTCGTGTCTGGCACCATGGGCAATCAGCTCGCGTTGAGGAGCCTACTTGTCCAACCTCCCTACGGCGTCTTGTGTGACCAGAGGTCGCACATAGTGCAGTACGAGGCGGGCGGGTAGGTACTCACTCCCCACCCTTTTTTTTTTGGCGATGGCCACGCTGCTTGCTTGCTTGCTATTCCTGCCTTTTCTCACGCGGCCGCCGTAAGCGTCTCGTCCTTGACCGGGGCTTCCGTCGTGCCCGTCGTGCCCGGGAACGGCACGCACCTGACGCTTCAGGACATTTCGGCTCACGCCGCGGTCGATGACGATGTCCACTCCTGCCCGACAAGGGTGATAAGCCTGGAAAACACGCTCCACGGGCTCATCATGCCGCTGAGCGAGGTGCGGCTCATCGCAGGCTTCGCCAAGCAACACGGCATCCGGATGCACTGCGACGGGGCGCGTCTGTGGGAGGCCGTGGTGGCGGGGGCGGGGACCCTGGCCGAGTTCTGCTCTCACTTCGACACCGTCAACCTCTGCTTCTCCAAGGGCCTGGGCGCGCCCGTAGGTAGCGTGCTCGTGGGGTCGCGCGAGACGATCAAACATGCCCGCTGGGTGCGTAAGTCGCTCGGCGGTGGCCTTCGCCAGCCGGGCTTCGTGGCGGCCGCGGCCAGGGTGGCGGTAGACGAGACTTTTGTCAAGACGCCTGACCTGCTGAGGGCCTCGCACGACATGGCCAAGAGGGTCGAGGCTTTGTGGACGGGCATGGGAGGCTCGCTGGTGTATCCTGTGCACACCAACATGTGCTGGCTGGATCTGGAGGCCGCGCGGTGCAGCCAGAGACGCTTCATCGAGATGGGTGCCGATGCGGGACTCAGGCTCTCGGGAGGGCGGCTGGTGACGCACTATCAGATTGCGCAAAACGCTGACGACGTCCTCGCACGGCTGCGTCGTCTATTTGAGAACGTCTTTTCCGAATCACAGCAGTCATGATGTCTATCTAGAGACATACATGGTGTGGCTCTTTGTCGGGATCCACGAAAGAATCTTTCTCTCTCTCTCTCTCTCTCTCCTTTTCTCTCTCCCTTCCCCCATCTCGTGCCTCCTTGTTCCTTGAGATCTGAGCCAAAGCAAAAGGTACCCATACACATGAGCCTGCGCAGGTATGACGGATTCCGTGGCGAGCCAATGAAATGGAAGAGTGTCGTTGGACGATAAAATCTCCCAAGTCAGCAGCGTAGTAGGTGGTGCCTGGTAAAGGGCAAGGGGGAAGGCGGAGGAAACGACAACTTGGAGATGGCCTCGTGCTCGTGCTTTGGGAGGCGGCAAGACCGGCATCGGACGATCCGTCTCCGATCCCCGGCCCCTGCCCTCTCTGCCTTGCTTCTTCTTGCCTTTGCATTCGTGGTCCTTGGTTCCTGCCTGCCTCAATATTACATGATGGTAGGTATTTAAGGAAACACCGATGGCGCAAGAGCATCCGTCCTTGCTCCTTCCTGCTCTGCTTCCCTCTCTCATGAGGCCACATGGCAACGGCTTTTGAACCTTCCTCGGTAATATTGGACCCTTCTACTCGTCTTCCATCTTTTCCGTCCATCACGACATCTCGAGCAGAGGAAGCGAGCTGCATCGTGCTCTGCCAACGCATTTGGGGCTCTCGTGAAAAAAAATCCCTTTGAAATCGCCGCAGCCGTCGATCCGTCTGCCTCACGATGCTCAGGATTTTGGCCGTCGTCGTGCTCGTCCCGTGCTGTCTCACGACGTCGTTGGCCCTCTCCGTCCTCCCCGGCTACGACTTCGGCCTCGACGTGGCCCATCTTACTCGACGCCAAGATGTCGCTACTCCCATCGTCGTCGAGAGGCTTCCGCTGGCGCCGGACGGCAGCGTTCCCCTAAGGCTCGAGATCCGTCAGATGAGAATGGACCAGCACAGGTGGGATCTGTTCGTGCTTTCTCTCAGCATGCTGCAGACGGCCGACCAGAACGATCCCCTGTCGTGGTATCAGATTGCTGGTAGGGCCGGCATCCTCGACTCCGCTCTGATCTGGAGCCGCCACCCACTGATGGTATTTTGACCAGGTATCCATGGCGTGCCCTTTCAGCCTTGGAACGGGGTGCTGGCAGCTCCGGGTGCCAGTGAGTCGGGCTATTGCACCCACAGCTCTGTCCTCTTTCCCATGTGGCACAGGCCCTACATGGCCTTGTTCGAGGTCAGTTGCCAAGTCATGGTTTCCGTGTCGCATTTCGTCAACTGAAGAAGACGCTCGAAGCAACAAGTGTACAAGCTGGCCAACGCGATCGCCGCCATGTTCCCCAACGTGACGGAGAAAGGGCTCTATCAGCGGGCGGCGGCAGACTTCAGGTTGCCGTACTGGGACTGGTCAATAAGTGCTCCCGCCGGTGAGACGCACTTGCCGGACGTCTTTTGGAACCCCACCGTCCTCCAGAACGGTCCCAACGGGATGCAAAACATCAAGAACCCATTATACTCGTACCAGTTTCACCCTCTGGACACGGAGGCCTTCATTTGGAATCCAGTGAGAGGAGACCTTGATGCCACCCACTCATTGAGACGCGCCGCGGGCTGACGTAGAGTCCAATAAAAAGTTGAAGCAGTGGAACGAGACGAAAAGAGGGCCGGAGACGAGCGTGAGCCTCACGGATCCTCCATCGAACAATGAAAAGGTCAACGTGGCACTGCTGTCAAAGCTGTCGGAGATTCAGCAGCGGCTCTTCATCCTCTTCTCCAACTACCACGACTTCAACTCGTTCAGCAACAAGGCATGGGCCGCGTCCAAGGGTCTTTCCATGCTCGACTCGATCGAATCCGTGCACGACATCATCCATCTGTACGGCGGGTCCAAGGGGCACTTGACGTACGTGCCACTCTCCTCGTTCGACCCTCTTTTCTTCCTGCACCACACCATGACGGACCGCCTCATTGCCATGTGGCAGGTGCTCAATCCGTCGGCCTGGATCACCCCCATGGCGGCGGGTGAGACAACGTTCACCGCCATCAAGGGTACCATGCAGACGGCTGACAGCCCACTGACGCCCTTTTACGCCTCGGCCAACGGCACGTTTTGGACGTCCAACATGGCGAGGGCGACGGAGGCGTTTGGCTACGCCTATGCCGACACGAGCCCGTCGCTGGTGCCGCCGGGCGGGGATGTCCGGCTGGCGCTGATCCGGAAGATCAACGACTGGTACGGACGGTCGGGCCCCGTGGGCCTCATGATGGGCCAGGCGACGCGGGCCGGGGCGGGAAATGAGGCCAATGTGGACGGGCGATACACGGAATGGCTGGCCAACGTGCAGGTCGACGCAGAGGCGATGGACGGCCCTGTCGTCATCCACTTCTTCCTGGGCGAGGCGCCCGCAGAGGCGAGCGGATGGGAGACGGCGGCGAACCGGGCGGGGACGGTGGGCATCTTCGCCATGAGCCACAGGACGGGGTCGGCGCGTAAGATTTCAGGGTCGGCGCCCCTGACGTCGGCACTGATGGGCATGGTGGCGAGGGGGGCGCTCGCCCACATGGGCCCCGGCGCGGTGACGCCCTGGCTCAGGGGACGGCTACAATTCCGGATAGTCGGAGCGGACGACCAGGAAGTGGACCCGAGGGATGTCGGGGGGCTCTACATCGACATCAGCAGCTCTGAGGTGGAGGTGACGACGACGACGACGACGATGACGACAACGACGACGACAACGACGACGGACGAGCTCCCCCGATGGGGGCCGGCGGTGACGCGGCTCGAGCTGTGGACGTGATGAGTCTTTTTTTTTTTTTCTTTTTCTTTTTTTTTCAACTCTTTGTGTTTTTTCTCCCTTTATTCGGCTCTTTTTTTTCCTGAGGATGATGTATAATGCATTCTATTTCAAGGTATATGTACCTGAGGAGGATGAAGACGAGCAGAAAAGCGTATAGTGGTCGGCAAAGCTTGTCATGTAATGTTGATTGAGTGAAATTTTGGCAGCAAGTCGGTTGAAAGGGAATACAGGGGAGGGGGAGGGGAGGAGAGGAGACAGGGGAAAAGGGCGAGTCCCTGGCAGGGGCGGCATAGAGCCGTCGGCTGGCTGAGGAGAAAGAATCTATATGAAGTACAGTCGGTTTGAAGTGTAGCATCGGCAGAGCGAACCGAGAGGCTGGCTGCAGCTGCGAGAGCAAGGGTAGTAGCAGGTGTGTGTGTGTCGATGTCGTTGTACGAAGATGTATCCGTACATGGATATATTCGAGTGGGTGTACGGATAAGGATATGGGAGTTAGTTGTGGCATCGAGAGAGTGTTTACGGACAATTGACAAGGATATATCTACGGATACTATCCGTACTAGTAGTATCCGTGTGAAGGTATGAAAGGTATCTACGTGGGCAAGGTTGCTTGTGGGGTATCCATGGCAGGCCTGATATGGACGTCTCAGATGAGTCTTTTCTTTTTGTCTCTTCCCTCTCTGTCTCTCTCTTCTCTCTTCTTCTTCTTTCTTTTCTTATTCCTGTTTGTCGAAATTTCCGGGCCGGGATCCGGTCGGAGGATGGATGGATGGATGGAAAGGGGGGGGCCCCAAAGTAGATGGCTGATAGGGGGTTGAGGGGGGGAATGAATGTTGTGGGCTAGAGGATTAGAGAGGGTGGACGTGGGAGATGGGAGATGGGAGATGGGAGAAGAGAGAGGGAGTGATGAGAATGATGGCATTTGATGATAGTTGACTCCCTTTGCCTACCTACCTGCCTATATCATGGAGAACGAATACATATAGACTAGGTGGACAGGGGCAGTAAGTGCATACATATCATATATCTAGAGGCTACCTACTCCCTACCTACGTATGTAGTATCTCTCACGAGTAGTACTGATATAGTACGGATAAGTGTAGATATCCGTACTTGCTTGTAGTAGGGATATGCACGGGAGCTAATCTGCGGACGGGAGGGGGGCGCTCTTTGTTGTTGTACAGAGATTTTGTCGCGCGTGTGTCGTGCGTCGGGGGATTACACAGACACAGACAGACACAGGCTTTTAGGGGGGAGGGGTGTGTGTGTGTTTCTGAGCTTGGCTGGGGGCTTTTTCTTTTGCTTGTCTCGTCTTTTCTTTTTTTTTTTGTTGTTCAAGGTTAGGTCTGTGGCGGGAGCCGGTGAAGAAGAGAAGAGAGGAGAGGAGAGGAGAGTAGAGGAGAAAGAGAAGAGAGGAGAGGAGAAAGAGAGTAAGGGGGGGGGAGCTTTATTAGTAGCTAGGGGGTTCTCGTGTTTACATGTGAATGGATTCGTGAAATGGGGCATGTTCATTTTGGGGGTGAGGAAGGGAAAAACGGGTTATTTTGATGGTGATGGTAGGTATTCGGGGCGCGGATGATGCTTCCTTGAGCCGAGAGGGGGGGTTGCGTGGCTTTAGATATTTTGCTTTTTTCTCCTTGGTTCTGTCAAGTGAGTGAGCGAGTGAGTGAGTGAGTTGTTTTTTTGATATACATACGGATATACACACATATATACAGGGGGGAAGAAGAGGAGGGTTGATTTGCGTGGTTGGGCTATATTATATGTATGAGAGATGAAGGTGGATATGGATGGAAAGAGGGAAGGAAAGAGGTCGAGAGAGAGGTGAGATGCGTTTGTGCCTGATGTGCTGTTTTGGGATGAGATGGTGAGCTGGATTTGGGAGTTGGCTTGGGTTGAGAATGTAAGGGGTCAAAGGACGAGGAGGAGGAGGAGGAGGAGGAGGAGGAGGACTGGAAGCTGTGTGTATGTAGTATGTACGGAGTAGTACCTTGTATGGTAGTATGTAGGTTGTATTTTGGTATAAACGAGCTTGTTGAGAGTGTGTTTCTTTGGGGAGTGGAAATAACGACATACATACATACATACATACATACGTAGGGAGTGAAACCCGGTGGCCGGGACGAGGGTGTGTGTGTGAGTGTGTGTGAGAACTGGGCAGGGCGAGACAAGAAACGAGGGAGGGGGGGAGTGTGTTTTGTTCCCGGCAGATGGACGACACACGTACGGATACATATATCATATATGTATATACAGACTTACAAGGTGTACGGATATCGGACACATGAATTCCGTATAGGTAAGTAGTATGCATATGGGACTCCCTCCACGATTCTCGAATCAGCACTACAAGGGAGCGAGAGTTTGAAAGAGATGGGAGAGAGAAACAAGACACTGTTTGCTATCGTGGTTGTTGTTTTTTTTTTTTTTTGACTCCTCGTAGTTCGTCTTCGGAGCGGCCGGCGGCGGTATCGATGGCACGAACCGGTGGTTCATCATACTCCGTAGAAAGGTAAGGTAAGGTGAGGTAGGGAGTAGGGGAAAAAGATGTAACGTGGGGGAAGTTTGTATGTATGTATGAAGATGGTCGTAGTTTGAGGTCGTAACTGTGACGGTTAAGAGGATGGTTCATCAACGTATGTATGGATAGCCAAGTGTGTGTATATATGTATGTATGTAGAGTATTAGTAACGAGGGCTTGGTCGTCCATTTGCTATACCACTGATGATCAGCGTGATCGAATCGAGAGGGAGCGATGAGGTGCTGTTTAGATCGTGATCTTTCCAAAGCCGCTCTTTGTATGGGTAAGTAAGTGTGTGTTCTACATATATGACTACTTACGTACAGGTACGTATGTGTATGTATAGTCGATGAGGGAACGGTAGATGATAAGGTTTTTGTATGTATGTATGTGTATATGCCGTTTTCGTCGATTTCGATGACTAGCAGCGGGTTTTATAAGCCATGAAAAGTGATTTCCTTGCATGTTATGTATACTGCGGATCACGATACAGAGAGAGAGATAGAGAGAATGACAATAACACGTCGACTCTTCCCCTTTTCTACTCGAAGTGTATTTTTCTTATACGGATAGAGCAAGGGGGTGTTTCTTCTATTAATCCTAAACTCAACTCAACTTTTTTCTTTTCCCCCCAAGCGGCCCAGCCCGAGTTGTGATGGGAGAGTTTGGTGGGGGAACCCGGGTGGCGGGGCGGGGCGGGGACGTGGAACGGACGCGGGGGACGGGGGGACGGAGCCGGTTCCCGGAAGAGGGAGTCATCGGCCGTATCTTTTTCTTTCTTTCCCCTTTTTTTCTTTCTTCTTCTCTCACCATCTCCTGTCTCTGTTCATCTCTCTCCCTTACCTTTCTTTACAAACTGCCGAAAGTGATTTACTTACGGTGGCCGTCGAGTTGTCTCCCCCCCCCCCCCCCTTTTTGCCCGGCCTGCTGTTGGAGACGAAGCAAGCTTTTTTTTCCCCCTGTATTTTCTTGTATTGCTTGCTCTTTTTCGTCTTCTTCCCCTTCTTACTTTTACAACTGGTTGTAAGGAAAGATGCATATATACCGTAGGCACTTACGGAATTCATAGATAGTACTACTATAGGAAGCCTGTCTTACGGCTAAGGGCCTTACTATCCACGCTACCGTTAAGTTATATAGGGGTAGGATTATCGTAGCCTTTTACCGTTAATATTACCTAAATTAGTAGAGTTTTCCTCTTACCCTTCCTTTCTTACCTTTACTATAAAAAAAAAGCTATTACTATTACCTAAAATAGCTTTATAGGACTTTATTAAGGTAATTTATACGGTAAAAATCGCCTTTTATTAATTACCTAGGACTTATTAATAAAGGGATAAATATTATAAACGATTTCCCGACTACTATTTACTTTAAGATTAGTTAAGAATACTCTTTTAAATACCGTATACTTTTAAGCCCGGGTATAAAAATAAGGATATCCCTTATAAAGGATAGTATTTATTATAGCTAGGTTCGAGAATAAAATCGTCGGAAAGTAAAGGCTATTATTAAAGAAGGTAGGGGTTATTATCGGATAAAAAGGTATAAGAAACGTTAAATCGACTAGGATATAAGGCTTTAAAAGGAATATTAATAATAAAAAGGTATAGCTTATTTCTAAGTAAAGGATAAAGCTATAAGCCTACGAGACTAAGAGTCTATTAAATCTATATTTTCTTCTATAAGGAGAAGAGAATTAAAGTCTATTAGCTATAATATTAAGTCTTATTTATAGCCCTAAATAGGAAGCCCTTATACCCTAAGTATAACCCTTAATTCGGTATAGGAATATAGAAAAAGTATCCGTAAAAGGTTTTTAAATAGTACCTTATTATTAAAAAAAAGAACCTTATTATCTTATAGGCTAAAGACTATCTCCTCTTTTTTAACTAGAGGTTCGCCTACTTTTTCCTACCTTATAAAATCGATTAAATCGGTAGGGATATTTTTAATCAAGATTATCGAGTCCTATATACTATTAGGTCGTATACTAATACTATAATTAAAAAAGGCTTTTTAAATAATATTTATCTATTTATTTAGTATTTTCGCTACCTTAGCTATAATAAAAGTTATTATAATCCGCTTATTATTTATAAACTAGGTTATTTTACCCTTAGCCTCTTATTTCTCGATATATTATTCTATAGTATTATATAACTAGTCTTTAAAAGGCCTATTTATTACCGTATTAAGCGGCTATAGGAGGCTTATATAGCCTAGTAAAATAAGGGCTATAACCGTTTTTTACTTCTATAACTCGTTAAAAATAGCCTCCGTCTTATAGAAAAAGGCGATATTTATTATAAGAAGATACTCGTCTTAACCTAAGAGGGTAGTAAATTCCTCCTTTACCTAATAAAGGAATAAAGCCTTATTATTATAGGCTATTAGGTTAAATTCGATTATAATATCGGGTAAATAGAAATAGCCTTCGTCTTATAAAATACGGCTAGTTAATAATAACTAGCTATAAAAGATAATTTTAGGCTTTAATCTTATAATACTATTTATAAAAATATATAGGATTAAGGTCGCTTACCTTTTATTCTACCCCGATTAATCTAATTTACTAACGATAGTATAAGTACTCTCTAGCTCGTATATATACTTATTAAGGTATTTAAATAGAATCGGGGTTTCGTCGAGGTTAAGGATTCGGTATTTTTCAAAGTATCGTATTAAGGATTATAAAAGTCGATTAATATTATAAGCCTCGTAATACCGGCTAATATAGTATATATACTTTAGGAAGTTATTAATAACCTTAATATACTCTTCGGGCTTTTTTATTACTTATTTTATTACCCTTCGTTATATAATACTATAATACCGCTAAAATAGCTATTACTAGTTATTCGAGAAAGTAAATACTAATAGGGTCTTAGGGTAAAGGCTTATAAAAATACTTATTATATATTTTTTAAACTACCTTATTATTATAAGTCGTTTTACTTAATAAGCCTTATAAAATAGGCCTATAAAACGTTTTTCTAACTTAGACTAGTATAGTTAAAAAGTTATTTAAGTAATACCCTTACTAGGTTCCTTCTTATATTATTATATAAAAATCGTTTATTTAGGGATTTTAAACTAAAAAATAGCCTTATAAATATATAATAATCGATATCCTAATACGCTAATACTATACCTATTTAAATTAAAAATTCGATAATAGGTAAAAAAGGTAAGTACTTTATCCTTTTTCTCGCGAGAATATATATACTCGATATATTAAATCGGATCCTTAATCGTAAACGTATAGTCCTAAACGCTCTTAGGCTTCGGGTTATACCTTTTATAGCCTTAGGTAGTATTATTTATAATAGTATTAAGTAATAGTATAATTCTCTAAATACCCTTCTTAGTATACCTTCCTAGGTAAGGCTATAAGGCTATAATAAAATTTTTCTCTACCTTTTAATTACTAAAGAAAGCTATAATAGTATTAATTAGTATTATAATAATCTTACCCTTATATAAATTAGTAGAGGCGTAGATAGTAGGGCTATAGGCCTTTACCGGGGTTCCTATAGTAGTACTATCTATAAATTCCGTGAGTACCTACGGTATATCATATACGGATGTAAGGAAGTATATACCTATGTATGTACAACACACGTATGCATGCATGCATACTAGTAGTACGGACGCGTAGGCGCATATAAGGGGTCCGTCCCTTCTGCAGCTGTCAAAAATTGTTTTTCTTCTTTTTTCTATTTCTTCAGTTTGCTTCGTTTATTCGGCCATCTTCTTCTTTCCCATCACTCGGAACCCCCGGCAGGAAAGGAGAAAAGGGGCGGGGGGAGGCCGGGAGTGTGAAGCAATCTTTCTTCGGCTCCGTCCGAGGTTTTACAATGTCAAGAGAGCCTCTTTTTTTTTTCTGGTCTGTAGAGAAAACACAGCTGCCACGTGGATGATTCTTTATTTTTTCTTTTTCCTTTTTCTTAGGGGGGGGGAGGTGTCTTGAAGCCCCCCCCCCCCCCCATCGGCATCGTCTATCCCGTAATGCCGTGATCGGTTGCCGGGATCGGAAAGATGGCACGGATGAACGGATGATGTATACAAATTGTGAGCCTTTCTGCTTCTCGGGTGAATGGATGGATGGATGGCTTGTCTGTTGTATGTATGATGTTGATGTAGATGTCATGAGACTTGAGCCCGTATTCGCACTCTCAACTCTGTTTTTTTCAACTCTATGCTAGATGTGTGTGATCCAAGGTGTGGGTTCTGCCTCTCCAACTCAGTATATACCTACATACATACGGCAATATGATCAAGCAAGATCATACATTCATCCATTCACCGCATCATCATGGCATGTCCAACTCCCATCTATACATGCATCATCATATATTGATTGGCCATCCTTTCTAAGCAGATACGCACGTCATCATCCCTCGTCTTCTTTGTTGTTCGATATCATCTCTCTTCAGAAGTCGTAATCTCTTCCCTCCTCCCTCCTCTCTATCCCAAGTCGGATGATGGACGTCATTCATCACCATCCAACGTGTACATAGGGAAAAAAGGCACCATCAAATAAAGACACGTGTTGTGCTCACTCATAGTCACAGTAACCCTCTTATTATGTAGTATGTTATTGTTTCCCCACGTTTCTAAACAGAAGGCAACGACTTTTCCATCTCCTTCTTTTCCTTTATCATCATCATCATCATCATCATCATCATCATCATCGATCCAACGCATACAACGCTCTTATATAGTACTACTATTATACTGATATGTTACGGCCCAACTGCACATGCTATGCTACTCCCTTTGTTTTCCCACACCCCACCCCTCTACATCATGTCGTCGTCGCCTCAAACCCTCCCCTTATCAGATAGATGGTGTCCCGGGAAGCGGCAAGGCGATGCCCATACCCCCGAGAGGCGAGATGCATATTTTAATATACGTGTATATATCCCTACATACCTCCTACTTCTACTATATAGCATATATGTATAACAGAGGGGGGTAGATGTAACAACAATAAGAGAAGCCGTCTCTTTTCCCACCTTCAGAGACTCCAGAACATCTCGTGAAGAGAAACAAAGGGGAGAAAGAATCACAACAATCTCTTCACGACCCCATCTTTTTTTTCTACCCCGACTTTCCTACCCGATTGACCTTAAAACCATCCGTCCTCTCCCCCCCGCGATTCGTAGAAACGATAACGAATTCAAGCCTCCATCCATTGGAACCTAAGGTAGTGATAAAGGGAAGAGAAGAGAGAAGAAAGTTTGTTCCTGCTTCTGAACCCGAGATAGATATACGGATTATATGTAAGAGAATAGTTTCTCGGCAAACCGAACGAGAGGGGGGGAATCAAAAAGAAAAATGCTACCCTCTTTCATACTGTCAATCTCTTTCTTTTATATACATACTCTTCACCGTTTCACTCAACTCTTTTCAAACCCTCTTTTTTTTTTCTTATGCCCGTTTCCCGTAACCGGTTCGTTCGTTTCAGAGCTTTTTTTCCTTACTGCTGTTGTTTTTTTCTCTCCGTGCTTGCTTGCTGGCTTGCTTCGTAACCCCCCGTTCCCCGGTCCATGTTAACGGTGACGCCGATGACGATGTTGAACAGGAGAGATAGGAAGCCTTGCCATTGCGTTTCTTTCTTTCTCTCCTTCCTAGATTCACACCCATACTGCTGCCCTCCCCTGCCCACCCCCTTCTTCTCTTCTCTTATTTTTAACCTTCTCCTTCTGCACATGTATGTATGGATGTGTGTGTGCATCATGTATGTAATTGCATACATATGATGATATGGCTCTACATATATTCTTACATATAAATACACCTTGTACGCTGTGAATCTGTATGGATGCCTCGGGGACCAGCATGGCGGGTCAGCCAGCCACACCCCCCCCCTTGTTTCCTCTCTTATATACTACTACGGATCAGGTACGACGGATATCCGTACTCACACACACACACACAACTCTCATCCTCTTCCTCCACCTTGACATTCGTCATCCATCCATCCATTCGCCCCGACGCCTTGGCCGTTGGGTCCCTTGAGAGAAAAAAAAGAAAGAAAAAAAGAAAGAAAATAAGGGTGGATATGGGATCGGGGGGGTGTGAGTCCATCAAGAGGAAGAGAGAAGGCTATTACTACTACTACCTACCTATGGACGAGGGGTTCTCCACGGCCAGGGGAACAGAACAGTCTCGACAACATGTGTGTGTATGTATGTAGGTATGTAGTATGTATGTATGTATGTACATCCGGCTGTTGAAAGTCAGGATTAGAAAAAAACAAAACAAAATAGATGGGAACAAGGAGGGATAGAGAGAGAGAGAGAGAGAGAGAGAGAGAGAGAGAGAAGAGGAAGAGGAAGAGAAAGGATGCCAGTAGTATACTATATAGAGTACTATCATTATATCATCTACTAACGTTCAGCAGTAACCAACCCTCTTCTTCTTCCTCCTCTCTTCAACTTCTTCTCCTCCTCCTCTTCCTCCTTCTACCTTCTCCCTTCTCTTCACCACCTTCTTCATCTTTTCCTCACCTGATATCACCATTCGTCTTGATCCAAGGAACAAAAAAATACCTACCTACCATCTACCCTCACTTCCGCGAATCCCCCCTTCCCCCCCCCCCCCCCCCCCCCCCCCCCCCCCCCCCCCCCCCCTCCCCCCCCTCACCCCCCCCCCCCC
>PDHP01000006.1:253453-276545 GCA_003339455.1 Ophiocordyceps camponoti-leonardi (nom. inval.)
TGACAGCCTACGACCTTTTGTAGTGCGGCTCTTCCCACGTCGCCAAGCTTTGCGGGGGGAAAAAAAAAAAAAAAAAAAAACCCCCCCCCCCCCCCCCCCCCCCCCCCCCCCCCCCCCCCCCCCCCCCCCCCCCCCCCCCCCCCCCCCCCCCCGGGCCGTCAACAAGATCAAACACCACACATTATCCATGTTTGTCTCTCTTTCCCCCCCTTCCTTCCCGTCTGTCTGTCTGTCTTTCGCCTCCCTCCCTCACCGAGCCAGCCTAGTCTAACCTTGCACTTAAAGATCTATGAATCTGCCCTCTTGACGTCCGAGAGCCAGAGCCTCGCTTGGCCGTATCTACACAACACAGCCAACCAGTCTTTTCCTCACCTACCTATCTCTACTCTACTTCATTTTAAAAACAATCTCCTTCCGACTCCACCTTCTTCTATTTCCTCTCTCATCCGATTTCCCGTTCGCTCTTTCTCTCTCCTTTCATCCTTCTTGTTCTTCTCTGCCACCCTCTCTACATACCTAGTCATTTTCACCTCTCCTCTTCAAGTCGTCTCTCACAGATGAGAGAGAGAGAGAGAGAGGTAAAGAAAGAAAGAGATACAGAGAAACACAGACACAACCATCTCTTCATATCGTCATCGTCATCATGACCACCACAACCAATACCACCACCTCTTCACCCCCCCTCCTCAACACCCAACCCTCGACACCTCTCCCCCGCTCACGACCGACCCCAGACCCGATCCAACTGATCCCTCCGCCCTGGCACGTCACCGGGGACGTCTACTGCCTCTCCTTCTGGTCCTCGAGCTCGGCCGCCCGCAACCTCCCCGCCGAACACGTCTTCTCCCCCCTCGAAGCCTCGGATCCAAACTTCGCCAACCCACCCGGCAGTCGTCCCGCCGGAGGCCTGGGCATGATACAGATCATTCGCTATCACGACTCCCCCGTAGGACCTTACGACGAGATGCTCGTCGTCCCCGGTTCTTTCGATTGGGTTCGTCGTCGACCGGATGGAAAGGAGGAGCTCGGACGAAACCCTCGCATCTCTCGCATCTACGTATCCCAGAGGCAGACCTGTCATAACGGCCGCATCAACTGGGGCTGTCCCAAACATCTTGCCCGCTTCGAATGGAGCGAAGACGACGCCGCCGCCAACGACGAAAATTCGGGCGCCATGACCGTCAAGGTCTTCCCCCACGACACCACAGGCGACAGGAGCGAGGCCTCCCCCAGCCCCGTCCCCTTCTTCCAGGCCTCGTTCAAGCCCGTCTCGTACGCGCCTCGCTTCCCCTTCGCCACCCGCTGGCTCGGCCTCCTCGGCTTCAACACGACCATCGTCATGCCCCCGCTCCCCCGCGGCGCCGGGAGCCAGGGCGAGCTCCCCGGCACCGACCGCTGGTGCTCCTTCCTCCCCAACCAGTACAGCCGCTCGACCCGGGTCGGCTGGTTCGACCTGGCCCAGCCCGAGAACGCCCCTTATGACAACTTCTGGCCCGGTCTCGGTCGCTGGCAGCTCGGTTTCAAGATGGAGAAGGCCGACGTCGTCTTTGACAAGCCGCTTGATGCCTGGCCGGCTAGAGCCAAGCTGTGAGACCGATTTCCCTTTTTCTCTCCTTTTTACCCTCTCTCTCTCTCTGTTTTTCTTTTTCTTCTGGGCAAGCGGGAAGGGGAATGGGAATGGGGGTGGAACAAAAACAACAGGACAAAGATTCAGTAGAGCGGCAATCGCACCACCACCACCATCATGGTCATTACTTTTTTCTTTTTAATCATCATCACTTGTCATTGATCCCTCTGAAGAGAGAAAAGAGGGATAAGATGTCAAAAGACTAGCAAGCAGATGCATATAGATATGTATATACTACATATCTATATATATAGTATATATCATGTAGCAAGGCAACAGAAAAGATGCTTTCCACATTCCCCCCCTTCAACCCCCTTGGTAGTATAAAGGTGTCGTCGACCGGTCCCGACATCAAAAAAACATGGTCGTCATCGTCTATCTTTCTTCTTTCTTCTGCTGTTTATTCTTCTTCTTCTCCTTCTTGAACAACAACAACACGACTTCAACAACGACGAGTTCACGCCTCGTCCCTCTGCCCAGCCCTCATCATCAGATCGCACATTGCCAACCGTGCCCGTCCGGCACAAAACGTAGCAAAGCCCCTTCCTTCCCCTCGCCTACCCTACCCTAACCTCACCGACGCCGACGCCATGGACCTCAGCAACCCCCCCCCCGGCCTGTTCCCCCATCCTTCTCGTCTAACCAAACAACTCGATACGTGTTTTTTCTGGCATTGCCGCCGCGCCGCTGGGTGGGAAGGACATTCCCTTTGCCAGATAGCCTCGCTCGCCTTCCGTCGTCCTTCTCATGACCCAGAGGTCGGCGCCACCCTCGTCGTCAACACCTCCCGGGCGTAAAACTCCACCAGCATCGTCGCGTAGGCTTCGAGGTCTTCCACTGGTACCGCCAGGCGGAAGTCGTTGAGGACGAGGAACTGGATCTCGAGGTGGTTCAGCTCGGCGAGAGGTAACCCTCCGACCTGTCGTATCGAACATCAAAGTCAGCAACTCGTCCCTGTCTCATTCTCTCTCACACACACACATCTCCGTGGAGCTCACCTTGGCATATCTCGAATTGGTGTAAAAGACGTCAGAGAAAAACTTGCTAGCGCAAGTCACGCCAGCAATAATGAGCCTGTGGATGTTGAAGCTGTCCACGACGAAATACGTCACCGGCCTCGAGGCGCAAGGGTGCAGGTCGGGCACCACTATCCTCTCGCCGTCGCCACGGTTGTCTGGGTTTCCCTCGGCTTCTTCATCTTCCTCTTCGTCGTCGTCGTCGTCGTCATCGACAATGTCCAAGTCGGTCTCTTCACGGCCTTCGCCACCCATGGCCGTGTCTTGCTGGGGCGTGCCATCTCGCGACGTTTCCGATGCTGGCCGGGATCGGCTTCCTACATCCCCGCACTTCATGATGAGATCGTTGACGCGCTCCGTCATCCGGTCAAAGTACACCAGCAAACTCAGAAACACCTCAAACGTGGTCGGGCAGTACTTGTGAATGCGCGACAGATAGCTGAATATGCTGATGCCAGGCACGTTCTTGCCGTGGAAGGCGAGCACCGAGTGGCTCATGGGCGACCCGCCGCCGCCGCCGTCGGCCATCATGCTAGCCTGCTGCTGATGCGCGACGTTGCGCTGCGTCGCATCGTGCTGCAAGTCGTTTGTGGCGGTGATCTTGGTGAGAAGGGCAGCCACCATCTCGATGACGTCGCTCATGGGCATACCGCTTATCTCGTACTTTGTTCGCCCGGCGGCGGCGCCGTCGAGCCCCTGTGTAGAGGCCAGCGTCTGGACGTGGCTGAGGTCGCGAACGTGGACTACGACCTGTTGGCCGGGACTGTGTCCGGCGGGCGGCGCGACGGTGTGGGTGGGAGACAGGATCACGGGGGCCGACGTCGGGTCAGAGTCGGTGTGCGAGTCGGGTATTTGTACATCATCGGCCGGCGGCGATGGCTGCTGCTGCTGCTGCTGCTGCTGCTGCTGGCGCGACCCGCTCATGGATGCGGTATCGGGGGGCGCGAGAGGCTGAGAGCCGCCTTGCGTCTTGGATGCCATGGATTGCACACCCTGGTCATCGTCGGCTGAGCGAGGGCCGGTTGGCGCGACGGCAGAAGGCGACCGTGAGGACGGCGGTGAGGGGATGCGCGAGGCGCCGCCGTCCGAAGGCTCAGTGGGTGGGGCTGTGCGCGGGGCTGCGGCGGACGAGGCGCGGTGGAGGTGATGAGGCCTGCTGCTGTTATCGACTTCTTGGCTGTCGGCTCGAGCAGCGGATGAGAGGGCCGGTCTGGCTTCGGGGTCGTGTCGAAGTGAGGAGCGCGGTGGCGTCGCGGGCGCAGGCCAAAGCCGGCTTGCAGAACGGCGGGGCGAGGAGGCGTCGAGAGTTTGGGAACGCGAGCGTTGGCGCGGGTTCGTGATGAGGTCACGAAGACGAGACACATCAGCTACCAGGTCGCCAATTACAGCTGCCATGGCATTGCAATGCGAGCCGAAAACGGGCAGCGCCGAGCTGGGTAGGTACCGTTGGGCACGGCTGCTAGTAGCGATCGTCAGCACCGGTACAAACTGAACAAGGTTGAGGAGGAAAAAAAAAACTAAGGAGCTAAGCAGCGGGGAGCAGACATCGGTCAAGGAGGTGGAAAGGGGGAGGGGAAAACAGGCGGATGAGGTAGGAGAGAGAGAGAGAAGAAAATCCGAGGGGAAGCAGAGGAAAATGATGGGAAGGAGGAGGGAGGAGGAGAACGTACATACGCTGAGGAGAAAATGACGCCAAGCAAGTCTGACAGACGAGACGAGTCGAACGGAACTAAAAACGGTTCCTCTAGGGAAAAGCGCAGGCGACAAGGTTCGACGAGGGGATAACGAACGAGCAAGGCGAGTTGCGAATGTTGAAAGGATCAGGTAAAGACCAGGTGGCGAACACAGGGAGAGAGAAAGACGGAGAAGAGAAAGAGGAGGGAAAGAGAAGGGGGGGGAGACGAGAGAAGAAGGCCACAGAATCGAGCGAGTCGAGCAAGATTGGATGCGTTTCCGAGGCCAGACAGGCAGTCGATCAGTAACTAGAGGCAAGGCGGTGGCTCTCGGCAGTCGTAGGATCGAAGATGGAGGGGAGGGGGGGGGAAGTGGAGGACGGGTTAAGGCGATGACGCTGACAGCTAACTCAAGAAAGGATGGAAGGGAGGGGAGGAGACGTGGAGAGTGTGTGTGTGGAAGAGAGAGAGTGAGAGAGAGAGAGAGAGAGAGAGAGGAAAAAGAAAGGAAAAATGGATAGACGAGGCCCGAAAGCCGCGCGCCTTTGGATTGGGTGATGGAAGGCTAAAAAAAAAGGGCGCCCTTTGGGGGGGGGGCGATGTGGCACTGGCAGAGAAACTCCAGGCGGCCTTCCGGCGAGACGCAGGCGGCAGTTGGGGGGACTTGGGACTTGAGAGTACCGTAACCCCGCTTAAGATAGTACCTCATCAGCGCACCGGCTGCACAGCTAACAGACGAGTAGCGCGATACCCATCCGCCCGCCCAACAAGCGTACTAACGTAATCGAATCAGCGTTGGAAAAGAGCAGTTCTCTTTGCAACCGTCGATGGCGTCTTACTATTTTCATCTCTCCCTTTCCTTTCTGCTCGGATTTTTTTTTTTGCTTCTTCTTACTCTCTCTCTCTCTCTCTTCTCTCTCGTCTCTTGCTCTCTTATCCCTATCCCCCCCTTCTCCAGGCGGTGTGGCCGAGACAAGAAAAAAAATACACAACATGCCGGCTGTAGCATTATCGAGGATTCAGTGAGATTCAGGTAGGATTCACTACTCCCGCTTGAAGGCGATCGCCGTAGAGGGTACGACACAAGTCGGTGCGTCTCGAGGCGTCTTCCCCCGTACCGGCTACCTTTCCTTGCACGGCTCTTCCCGCTCCCAGACACCGGCGATAATAGCGGCGCATCCCGAGTCCGGACCGCCGGCTACCCGTCGGCGTCCCCCGTCTTCTCTGCCTTTATTACAGCGGTTAACTTCTCAGCAGTAATCATCATCAGCGTCACACTCGCCCGTCTCTCTTCCATGCCGCGGTCGGACGCGCCATATGCGACATCGTTGGGAGAGATAGATCATGGTAGGTAGCCTGTAGGTACCTAGCCAACACAACTGGGTTCAACACATCACGAGTGGCAAACATCAAGCAGATGCACAGCTTGTTGATCAACTCTACCTTCTTCTTCTTCTTCTTCTTCTTCTTCTTCTTCACTCTCCTCGACATATCATGACGCCATCCGCCTCCAGAAAATGCCCTCCCCCTTTCTCACTGGTGCCGCACCTCATAATTCGTATCCGGCAGATACAGATGCCGGTCGGCGCCCTTCTTCGTCAGTACCACCATGCGGATGACGCCGCCCGAACTTCCATCCCACCGGATGGCTTCCCGCAGCGCGCCCTTGACGAAGTTGACGGCGTCCGCCTCCGCCATACCCTCCCGCCAGTTCGCGTCGCAATAGCCGTAGATGTAGGTCGATCCGGATCCGCCGATGGCGTAGGCCCCCTTGTGCAGCGACCCTCCGAGCGGGATCGAGTAGACTTGACCGCCGAAGCGCTCGTCCCAGCCGGCGATGATGAGACCCGCCCTTGAGTTTTTCGGTTCAGTATTCTTCTTCCCGTCCACACGACAACGGTATCAACGAGCGGGGAGGAGAAACGACATACGACAGCTGGTCTTTGTTGGCGTAGCAAAGCTCCTGGAATATCGAGGCCGCCGTCTGCGTCATCGGCGGCTTCCCGCTGTGCATGGCGAAAAGCCCAAGCTGGTACTGAACAACGTCCGCCACTGCCTGCGTATCTGCCGCTGAGCCAGACCGGCAGCACCAGATGGTGTCGTGGACCCTCGTCAACTTATCCGTTACTCGATTCGCAATGTACGCCCCCGTCGTCGTTCGCGAGTCGGCGCCTGCGTCTCCCTTTCAGCGTGAAGCCACCTTGATAGACGTTCAGCTTGTACTGACCGAGGATCACGCCGTCCTTGAACGTCACCGCCATGATCGAAGTGCCCAGGCTGAAATGATCAGTTCAGAGCCCGAGACGAGGTAGAGCTTTGAATGAACCTACTTTACCTCGCCCGTTTTCAAGCGGTTCATGTCGATGTGGATGCCATCTGAAAGAGTGAGATCAGTTGCTGGCTTCGACGACGATGCCTCGACCACCTTACCTTCGTTCAACATGCCGCTGTGGCCGAAGTCCATGGTTGCTTGTGTGCGCGGAAAAGCTTCCCTGTCTCAATCGGCTTCTTACGGGCACGATGTCGTTGGCTGATTGAAACTCGCGAGCTTCTCAACCGGAAGCTTGGTTTGGAAGAGGTAGGCAACTCAGGGTACGCGCAGGCTGCAGCTACGCCAAAGCTCCCCACTGGTGTCATCAGTATATCTAGTCACGTGATGTTTCACATGACATCCCCAGAGCCATTGCCGTCGTCCCGCAACGTGCTACGCAACAATTCGCAATAGGGCGTCTGTGGTTGCTTTATAGTTACTGGAAAAGCTGTGTTCTACTACTTTCGCCCTCAACGCCGTTGCCCTCTCCCTCGTCCTTCACTTGTCCTTCTTGAGGTCCGTCTTGCTGTCCTTGTCGCCATCCTTCTTCCCGTCCTTTTTATCGTCTCCGCAGCCGCAATCGTAAAAGTCGCCAATTTTGTTGCAGTCAAAGATGGGCTTCTTCAGCCTCTTGTTGACCATGTTATGCACCTCGCACAGCCAACCCGCCGCCGAGTTGCGGCTACCGGTCTGGGGGGGGATCTGCTTGAGAAGGCCCCGGAAATGTCTCGCGCAGTCGCCGCATGGGTACAGCTGACCGAAGTAGGCGAAGAAGAGCTGTAGCGTCTTGCGCTCCTCTGGCGTCGGCTTCTCGGGGTACTTGGCCACCATGGTGTGGAGGAACTTCCAGGTGGCGCGGCCAAGCTCAGCTCTGTCGCGTTGAGGTCAGAAACCGTCACAGACGTCAGCGTGGACAGGAATTGGTTTGAGTCTTACTTCAATGTTGCGTTTTCCAACTTGGGTGCGATTGACTCGCCATCGAGCAGGGCTTCGGGGAGAGTACTCAGGTCCGGCTGAAAGTTGGCCTTGGAGTCGGCATCGGACAGGGCCGCCTGTGACTGCCCTGTGCGAACCTTGTTCAGTAGCCGAGCGGCATCACGGGCGCTCAAGGATCCGGGTCCGGAGTAAAAATAGGAGATGCTAAAGAAGAAGGCGAGGCCCAGGAGGAGCACCAGGGTGATGTGTTGTCGTCGCGCCATGGCGTCGGCGCAGACTGTGACCTCGTTTAATCTGGTTTTTTTCGTTGTTGATGTCGTCGGTTTGGAGGATGCGGTCTCTGGAGGAGGTCGGAAGTCAGCCAACCGTCAAGGGGGGCGGGAAGAAGGACGATTCGTGGGTTCACCTCGCCACTAGACCCGTGGTATCCGCCGCATGTTTCAAGGGATGGCTTTTCTTCAGGTCAGGCAGGGCCACGACACCGCTGTGCAGTCGAGTCGTGAACCTTTGTCAGCCAAGATCGCGTCGCTCGAGGAGGTAATGACTAGGAGTTTCGATGAATGGTGGTATGGATTGCCAGTCTTGTAAGTATGCTGACGATCGTCGTCGCATCCTGAAGAGACACGACGACGGTGACTCCGAGTAGTCGCTGACGTAAGTAGCTCCTCCGTCACGGCCCGTAGTCCGTCCCGGTGCCTGGTCCGGGAGGCAGCCCGGTGGCTCCACCATGCCGCGTCTCGGCGGAATGCAATAGTTCATCTCCACTCCTTCTCCGTGGCTTCGGTATTTTGTTTACTGGACGCGGAACTCTTCTGTGTTAATGGAAATGCAAGATTTCCGAGTACAGATTTTCGGCCAGCACACCTACCCTAGACTAGGTAGATTCCATGTCTGAAGACTGAAGTGATGCCTCACTGATGCAGTGATGGCTTTGTTTACTGAGAATACTTGTACACCCGTGTCTACATGCATACACATCATCAGATGGCCTCTCAAGGAAGCAAGCCGTGTGATAACATCGATACTAGGTAAAAACGGCTTCTTTGTGCACTGGCTAGTCTGTGGACTGTATGAACAGAAACCGTGCTTTACGAAGGGAGTTAAAAAAGGTTTCCTTTGTCTCTACATACTCCATAGGCTAACTACTACGAATGCTCATGCATTGAGGTGATATCAGCAAGGACTCAAGCTAAACGTGACGCCCTTTGTCTCATGACAAGTCACATTATCCTCGTCGCAGCTGAAAGAAAACAGCTGAAGACGGCTTGTCAAGCATCAACATCGCAAGATGGATGATGCTTACAAGTCGACCCATGTCTGTCGTGTAGAGCGGGCGTCGGCGACGAACAACAACCAGAATCACGGTCTTCGCCCTCATGTTTCAAACAAAGAACGGCTGCTTTATGCTTCATGCCGCAGGGAATCACACAGCAGAGTTTGAGTAACACGGACTTCAGAACTGGGGTCTAGCGCCCATCCGAAGAGGCGACAACCTTGCCCTTCTCCGCTCGTCTGAAAGAGCCGGTGGCTGCCGATGCTGCAACCTGTGGATACCGTGGACGATTCATCTAATCTATCAAGCATCGGAGGAGGATGACGAGCCAAGACAGGGCATCTGAGAGCCGTTTGTTACCTCTGGATACACCGAGGACGCAATATGCAAGTGCCACGATGCGGGCAC
This sequence comes from Ophiocordyceps camponoti-leonardi (nom. inval.), assembly GCA_003339455.1. Classification (NCBI taxonomy): domain Eukaryota; kingdom Fungi; phylum Ascomycota; class Sordariomycetes; order Hypocreales; family Ophiocordycipitaceae; genus Ophiocordyceps; species Ophiocordyceps camponoti-leonardi. The sequence goes on from PDHP01000006.1 coordinate 262,698, forward strand.
ATACATACATATATCTACCTAGGTATGTACGGAGTATGTATATATGTACGCATATACGGAATACACAGAGATCTACAGATGCTCCGTACTTACCTTCATACTCTGACGTGGCTGGCATGTCCGGGTCACTGCAGGCCTGACATCTGCGACGGACCGTTCAACAAAGAAAGGCAGCGGAGAAAGAAGACCGAAGGCCGACGGGTCGGTGGCACCGGGAGAACCCGGCGCCGGGGTCATGAGCGTATCGACGGATATACAAGCATTGGAAGCCTGTAAGAATGTTTGCCGATGAACGTCGTCGAAAAAGATTAGCAGCAAACTTGGGGGACAATGAACGCTCCCCCCCCCCTTAACTCGGCGTCCACGTGTAGGCGGGACGCCTTCATTTCCCGGCGCCGCCGTGCTACACAGGGCTTATGTATTACGCAGACGGCGTCAACTCTATCGAGTTGTCCCGAGCAGGGCAGGTGACACGCTGGGATGGAATAGTGATGAGGCGAGCAGCACAGCAACGCATCACGGCTACGACTCATCAGCCTACGAGTGTAACGTGTAGGATGAACAGTATAACGGCAAGGAGGAGCTGACACAGTGCACGGCATCATGGCATGTCGATGATAGAAACGTGCCGTTGGCTCGGTAAATGACACGTCCTTCTTTGTCCGAAGGAGGAGAAAGGGGGGAATAAGCGTTGTCGACGGGATCTCACGAGGAACAGGCCGGCCGTCTGACCGGAGACTGTCGAGTTGAGAGGATCGAAAATAGAAGCATGAAGATGTGCACGTTTCTGTACAAACGCTTTCATGTATTCGCAGGTAAAACGGACATGCAAGGAGGAGATGGTCAATGACGGGCCGCGTGACGGGTGAGTTGGTCCGAAGCAAAACTGCTTACTGAACCAACAGCAGCAGAAAGGACAACAACAATGGAAAAAGGTCGACACGTATCCGTTGACCATGTCCGTGAAAATGCGAGGGTAAAGACAAGGCAAAAAAGAGGAAAAGGGGAAATTATAGGCATCGATGCATGTTTCAGCCTGAGGCGGAGTGAAAGGGGGGAATATGGACGGAGATAAGTGTACTTTTGTCGTCTACCTACCTACCAGTACGGGCAGCATCTTCCAGGCCACCAGCTATTACTTTGTAGTCTGCGGAGTACGGATAGTAACGGTTCTTGTTTAATACTTGTCCTGCGGCCCACGTTGACGATGTCTTTCTTGTCGGGGCGGGCAAGACACCACATGCTGGAGATTTCGTATTTGGAGTGATGTGATTGATACCTATGTATTCTAATCGTGCAGGGTCATTTCCTTTTTATGCACAAAAAAGATGAACACTTTCTTGTGAATGGACGGTGCAGCAGAGAAGAGGTCGACAGCCTAATGCAGGAACGATGGAACGATGATGCAGGCAACTCGGCCCATGCCCGGTTATAAGGAGGGTCATCTCCACGATGTATGTACATAGGAGGGGGGAGGGAGGGTGGGGGGAAGCTTAGGTGTTGTTTGCCAAGAGCAGGCACAAATCCTACCTGCGTGTCTTTGAGCGCCTTTGCGTCAGGGGGTTGTCGGTGGTGAAAAAGGTGATGGAGCGATGGTAGGCCGAAGGAAATCGACGGTCTTGGCTCTGCTACGGTGGATGCAGAGCTTCTGCAAGAAGAAGGGATAGAAAGTAGGAGATAATCGGGGTATGTCCCTATCCTTATTATATGGATATCCGTCCGTATGTACATACTAACGGACACATATGCTAAGCTTATAAGCACATCTATGCATGTATGCACCGGGATGTGTCTGCGTATAAGCATATGTATGCGTATATGCAGATATACATGTTAGTATGCATGCAGCGCGGGTGAGTTGCCGTCGTCCAATGATGGCCGGTCTGTGCCTACTGATGCCTGCCACCCAGTGGCATTTCTCTTACCGGGAAACCACCTCTTGATATCGCTGGGTGTCCAGGCCCAATCCACCTCGAAGCTGCGTCATCTCCACCGCACGGTGCAGAGACAGTGTATCAGTGAGGAAGCCGCCACAAGCCACAAGCCTCGGGCGCAAATGCCCGCCCGGCTCGGCACAAAGCAAGCTGTCTGTTTCTCTCTGATCTGTCTGTGTCTGTTGATCTATCTTCTCTCTGTTGTTCTTTTTTCTTCTTTTCTTTTTTTTTCCTTTTTCTTACGCGTGTCATCTGCACGGGACCAGCCGTGCTCGGACGAAAGAAGAAGGGGAACGCGCTGCGAGAAGGTGCCCCACAAGGCAGGGACGACCATCATCCGTAGCGGGAACAGCAGCAGCAGCGAGTCTTTTTTTATACAAGTGATGTGCGGATAGCTCGTATCGAAGCTCCTCCCTCGCGGGTCCAAATTTGCTAGCTGTCCCGCAGAGGGTCTCCGCTAGACTCGTCAGTTATTCAGAGAGAAGAGCCCCGCCCATTGTTCGTAAAAGAAGGAAGTTCCCAGTGCTTTATGAAACATTAGGGGATGCCGTTTCGCGGGCCGCGCATAAAATGAGATGAGAAATGGATATAAAGGAACACTTCCAATTATCGATTGATCCGTATTTACGGAGTAGTATGTACGGATATGTCGTCCACGCTACTCCGTACGGCACGGATACAGAAGATATGTACCGTACATATCCGTACGGATACTCTAGATCGTCTAGTACATACGGATAGAGGCATGCAGCTCATCCATGCTCGATGCGCGTCCGCACAGACGTCTACTATCCACCAAGGTCCTGCTCCTAGGTACCGTATTCACGCGCTGGAAGAATACCTTTGCTGATGCGCGTCGATCCTTTCTCCCACCTCGTAATGAGGTGCGGATACCTGTCGGCCGATACTTGCCTCGCCCGCCTGACCCCGCCTAGAACGAGGTACCGCAGCCCTGTCGCCGCCCACCACCGCTCTCTGTTCACTGTGGCCCGCTGATTGTCCCCCCCTCTCAAGCAGCCCCCCCCCCCCGCTGCGCCCAATTCCAACATCCACCCGGGTCCAACCCCCCTCCCGGCCCCCCTTTCTTTTCCACAGCTCCGCTTTGCTTCCCTCCCTCATCTTGCCGCTGTATCGTTTATTCCCCCCCCCTTGCCCTGTCTTGTTTGTTGCCTCTCATTCCCTCGTTTGCTTCGTCCTTCATTCGCTTTATTTTTTTTCCTTCTTCTTGTTATCTTTCTTTCTTCTCTTCATCTTCTCTTCTTTGCTCCGCCTTCTCCCACCCCCCTCTCCCCCCCCTCCTCGTACTCCTCCCCCGTCTCCTCGTTCCGCCTTCGCGCCGGACATCACCAAGGCCTCCTTTGACAGACCTGCCGAGCCTCTCGAACTCCCCTTCTTCATGTCTGCCCTGGCTCTGGGACCTCCCAGTGCCATCGCCGCCAATGTCTTTTGACGAGTGACCGGCGTCCCTCACGATATCGCGGATACCGACGTCTCTCCTTGCCTAGTACCTAATCAGGCCACGAAATACGCCGTTACGGACCTCGCTCGTTGACGACCGGCCTCACTCTGACGATTTTTCGTCAAGTCACTCTTTTCTAGTAAATAAATGTGAGTCGTAGCAGATTCTAGTCCCTTGTCGCTTGCTAATATTCTCCAGATATCGCTCTTTGACATATCACGTCAAGTACATTCGTTACATTTATCCTGACAGTACGATACTCCCACCTCGTGCAAGAGGGCTTGCTGCTGACGACGACGGCAGTACTACTTGCCTGCGGCACTGTTAAGCGTCTTCTTCACGATATCATTCTGTCGACGACCTATCAATTCATCTGAATACCCCATCTATACTTAAGAAGCACCCTTCTACTCGACGTCCACTCTAAAAAAAATGCTCGCCAAATCGTCCGCTGTTCCTGTGGCGTTGGCCCTGATCGGAATCGTCGCGGCCGGTCCAGACCCCGAGAAACCTCGCATCTACTTCCCTCGCGAAGTTACCCGCCATACCTACAACTCGACTTCTTCCACCACCCAAGTCTTCACCACGACAGAAAGCGAGTTACCCACCAGTTCCGACAGCTCGTTGTCCACGGAGAGACTGCTCGATGAACTGTTCTCGGAGCTGAGCTCCAAGACTGAGGCCGCCTCCGGCGAACCGATCGACAACCCGACCCTGACGCCAGCCGTTCCGCCTACTCTTGCAGATGCGCCTGGCGGGACTGGCAATGCACCCCCTGTTGTCGTTCCACCCACTTTCGTCAAGTCTGTGGCCAAGTCGACGTCGAGCCAGGAGATCACCAAGGGGCCGCCGCCTGCCAAGTCCGAGCCTGGTCCTGCGTACAGTTCGGGGCCTTCCAGTCACGACGGCGTTCAGAGCCCATCTTCCGCCAAGTTCGAGTCCGGTTCGACTTCAAGGCCGGACTTGCCCAGCTCTGGAGGCTTCGAGGCACCACCATCCTCCGCCAAGTCCGAGTCCAGTCCTTCTTCGACATCAGATCATACTCGCCACAACGGTCTCGACTTGCCGTCCGACACCAGCATCGTGATTGACATTAATGGCATTGTCACGCCCACTCCCACCACTAACTCGAGGTCTCGAGAGGATCATCCTACCTCACGCCCGCCAACTCCTAGCGAAGGAGCCCAGCCGCCTACTGAGAAGAAAAAGTTGGTTGAATCAAATGGCACGGATAAGGAACCGAAGTTATCCAGTACCGACCTCGGCAGCGTAACTCCCACTCCACCGGCTAACGACGCCTTGTCACGATCGGAGGAGCTGCCTGCCGCCTCATCGAGTCCCAAAGACGGCCTCGTGGCCCCCGTCGGCAACCTGGTGACCAACCTCTTACCGGCTTCGACCGCTGAGACCGCGTCCTCCTCCGTGAACAGCCTCAGTGGCAGCGGTGTCATTCCTGTTCCAACCACTCAGCCAAGACCGTCGACTTCCAGTGGCGTCGTTAGCAGCCGTTCCGTCCCGATTCCGAGCAATCACGACGTCTTCTCGCGCCCCGGTGGTACTGGTACCTACACCACTCCTGCCCCAACCCCGTCAACAGAGGCCGGCGTTTCAACATTCACCGAGGCTACAAAGTTGCCTGCTTCCATCGGCGTCGATGGCAGCAGTTTGGTCCCGATTCCGAGCAACCAAGATGTCTTCTCGCGACCTGGTGGTACCGGTATTCACACCACCCCCTCTCCAGCTTCGTCAACCGAGGCCGGCCTTTCGACTTCCGCGGAAACTGCCAAGTCGTCTGCTTTCCCCGACGTCAATGGCAACCGTCTGGTCCCGATTCCAAGCAACCACGACGTCTTCTCACGTCCCGGTGGTACCGGTGTTCACACCACTGCGGCCCCAGCCTCGTCGACTGAGGTTGGCGTTTCAACGTCCACCGATGCTGCACCCCGCCACAGTCGGACCGTCAGCCTTCCGGAACCCGCAGCAAATTCCACCAGCAATGGTTTCGTTCCTTCGCCGACTTCCCTCTCTGACTCTGAATCTGACGAAGCATCAACCGATGGCATTCTTCCGGCCGTGACATCCGAGGCCGGCCTCGTATCTTCTCTTGTGCCTGTGGTCAACAGCCTCTTGCCTGGCCCCGCCAACTCCACGGTGGCTTCCACGGGTTCCCTCGCTCGCCCGGTGGTGCTCTCGACGGGCTCTTTGCCGGAACCCACCACGCTGTCGACAGGCTCACTGTTGGAACCGACGGACCTTCTGACGGAGCCGACTGATTCGTCGCCGGTGCTCGTCTCGCCAAGCGTGAAGCCGCCGACCGCAAACCTCACCACAGGCCTTACGTCCCTCGTGACTTCTTCTGCCGAGGACATTGCTCCGGAAACCTTCATCTCTCGAAACTCGTCTGGATACACGTCACTGGAGACGGCAACGCAAACTACCTCCGACGAACTCGTGCCGCTTCTAAGCTCCCTGCTTACACCGGCCTCGACTGCTCTGTCGGCGCAGACTTCGTCCAGCTTGGCAAACAACACGTCGGCTGCCGTGTTACCGACGCCTACCAGCCAACGACTTACGCATCCCTCTGATGTCTCGAATGCCACCATCACCAACACCACCATCAGCACCGATGCCCAGGCCTCGGCGACGATCCCATCGAGCACCGAGACCGCCGTCAGCACCGAGACGACCGACAGCAGCGTACTGCCCACCATCGCACCAGTGACGAACTCTACGAGCTCCTTGGGCTCGACGCGTCTGTCTACGCCGCCGGCTCTCAACGCCACTAGCACCAGCACCTTGGAGCCGATCACTTCGTCTAGCGGCTCGGCCACCACGGAGCCATTGCTCACGACCTCGGTCGCGAACTCGACCGAGGCGGCATCGAAAACGTCGCCGTACCGCTTCCCTCATTCGTCCTCGTTGACACACGCGGCCTCGTCGAGCAACGCCCACAGCTCTCATGAACCCGCGACAACCGTGACACCGGTCAAAAGCAGCCCTCATCCGTCTTCAACTGCTGAGACAACCGAGCACAAGGCGGCATCGTCGTCGTCGTCGTCGTCGTCGTCGTCGTCGCCGCCGACGATTTCTCAGCAGCCATCGACGTTGCCATCGTCGAGCCAGTCACCGTCAGAGGCGCCTCAGCCACCGCCTACCAACTTCCCCAAGTACATTGCTCCCAGCAAACCGGCGGCGTCGGCCCCGGTTGGCACGAGGAACATCACGATTGCGCTGAACAACATGGTGGTCAAGAGTGGTATCGATGCCATCTCGACTTACAACATCATCTCGAGGCTTCTTCCTTCTCTCATCTCGCTAGGCCTCGCATCGGGAAGCGCAGACAAGGTGGTGGTTTTCAGTCTCGAGCGTTGTGGCGGATCGGACGAGTCGTTCACTTTCCTGGCCCACACAAGCTTTCCGGACGATGACGGCCTCGTGAGCAAGCTTCAGATGAACCTAGGCCTTGCTAACTCGCCCATATATACGACAAACGCGACGGAGCTCAAGAGGGTGATTGAGAAGAATCTCCCGCCTGGCCAATCCATTACACCGACAGATACACAGGCAGCTATGACGCTGAGGAACAACTTGGATAAGGTCCACAAAATCACCATCGAACACTGCATCATCAGGGGTTCCGGTAAGGGCGCCTCGAACGGTGATTACCCCGGCTCAAGCGGGGACGGCCAAAACGGTCCCAACCCGGGCAACCAGTCAGAGACGGAGAAGTTGAAAACGATGGGCATGTCAATGGGTATCGTCAGCGCGGGCGTCGTGTACGGAGCGGTCATGTTCATCATTGCTCGCCGATACAAGCGAAAGAAGCAGACGCACCGTCGGTCCAGCTCCGTGTCCAACAGCCAGAACTCTTCTGAGATGCGATATACCGGCGGCGCCAGCCCGGCTTTGATGGGAGGGGCACTGCCCAGCCGCGATTACTTTAGCTATCGGCCCGAAGGCCGAGACAGCCACGGCAGCGGACGCAGCGGCATGGGCAACTCGGGGCGCACTGCCAATATCTCGGCGCCGGTTGCTGCGGAAAACTCGCTGGGTTGGAACTGACGACGACTTTTATTTTCTTTTCTGCTTGTGCCGACGAAACCAAAAATTCAAATCCCAACCATCTCCTTCTTTGATCATTTTCTTCTTCTTCTACCCATTTTTATTGTCCTGTTCTGTTTTTGGATACCCTTGGGATGGAAGCATTGTCAAGTTGCGCTAGGATGAGTCTGTCGTCGATGTCCTCGATTGGATTCGGCCGCCATCCTGTCAGTCATTTTTGTCTCCATGGCTCCAGCATGTGACGGACAGAGTCAACGTCGGCTGCTCAGCTGCGTCCTTCTATCTTTGAGCCGGTCTTTTGAGACGGGTTACAGGCGGAGTGCTCACTGCCTCGTACCCGACTTTCTGAAGACGAACCAAAAGCATCTTGTCTGCATTTAGTTTAAGTCGATCTATATTCCCTTCTCTTTACAAAATTTTCTTCTTCAAGGTTTTGATGATGTGCGTCGCTGTTGGAGGACGCTGCTGATGTATCCGGGGTTGACTAGGGGGAAGGTCTGAAGTCGGGTTGGTTTGGGGAAAAAGACGGCGGGGGAAAAGGGGGAAGATGAGTGATGGGCAGTGTAAGGATCTACGCGGCGGGCAGACGTTGGCTGTTGTGGTGTGGGCGGGATATTTGAGGCGGCGGGTGAGAGGATGGGGTTTTGGGGATGTACGTATGTATGTATGTATGTATGTGCTGTTGTTTGATAGCAACGGTCACGGACGAAAGTCTCATGTTGATGTTCCAGGGGAAGCGATGGTGAATGAGGGATGAGATGATGCTTGGCCTTCGTGTTGATGGCCGTCACGGAGTAGGGGTGCGGTATCGTAACAATGGCATGCGGATATTACTAGCAGGCTTGGGGGGGTTACCAGTTACTGGAGTTTCGATGGACTTGACATGGTAAGCATAGTAGTTTGCTTTGCTACCGATATGACATTGATGGGATGATATATGCGTAGATATGGGTAGGAAGACATCGACATTTCTATATCCATGTCTGCTGGTATTTCAGACAGAGGTAGTTGATTGTCTGCCTACCTAGGTAAGGTAGGTGACTATCTATCGATGAAAAAGGAGCGTACATAGGTAGAAAGGAAAGTGAAGTTGGGGAAGGACAAGTCAGAAGTGTAAATATGTGTGTATAGAAAACCAAGCAAAAGAGATTCCCGTCCGTCCACCATTCTCTCGTATCATATCTTCTTCACCATCTTGCAAGCTAGCAGCAGGCTTTTGTTCTATTTCGAAGGCGTCTCCTCTAGGAAGTCGGCCTTGCACTCCTCGAGCGTGGTCCGGCCCTCGTAGACGGGTCGGAAGCACTTGGCGTGGAACTGGATGCACTGTTCGCGGCCGAAGGAGGATTCCCTGCAGAAGGACTCGACGTCTTGATCGGTGAGGCGCTGCGATGGTTGTTTCTCCTGCTCTGCCTCACCCTCAACCTTGTCGCCTTCGTCGTCGTTGTTCTTCTTCTTCTCCTCCTTGCTCTCAAAGTCGGCCTTGCAATCCTCGAGCGTCATCTCGTGCTGGAAGACGGGACGGGAGCACTGTGCGTGGAAGCGGATGCATTGTTCACGCTCGAAGCCGGATTCCTTGCAGGCGTTGATGATGTCTGCGTCGGTGACGGCCTTTGGTTGCGGCCGGTTGCTTAGGAGGGGGGTTGCCGTCGAGAGGGTTGCGGCGGTGGTGAGGAGGAGGATGGAGAGGGACTTCATTGTGGATGATTGTTTTTTCTCTTTATTTTTTCAAAGAGGGGAGGTATTGAATGTGAGTGATTGTTGGAAGTGAGAGTGAAGGTGAGGATGGAGATTGGGTTGAGGGGGATGAGGAGGAGGTTTGGACGTTGGCTTTATACTTGTTGTCGTGGTGGGAAATGAGGCAGAGATCCAAGTGCTATAGGCAGGCTATTCATAGCTGAGTTTGATAATACATATGTATGTATGTTTATACAGCACATAGGCTGATGTGGCTTTTCACATCATCATCATCGTCATCATCTCCCCTGAAAGGCTGACTGACCGACTATCCATCTCGAGTCCTGGGTGATGATATGGCCCACTGATGGGTCCTTGGAGATTGCGTTGTCAGGGTAGGGGGTACTAACGGTGTAATATGATACGGTGATACCCTCCTTCATAGCAGACGTGAGAAATCCACATGACAGCCCATAACGTGAACCCTGTTAATGCATCGCGGGAACGGCTAGAGATGAACAAGGCATGACGTTACGAAAGCTATCCCACTCGAGGCCCGAAATAGGTTTGCAAGGCATACGGATAGGGGAGATCTGCAAAACGACTGCGGTGATATACATATGTACATACAGAGACACAGCTCTCTAGGGGATGTGCTAGGAGGCTAGGACTATCCATCTTTGCTCTACAAGGTCCCTCTCTCGATGGGCCAAGGACAAAGGAGTTGTGTGGCGCAAGCAAGCAAGCGAGCAAGCTGGCTTGGCTTGGCTTGGCTGGGCGCTGCTCCATATCTTTCCGGGGCCGGGCTGACGCGGCAGAGGGCGGAAATGTTGATGCCGAATGGCCGATTTCTCATACTGTATGTATGTCCATAGACTATAGTATGAACGAACCGATGATTATGCGATCTGAAGACGATGAACTCTGTCGTCATGAAGGGATATCCATCCATTCGAGCAGATGGGGGGAAAGGTCCTAGGTATGCATGTGGCTGTGTCTATCTATGTGGGTAGCATATCATAGACGTGATTCATAGTGGATGACGTGTCTCGACGCTGAGCTGAGGACCCATTCTTGAGTCCCTTGAATCCTGTTATAGGCTTGGGAGGAGGAGGAGGCCGCGTGGACGATGTAGGATGTGCCGACGTGATGGTGAGGCTGTGCTGTGGTTGGATTCGTGATTTAGAACTCTGTGGAATAGTAAGTAACGATCTATTCTCTTCTCTTTTTCGGTCTTGTAATCTTCGAGCGTCAGCTGGTGCTTTCGAGTTTCAAAAATTTCAGCTATTCGTGTCTTCTCGAGTTCGAGGTTGGGACGTAGATACGGATTGTAGTGGCAGAGTTGATTTGATCTACATGGAGGAGTCTTTACAACTTGAGAGAAACCTGTCACGCGTCATAGTAGCCAGTTAGGTAAAAAAAAAAACCAGAAGGGTAGAGTTACTCGTTCATTCAAGTTCGTGAACGTCGGCTTTCCAGGCTGGATTTCTTCTTCTTGTTCGGTGTAGTGTCCTGACTGATACGGGCGAGTTGGCGGAAAGAAGGAGTCTGTACAGCCAAAGACTCGTTAGAAAGCTCGATCACCAAGTCCAGACCTTCCCCTTTCCCATAGTCACGGCAGATGACGTATCAGATTCAGGAGACCAGCTTAAAACCCCCCCCTGCCCCTTTTCATCCCCTGAGTCTCTATTACGGCACATAGGGCCAAAGCTACATCTTGTCAGGTAGTTGTCAGACCACAAAGCTTGCCTCTTTGAAACCGGATGTTTGAAGGGAAGATCAGTTCTATGTGAGGTAAGAGACGCTTCTGTAACGTGAGGGATGGCAGAATGGAGAGAGCACTTCTTCAACTCTTCGGAGACGACTGCTGAGTTGATGGCTCTCCTTGAAGTGTGTTCCTTTCGAGAGATGCAAGAGATCGAACCTGGGCCAGGGTTTTGATATTGATAAAGAATATGTACGTAGTTATAACGATGTGTTATGAGCAACCCTCCCTATTGCTCATCAACAACAACATTCGTCCCATCATCAGGCACCCCGAAGTGTTAACTCCCAAGCGAATGTTACTTCATCCCTCTTTAGAACTTGACCCTCCTCCGAGCCTGTCCTCCCGCAGCACCGCCACCGGCACCACCACCAGCACCGTTAGACGACTGATCGCACTTGGGATCGCCCAGCTGAACGCCCAACGCTCCCGGAGCAGCACACTCGAGACCGCCGTTACGGGCGGCGCAGCATTGCGAGGCGCAGTCTTCCTTGGAGGCGCAGCCGCCGGTGATGAACTGCTTGCCTTGTCCGGAGCCGATGTTCTGGCTTCCGGCGCCGCCTGCGTTGTTGGGCTGGTTGCCGCCTGCTCCTCCGCCTGCTCCACCTCCGTTGTTGTTACCGTTACCGTTGCCGTTGCCGTTGCCGTTGTTGCTGTTGCCGCCGCCGTTGCCGTTCTGGAGACCGTTGTTGCCGTTGCCGCCGACTCCCTGGGTAGCTTGCGCTTGGCTTCCGCCTCGACCTGCGGCGACCGAGGTAGCGAGGACTAGTTGCGAAGTGTTAGTTGTGTATGATATTCTCTCGTAGCTCATCCTCATCAAAAACTCACCGGCCAAGATGGTGGCGAAAGCGATGCGAACCATGATTGCTGATGTATGTGTGTGTGTGTTTATGTACTTGAAGAAGAATGAATAGTTGCAAGAAGCCTGTAGAATGAAAGAACGACTCCTGGTCGCGAAAATTATAAGGGAGAGTTTCTTGGTTATAGCTGATAGAAGAATGATAGTCCTGGATCGAAGAGCAAAGTCGATAGGAGTCGGGATGAAGATGGAAGGGGACTTTGGCCATCTTATATCCCATGACCCGATATATAGACACACACACACTCATACCCCTTTCTTTCCTTCTCCCTCTCTGCGTCAATTTGTCCACTCAACAGCCTACCCTACCTCTTTGCCTCCCTCCCCGAATAGACTTCCCATCCTGTCATGGATAGGGTAAGAGAAGATCAAAGCGCAAGCCAACCCTGTGAGCCGAGCCGTTTCAGCCATCAGAGGGCGGCGATAGAACATAACGTATAGGAAAAAAATCGAGACCTTGAACGTCACGGCCAGCTTTGTCTTACATACATGTGCATATTCATGGACTGACCGTCCTGAGACAGCAAAGCCTCGTTGGCCGCGCAGTCCTATCTTTCCCCGTTTTCCCGTCCCCCCTATTCTTCTGATCAAGGTAGGGTAAAGGAAAGAAAAGAGGACGAGAGATCGGACAAAGGTTTACTTGCTCTGAGCGGATCTTTTCCCAGCCGTTCTTTTCAGGATAGTATATTTCTTCCCCTGTCTCTCTCCCCTTTTGCATGCAGCTGTTACTACGGAGGTGAAACCATCCGACAAAGGTAAAAAAAGAAGAGGAAACCGGACTGATGGCTTGATCTATCCTTGGAAAAGAAAAGGGTTTGGTGAAAGACTGTCTCTGTTGCTGATGTTTGTAACGTTGGAAATAGAAAAACAGCTGAAGTCAGCTAAAGTTTGGAATGCTTTCTCAACATGCATAGACATAATAGCCGTGCAAGAAGGAAGATCGAGAGGTTGACGATGGGAAAAAAAGCCTCAACGATGGATGAACCCTTTCTTTCCCACCCGAAGCGAGTTTCAAGTTTGATTCTATGCATCTATTTCTGTTCTTTCACTTCTTTCCCCTTTTCGAACTGGACCTCGTCTATTTACCTCATGGCTTTTATCCTGTGGAGGAAGTGGTTCCTGTCTCCCCCCCTTTCCCCCCCCCTTTTCCCTTCTCGTCTGAAGTTTTGAGATAAAGACATTGTAAGGGAGATGCCAGCTGTCTATTCTTTCCCTCTCTTCTCTTGGGACGAAGTCATTTTGGCAACAGTTTTGAAATCGAGACGTAAACAGTCGTTCTTTGATGTTAGGAAACCAACGCCAGCCGCTGTGACAAGCAGTGCTTTACAACTCGTCCGTAGGTAAACGAGTCAACGGGCAGTGGGAAAGGGAAACCACAATGTACACAACACTCGTACGTAGTCTCCAGGTAGGATAGGAATCAACCGAAGTCGTCCTGAGGCGGTGTCGTCGTCTGAGCTGAGGCAAACCTTGCTCCGTCTTTTCCCGGACTGATCTTGGGGAGAGGGAGGTTGAGGACTATTTTAGTCGGGACTATTTCAGGGGTGGCTGTGCCGTCTATCTACCTAATACGTATGGATGTCTATTGATGGCTCAGATGCACAACTACAATACTCTATGCAGCAACGTTACAACTCGGGCCTAGTATACGGATATAGAGCAGGATGGAAGATGTTTCCGTCTCATCGAGAATGAATGAAAAGGGGGACACTGAATGCATAGAGAAGCATAGTAGTCACTGCCTACCATCACATGTGTATATACATAGCCTCATGCCGTGAACTGGCTATACCCGTAACTCCTATCAGTCTCGTAGAGAAGAAAAAGTCAAAGTGGGCTTGAGAGGAGTGAGAGAAAGAAAGAAAGAGAAAAAAGGCCACTTTCCAAGAAATAAGCTCATGCTTGGCTTGTTTAGAAGTTGACACATGCATCGTCACGTCCCCCCTTTTTCTTCTCTTCTCCTCTGCTGAATACCGGCTCCAGTTTCTTCCCCTACCCCTTCCCCCCCCCCCCCCCCCCCCCCCCCCCCCCCCCCCCCCCCCCCCCCCCTCCCCCCCGCCCCCCGCCGCGCTCTCCCTCCGAGCGAGAGACCAGC
>PDHP01000006.1:279238-300269 GCA_003339455.1 Ophiocordyceps camponoti-leonardi (nom. inval.)
TGACCGGACTCGGGCGCTGCGTGCTGCGTCTCGGGGGAAGGGTAGCGTATTATTCCACGTCATGGCTGGGGGGGGGCGGCTGTGGGGGGGGGGGGGGGGGGGGGGGGGGGGGGTATGATGAATTCGATAATAAGGGATCGGTTCACCAGGGGTGGGGGATGGGGATGGGGATGGGGATGAATATTAGACTAGACGGAGACGGGATTGATAAGTTGCATCGTCAGCGTAGTCTTTTACTACCTACAATCGAGAGACAGACCCTGGTTAAGGCTATGAATACATAGTCGACGTAGCCGCCGTCAAGCTGTTCCGACAAGGGTGTGTGTGAGAGTTGTGGCTAAAACCGACTTGGGCTTCCCGTATAGGAACACATATGTAGGTACATATATCCACGTCAGTCGATGGCCTGCTTTTTGGATCCAACCTTGCATCACACTAAACATCCTCTTCTCCTTGTTCATCTTTCTTCTTCATCCGGAGAACGATGAAGATGGGGTCTCTCTCGTTCGTCGGAGAATTATGCCACGTTTTTCCTGCACTGGATGGTGGTGAACCGGGTAGCCGGCTGGCTTGCATGCTTTGCTTCCCGGCTGAAGACTTGCCGAGGCTTTACCAAATGAAAAAAAAAGGAGGTGAAGTCAGCTGAAGAGGCTTGATGAGCATATGTAAACGGGAATAGCTTCGGGAATGGAGAAGCGGCGGCTAGGAAACCGAGGTTTCATGATACTTGCATTCACAGCTTTCCATCGAGCCTTTACCAGGTTCATCTGTCCTCCCACTTACTGTAGATAATCGAGACCGCCACCGATGCAACGAAAGAAGCCCTGACCGGCACACCGAAGTCGACCACGTTAAAGGAGAAGCAGCGGCAGAAAGGGGGATGGCTGGCCTGGCCACTCTTCGCCTTTTCCCCCTTCCGTCGATAACGTGCATGTCCCCCTTTTCCCGTTGAAAGAGAGAGAAAGACAGAGAGAGAGAGAGTGAGAGTTGAGAGGTTTGGCGGTCTGTAAAGTCCAACCAATCGGCAGGGCGCGGGATGAGCCCCCGTTACACTGCAATCTTCTCTTCTTTTCAGATCCGTCCATATAAACCCCCCCCCCTGGATCAAGCTGCAGCGTTGCCTCGCAGCAGCAGAAGTAAGCCGACGACGGCAGCGGGGAAATCATGATAGGCAGGTAATCCTTACCAGCGTATCTTTCTTTATATAGTACATTGGGAATACGGATCATAGAATCAAAAAGTCAACACGTCATGTACTCGAGACAAACCTTTCTCTTCCATCTTGACACTGATCTGCTACTTATCGAAAGCACTTGTTGAAATAAACATGAGTAAAAGATAGAAAAAAATCAGAAGAGATGCAGCAGAAAATTGACATACATATACTATACAAGAACAAGAACAAAAGCTCACTTGACGTCTTCATCCCGCCTCACCTCCTTCGACCAATCCCTGCTCCGCATCAAAGACGCAAGCCCCAAAGGCTTGCCCAAGGGAAAAATTTCCTATTCGTCTCTACGAATATGAAATAAGACGAATCGAACCAATGACCGGTTATTCGATCTCTCATCGCATATGGGGAACATGTCCTTCGTATCGAGGATCGGGAAAGGGCCTTTTCTCTCCTCCTCCTCCTCCTGATACGCGTGACTCATGTCATGATGGCACAGTTTTGCTTTATTAGGGAGGCAATGATGATTCATTCCTTATATCTATACCCGGAGAAGAACGAAAGTCTGTCTACCTTGGCGAAGAAGTTGGTGGTTTTTGATGGGATGTTTGTACAAGTTAAATAGCTCTCACCACTTTTCCCTCCCTTTCTCGGTGTAGCAACGTCGAGCGAAGAGGCCTGCATCGTAAAGTATATTCTTACCTAGAAGTAGTATCTACGGAACGAACATCCGCTATTCCGGGTCCCCTTACACAACATCAGCAGCATCATCATCGTTATCATCTAGTCCCCTTCACTCTGAATCCCGTCTCTATGCAAGCCTCCTACCCCCACCTCCCCCCTTATGTCTTCTCTGCCGTCGTAACAATGTCTTGGACGTGCCGGTGGTGGCGGTAGTCGAGGTTGTAATCATCGATGGAAGTGGTACCTAAGTGGCCAGCCACGAGATGGGAGAAGCGGCCACAATACTACATACAGCTAAGGAAGGGGAAGAAAAGAGACCGGAGGAGAAAAAGGGAACAAGAAGGGCAAGAGAGAGAGAGAGAGAGAGAGAGAGAGAGAGAGAGAAAGAAAAAAATCAAACGGAAGAAACAGAGTCGAGAACAGTTAAAGGCTGGTAAACGAGGGATTTTCTGCCATAGATATCCGTAGAAAGCGCGGTAAACCTCTTTGGAGGAATTCCGATGTCGTGGCTGGCTGGACTTCCCCAACCCCCGGTCACCGATACAGCAAAAAAAAAGGGGGTTGCTATACGGATAGACCGCCCCCCTCTTTTTCCCCCGGTCCGCCAGTCTCAAGCTTCATCAAACTCCCTCACGAAGACAAAGGATGAAAGGGGGGGATTCAAGCACATATGTCTCGGCTAAGGCCAAAGTCTCTTTCAACCTCTTGTCTTCCCTTCGTACTCGATGGCATCCGAGTAGGTAGGTAGGCATAGAACTGATCATGGATTGGCTGCCCTATCCCTTCCTCTGGATTTACAGTAGTCTACTAACAGCCAGTTGTCCAACCAAGAGAGTTCCCTTCCCTTCCTCTGCTATCGACTCGGACCAAAAGATAGACGTACATAAACCTCGTCAAGTCCGTCAGAATCACGCAGGGTTCCACGTGACTGACCTCTTTTCCTCACCACGTGACGCACAATCCAACCTCACAGCAACAAAATCACCATCATCATCACCACCCACTCTCAAAGTGACATCAAAATCAAACCTCGTAGAAGCAAAAGAAACCCCATCCATCTCTTTCTCTTCTCCTCTCCTCTCTTCTACCATCTCACAGAAAGACCCATACCGCATCCCCTTCTGTAGAAAATCAAAAAAAGAAGAAAAATGGCCTTCACAATGCACTCCCACTCGGGCCAATTCTGTCCCGGCCACGCCGTCGACTCGTTAGAAGACATCATCCAGCATGCCATCTCCCTCGGCTTCGAGACCTTCGGCTTGACGGAGCACATGCCGCGTTATGACGAGCGGGATCTGTATCCCGAAGAGGTGCGTCTTTCTTCCTCTTATCCTTCTTTCTATCTCCCTCTCTTTTCCCTCTTGATAAGATCCAATCACGATTCAACTCAACATATAATAAATCATCCCCTATAAGAAAGACAAAGTACTCATATACAAACCGTAAAGAAAACCGATTCCACCACCCCCCAAACAAGCCTCCAACTCCTCCCCCCCCGTCACGAAGCCTACCTCTCGGAAGCCCTCCGTCTCCGAGAAAAGTACAGGCCGAAGATCCAGCTCCTCCTCGGTTTCGAAGCCGAGTTCATCCGGCAGGATTACGCCCCCCGCGTCCTCGAGCTGGCAAGTGACCCCCGCGTCGACTACTTCATCGGCTCCGTCCACCACGTCCACGGGATCCCTATAGACTACGACGCAGCATTCTACGCAGACGCCGTGGCCGCGTCCGACGGGAATGACGAGCAAGGCCTTTATAGGGATTACTACGATCTGCAGTTTGAGATGCTGCGCGCGCTTAGGCCTCGCGTCGTCGGCCACTTTGACCTCGTTCGCTTGCTGAGCGCCGATCCGGGCCGTGATGTCAGCACGTGGCCTGCCGTCTGGGATAGGATCGTGCGTAACCTGCAGCTCATCGCCAGCCAAGGCGGATGGCTAGAGTGCAACACCGCTGCGCTGAGAAAGGGTCTGGACGAGCCTTATCCGTGCCGTGTCATTGCCCAGGTGAGTTTTTTTTTTCTTCTCCTCCTCCCCCTTCATCTTCATCATATAAACTCCTCCTGATCCTTTCTTTCTTTTCTCCCCCCTTTGGCTCCAGAAATGGCTCAGCATCGGCGGCAAATTCACAATGTCCGATGACAGCCACGGCATAGCCCAAGTAGCCACCAACTACGCCCGCGGCATCTCCTACTTGCAAAGTCTAGGCGTCGAAAGCGTGTGGACACTAGACCGGCAACAAGACGCCACGCTGCGGGAGAAGAGCGTGGCCCTGACAGAGTTTCGCAAGCATTTTCCCTGAGGTCGCAACTTGGCCTTTGGCACCTTGAAGTCAGAGTCAGAGTTCTTTTCCTTTGCATAGTACGGATACATACATAAAGAGCTTCAGAGCCACGTGAATTACACAAATCGGACAGGCATATAACCGCCATGGCCCACGAGCATTCGTACATACATACATACATACATACATACATACATGTATAGCTAGGTGGACAGTAAGAAGTATATGAAACCACAAGACCGGCGGGAAGGGTATCATACTGCAGACTCTTCACCTAATAAAAAAAGGTTACCCATTTTCACGCGCCGGATCCTCGTCCACGTAGCACCGGCGTCAAGGCAAGGCTATGGCCCCGAACCAGGCGTCGAATGAAAGAAGCAAAGACCAGGAAGGAAACCGAGCATATCTCAACGGAGTGCCACAGAAAACGGGAAACAAAAAAAGGTCAACAGAACAGGGACGGGAGAGGGCAACGAACTCCTATGCCTGAGGCGATTCAGGAACCTCCCATACCGACGAATCCCCATCCGCCTGGACCATCCCCTCGCCGCCAGGCTGCGACCTCGGCGCGAATGGAATGCCAGACGTATAGTGGAAAAGACCACCGTTCTTCTTCCTAGTCGCGCTGGGCGAAGACAGGGGAGAAGACTTGATGCTGGTGGTGGTGGTGGCTGACGGAGGCTGATGCTGAGGCGGAGGCGGAGGCGGCATCATCGGCACCTTGGGCGGCAGCCACTGAAGAGGAGGCTGCTGCTCCCCCTCGGGCGAGGACGAAGGCATCGAGGCCGGCTTCGATGGCTGATAAAGGACGAAGACGTCTCCTCCTCCCTCGCCGCCTCCTTCGTGATATGGCTGCTTATCTTTGCGGAGCATCACGTCCGCCGGAGAGAAGTTTCCGGTAGCGGGTCCCTGAAGCGGATCAGGGCTTTCCAGCACTGCCATCGACGACGACGACAACAACGCCGACGACGCTTGAACGGGAACGACGGTTGGCGTCACCGGCCGACCTTCAGTGGCCGATCCTGTCTTGGCGAGATCCTGACCGTCGTCGCTGCCGCCGCCGGCAGGGGTCCGCGTGGCAAAGACGCCGGCATCCGGGAGGCTTGCATCAGTCGCATGCCGCTGCAATGCACCACCGGATAGCATGGCATTGCTCCTCGGTGGCGACAGCGTAGCATTTTCTCCCCTCGCCGAAGCGGTCGCCCCCATGGCCTCCCTCTGCGATCGCGTGATGAGGTTGATCTTGATCTTCTTCATGCCGGCTGTGATGCCGTCCATCGCGTCTGTCGTGTCAGGGCCTGTCGCTGCGCTCGAGACCGGATCACCAGGCTGGCGCTGTGCCACTTCCTTCACCGTCGCCGGCGGCGCCTTGGGACTTCGAGGTGGAGCCCTAGACGCCGTGTCTTTGCGGCCTCCGCCGCCTGTATTTCGTGTCTTCTTCACCGCCAGCTTGCCACGACTCGGTGGCCGATTGCTGACGGCGGAGGCAGGGCGTCCTAGGTCATCATGGCCAGTCTCCGCTGCGACGGCTCCCCCCTCGACCAGACCGATAGGGGCTGGCGTTGCACTAAGACGTCGACCGCCAGGCCTGGTCGAAGGGGGTCCCTGGGGAAGCGCCAGTGTCGAAGAAGCCAAAGACTTGCCAAACAGGTCAGCCTCTCACGTACATTCACGAGTTGAGCCATGATGCCATCATACCTTGTCCACTGCAGCCCCGGGCACCCCCACCGTTTTCCGGCGCGACTTCGCCGGCAGCTCAGCAGCCTCTTCGTCGATAGAAACAACCACCTTCGCCTTTCGCTCGCGAAGCGCCATCCGTGACGTGGGTCGACTGGACGTCTCGACAGGGGTCGACGTAGGGACGGTCACCAGGTTCGACTGGCGATCTCGTCGTGCTCGTGTCGCCTCCGCGTTGAGGTCCTCTGGCCTGCAGCTGTCGGTCTGACGGCCGGTCGGGATGATGAGCTTAGAGAGCTCGTGAGCCGCCACCATCCAGGGGACTTGAGGAGGCGGGGGAGTGGGCGTTCGCTCTATCGGCCGCGCCGCACCGATCCCGGAGAGGCTGCGCCGCATCTTTTCGGGGTCTACCACTTTGGCAGTCGACGCCTGTGTCGGTGTCGAGTACGTCGGCGGCGTCATTACCCGCGGCTTTCTCGGCGGCTCCGGCGGCTCCGGCGGCTTCTCCAGCTTATCGAGCTCGGTGCTTGACCACCAGGATGGGTCGTACGTGTGAGTCGGGGCTTGGACCGGGTCCTGCCCGTCAACGTCGGCGCCCGAAGAAGACGGACGCGGTTCGCCCACCAGACCGCAGAGGTGGCTAAAGATACCCGAGAAGAGCGCCCTGTCGCTGTAGCCCCCTTCCAGGACGCTGATGACGCGACCGTCGACGGCGAGGCCTTCCTCGGCCGCGAGCTTCACAACGTCTCGGCCCAGAGCGGCATAGAAACTGGTCGGGACGTTGACCCGATGGCGCTGCATCCCCAAGCCCTCCCATTCGCTGGCGTCGAAACCGGCGGACAGGAAGATGGCGCCCTTGGGCGTCTGGTTCGAGGCCTTGAGCCGGTCTGCTTGGCGGCGCAGGTATTGGCGGGTCTTGACCAGCAGCGAGGCATACTTGGTCTCGTACAGGAGCCAAAAGTCCTCTTCGCTCTTCCACGGCTCGAGGTGGACGTTCCATACAGACTGGCCATGGGCATTGTCGATGCAGAGACTGGCGTTCTTGACCTTTTCCTCGTCGCCCATCTCGCAAGGATACGAGTTGATGTCGTGCATGCTGAAATATCCGATCGACGTCTTCTTCCACGCCGCCGCGTTCTTGGCCGCCGTCATGGACCGGGCGTTGTGCTGCCAGGCAATGTCCTGCGAGCCGTCTCCGTGGTGAAGGTCAAAATCAATGATGGCCGCGTGAGTCAAGCCGTGGGCGAGCATGGCGTGCATGATGCCGACGTGGACGTTGTTGACCCAGCAGAAGCCCGACGGGTGGGAAGCCGAGCAATGATGGCCGGGTGGTCGAACCCCGACAAAGGCTCGACGATGAGCTGAGGAAAAGACGGTGTCGACGGCTTCGCAGACGGCGCCGAGAGCGCCTTCAATGGCCTCCAGGGATTCGGCGCAGAGATAGAGATCGCCCTCGTGGAGCTTGGCCGGGGTGCCAGCGTCGGAGCCGGCTCGATTTGCATGCGGTCGCTGAAGCTCCTTGGCACCCATGGCCAGCCTCGACTCGGCGGCTTCGCACATCATCTTGAGCTCCTCCATCCACTTAGTGCCGTGAACATTTGTGACAGCGGCCGAGGCGAGAGGAACTCTTCGCTCCGTCTTGCGGATGCGGAAGGGCGCTGTAGGAAGATGTGCCTCCATGCCATGACCGTGACGACCGCCCAGCTTCACGTATGCCGTCGCGATGCCGAGAACGGTCGCCTTGATCCTCTCGGGTCGCTCGACGATGGTGCTCAGGGTACCGCGTGAAGTGCGTGGACGGGAGTATCTATGACCGTAGACGGCGTCGTTGAGGACGACAATGACGTCGGACTCGGGCACACAGCTAGAGCCATGGAGGGCATCGAGCTCGACGCGGAAATAGTCGCTGGCGATGGAGTTGGCCGTCACAAACGGCCTCTCATCCTCCTCGATAGCGTCCTCGTGCGACGTGGCGAGGCCCGCCTTGGGCGTGGGCGACGAGAGGTGAGCAGAGCTGGATCGTCTCGAAAGCGACCTCGGGCCGTTAGCCGAGTGCAGCGAGTTCAAGGAAGCCTTGCGGATCAGCGGCGGCGTAACGGCACGGGTGGCGCTCGAAGGGCTCCGGGACGAGAAGCCAGGTCGGGCCGAGGTCTGAGAAGAGCGTCGCTGGAAGGGCGACGATCGGCGAGGTTGCGTCGTAGCCGTCGTCGTCGTCGTCGTCGTCAAGGTTAGCTCCTGCAGCGACTGGGTTAGGCCGGCGTCGTCATCATCTTCTTTGCCTGCCGCTGAGCGAGCGGGAGAGAGGGAAGACATCGTCGACGGTCATGTGTACTGACGTTCAAGTCCGGATGACGATTTGTCGATTTCGATTGGTGCGCATGAAGAAAAACAATAAGAGGACAAAGGAAAACGCGGAGGATACGGAGTACACACAAACGCGATGATGAACGTGGGCCGTGTCGCGTCACGTGATGATGATCCGGCAATATCCGACGACGCGCCTGTGACGCGATTCTGGGGAAGGCCCCTGTCTAGAGGAAGAAGCTGATTTTATGAAATCTTTGGTATCTTTCGAGCATATCTGTACACGTCTACCTGATATATCTCTCATCTTTTCCTTCGATTATCTCTTGTCAGTGTTCTCTTCAAGTCCTTCATCGACGAGGTCACGTGATCATCATGACCTCTGTGAAAGCGACTTCAAGTCTTCAACAATCCCTTGTCATGGAGTGAATTCGAATTGAATTTCACAATGCTTCATCACGATACTGACTCGTTAACATATGTACATAGGTACGCGGACTGTGCACGATCGTACGTCGAATCTTAAACAAACATACGGATAGACCAGCCTGAAATCCGATCTAATGTGCAGCGCAGATGCCATAACTGCTTGAACCTTCCAGCCCAGCTATCACCAAACAGGTAAGTGGTCCGGCTTCCCAGCGAATCATATCAGTCAAACAAAGTAGTGCTGGCTATTCTCTGCTTAGTCTTCGAGAGATCAAATAGGGCCCGAAGCCTGGGGGGGAGAGAACTCTAGGCGCCGGTCTTGCGTTACATTGCCTTCATCACAATATTGAGCAGCGGCTTTCGGTACGCACAGAAGTGGTTCTGCTGGACACGACTGTAACGTATCTATGTATGTATGTACATATATGTATAAGTCCAAAGCAGTTGCATGATCTCCGATAAGAAGGCTGTCAGACTCTTCAGCCTGTCTGTTTCCCGGTTTCTCTTTTCTTTTTCCCCCTTTCTATTGACTACCACATCCGCCACCGTACAATCACGACTTGTACCTCGAAAATCTCCCATCATACATACGGGATAGTGCAAAGCATTTCTGTTGAGAAACTTGGAGATGCTCCTGATGGCGGTCATCACGTGGCTTCACGTTGCATTCGGCAGAACAGAGTTGATCAATACCGAACCATTCGCCTAGTTCTTCGGGTCAGCATACATACATACATATGCATATATATTCATGCATGCATATCATCGTAGACTACCACCGACTCGATAATCTGCTTCCCTTCGATTCCTCGCCCTGGACTCTAAAGGTAACATGAATGGGGAGCCAAGTATAAGCCAAGTTCACAAAGAATAGTGGCCTGTTCGGATGACTGCGTCCATCGGCTGACTTGTCCGCCACAGTGTATGTATGCATGTCATGTAACGCCCTGAACTTTGCCCCTTTCCCCCCCGCCATGCCGCTGCTGAACGACATAGACTGAGACGGAAGCCCCAAGTCTCGGAGCAACAATTTTATGAGTCCATACAGTGTCGACATACATATATGTATGTATGTACATATGTATAATGTATCAAGGGTCGCTGCGGCTTGATGAAGAAACATGTGAGATGGATGACGGCTGTGACTACCTACATGTGATATCTGTCAGTTGCGAGTTGCCTGGCGGATCTTTGACTCTATCGAATCACGCACCATAGGCCAACGGGTATCTATAGAGTGTTATTTCTACATACATATGTACATATGTACATACATATATAATGCCTGCCGGCCTTCCTGCTTTATGTACGGGTGAGCGGTCCTGGTGCGCCCGAAATCTCGAGTCTCGGCGTCGCTTCTCGCCCTGAATAGGGCGCAGACAAGCTTTCAGGGGCTCGACCGAGACGGAAGATTTATCAAAGTATAACATATGTACACACTTGTTGCGCTATACACATGTGTATAGGCTCACGTTTGTACAGCTAATCATCCCTTTTCCAGAAGTGTTTGATTTGCCTCTTTATATATCATGTAGATACACTCTCTACGAATTCGTGCAGGCAAATACGGCGGCAGCACTCAACCATCAACAGCGCGAGCCGTCTGACCTATCCCGTTCTTCGACAGTTGCTGTTGAACAACAGGTTCAAGCTGATCTACGACTATTGCGCCCTCTGAAAGGCTGTCGTCTCTCGGAAGTTGGACCTGTCACGTTCCTGTACATACATACATACATATGTACATATGTATGTAGTTTCTCATATGTTTTCCGCACTGTAAAGAATGCGGATTCGAGGCAATGATAACCTCTCATCAACTTGCATGCCCGCCCAGGCACCATCCTCAAATCATGATATGGATGTGCCATTATGAGCCTGTTGTACAAATATGTACACTATGCTGTTGTCGAGCACTATCCGTAGTAGTTGCTGTGATGCGAAATACTATCAGATTCATTAATCTGGTTGCTCGGCGAATAGTCTATCCCAGAAACAGAATGAATCACGTCTGCAGTTCATATGCAGTAGCCGAGATCGACGATCGATCAGAGCCGTCAAACTCCAAGCCCAACAAACCGGTGTCGATTACAGCAACATGCCTTGTTTTGTTTTCTCTCGCCATCCCCGATTTTTTCTCTGTGGCCTCCGTGCAAAAAGCGTCGGATCCACTTGTGTGGTCCTCTTATTAGTGTAGGCTTTGCCGTGCCCTGAACCTTGGTGATGAAAAAAAAAGGGGGGGGGAGGGGATCCATCCGCTGCTCATGTCCAGCCTCATCAACCAAACACAGGTTCCGGCTAGGACTACGGATAGTAGGTAACTGGTGAGGGCGGTGGCTGAAGCGCAGTCCTTTGTTTGTACAACTACGAGTCTAGTTGGTGGCTCTATCTTCAACTCGTTCACCATCACACGTAGCGGCCTCAGGTGAAGCCAAGCTGAACGACGAGAGAGAACTGACAAAAGATGATTCGCCTGATGATGAAACAGCTTGATTAAAGACTCTTTGACATTTTCAAAGGAAGATCCGAAGCATCTAGAAAGAAGGCCATCTCTCACTGGTCGGTCCCGTCTAAAGAAGCGGAGACGAAGAAAGATTCATGCGCCAAGACGGTGCGGGACTCTTGAGTGCCGGTCCGCTTTAACAATCATAACAGCGAGGAATGAAGCCCGCCCCCGACCCAAGAAGTCCTTGTTTTCTTTGCGTGAGGGAGTTTTGACAAGTAATATCCTTGTACTCCGTAATGAGCACACGGTATCCGTAAAACCATCATAGCAACATTTGCATGCCACTTCTTCTCATCCTTCATCCGAGCCTTCAACAAAGAGAGAGAGAGAGAAGAAACTTTGCTTTTCGATGCTCGTCTTTCTCTATCCATAGCCTTATGTATACCGCTGAGAAACTCCTCAAGTCACCAGGGCGGTGTTGACAAGGCCGTCTAGACTCGAATCCTTTCCCCATACCGAGATTCCTGGTAGCAGCCATTGCGCGCTTTAAGGCAACATTCTACGCTTATTAGAGAATCACACTCTGTACATATGTACATATGTATGTATGTATAATAATTTCCTGAATGTGTCCCCTTCCTCCTCCTCCTCCTCCACAGTCCCAGGCTCCAGCCAA
The DNA here is from genome assembly GCA_003339455.1 of Ophiocordyceps camponoti-leonardi (nom. inval.). NCBI lineage: Eukaryota > Fungi > Ascomycota > Sordariomycetes > Hypocreales > Ophiocordycipitaceae > Ophiocordyceps > Ophiocordyceps camponoti-leonardi. The sequence goes on from PDHP01000006.1 coordinate 290,900, forward strand.
TCCCCACTCTGTGGCTATTTTCTTTTCTTCTCCAACCCTATTATTTTCTCTTCTCACTTTTCAAACCCTCGTTCCCCCCCTTCCCCTCCCCCCCCTTTCCCTCCCTTCTTTTCTTCCCTCTCTCTCTCTCTCTCTCTCTCTCTCTCTCTCTCTCTCTCTTTCCTACATACCTTCCTTTTGACTGCTTTGATAGCTCGTCTCTCGTTTTCTTATCTTCATTCCGAAACGGACACGCTCCTTAGAAAGAAATTCAAAGACGGCTTGACCGGTCTCTTGACCACGCTCATTATCCTTGTTTCCCTTCAACCGGCATACCATACTCTCGTTCTCTGCTCTGAGCAGCATCGGCCGCGCCGATTTTCTCTTTTACCCACCCTTGAGAGGTAAGAACCCTTTGAACCGTGGCCAGTTTTTTCATCGTGCTTTAAAGGCCCATTTTTCATTACACGAGATACGGCCAAAGCAAGTCTTCTTCACCCTTGTTATTCCTCTTTCCCTCCTCCGCGGCGTTGTTTACAAGGAAAAAAAAACATGAGTTTTCTTTATTGATAGAGTCATAGGAGGGACTTGAAAGTTGTCAGACAGTTGAGACTGTTCTGCTCTCTCTCACCGTTTCAAACGATCGATCAAAGATGTTGATCAACTACACTCTCGCGGCAACCCTTGTCGTGGGTGTCAGTGCCTTAGGGCACAACCACCACCGCCATCGTCATCATGCCAGGAAGATGGACGTTCCAGCAGCGAATATCTCGCCGCGGGAGGTCAAGATCGCCCATACCGTCTTCATCAATGGCACCACCGGCGAAAAGGTTTCGGACGAAGATGCTCATGAATGTCTACGACTCGGGCAGTGCTACAAGGCTGGGGAGCACACTGAAGTTACGACGACGACCGCCACCGTCTCCGCGCAAAGTTCAGAGCCTCAGCTGCCTCCTCAGGACGAAACTCCACCTCTCGAAAACTCTTCGGTAGAGCCCGAGCGGATCTTGTCGCGACCGGCGCGGTCAGCGCCGTCGACTTCGGACTCGGTGCCTCCCGAGGATTCGCGTCCGGCGCCGGTGTCTGCTGGCGTATCAGACGAAAACACTGACAGCAAGATGTCCAACGAGATATCCGACCAAAACCCCAATGACACCTCAAAAGACGACCCCGTGAAAGACAGACCTGAAGACACTCCACCAGAGCACACCTCCGACGACATCTCCCACACAGAGCCGCCCGTGGTCGGAAAGAGCGGTTCTCGTCTGCTGGGCTTGAAGTGCTCTGAATTCCCCTCGGCCAAACACAAGACCGTCCCGCTCAACTGGCTCAGCAAAACGGCGCCCTGGTCCAGTTTACAAAACGTCGGGACCGGTTGGAACGCCAACATGCCGAGGATCGAAGTTGACGGCGCGTGCTCTGCCTGTCAGCCCGGCTGCATGTGCGCCTACGCCTGTGAACCTGGCTGGGCCGAGACCCAGTGGCCTCCGACCCACGGGACCAAGAACGAGTCTATCGGTGGCCTCTTCTGCAATAGTAACGGAATGCTGGAGCTGACGAACCCGGACTACGGCACCCTCTGCAGGAGGAGCGTCGGCAACGTCGCAATCCAAAACCGGATGGACCATGTTGTCTCCACCTGTCGTACGGCTTATCCCGGAGACGAATCAATGGTTGTTCCCGCCATCGCCGAACCTCGGAGCCTGACGGAGCTGTGGACTCCCCTGGACACCGAGTACATCAGTCCGCAGGGAGGTAGGACGTCGGCTCATTACTACGTCAACAAACCCGGCATCGGCCGTGAGAAGGCCTGCGTCTGGGCAAGTGACGAGAAATCTCCCATCGTCATCGGCGCCAATGTCGACGCAAACACGCAGCTTATCTTTCTCGGCATCGCCCCTAATAAGAAGACTAACGCGACGCTCGACTACAACGTCTTCATTAGCGGCAACATCACCGGCACGAAATGCATGTACATCGATGGCAACTTCTACGAGCACAACGGTGATAGCAAATCCCCCCCCTGCCCAGAAGGTTGCACGATCAAGCCAGACGGTTGCGTGGTAAATTGAACTCTCCCCTTTTCCCCATCTACGTCCTGCTGCATAGATAACTAATACAAACACCCCTTCTGTCAACAGACAACGATTAAGCAAGGCGGCAACGGAACTTTCGTCTACACCCTCGAAAAGGAGTTGATTGAATCTTGATCCGCATGAGAACGCACTGACCGCTCCATCATTTCCTTTCTATCTTTTCACATGAACTTGACGATGCGAAAAGAACGATGTGGACCTTTTTTTTTTCTCCTTCTATGTTTCTCTTCACTTCTTCTCTTCTATTTACCGGTACATTATTCTACGACTGTCTTTGCTTCAGGGTGGTTGCCTCACCCCCTTGGTGGCAGGATCTTCTCTTTTTTTTTTTTGATATTATTGAGGTTATTTCGCTATATATTGGACGTGTCAATGCATTATGTTCTCTTTGGATCGTTGGGAAACGTCCAAGATGGTATCAGATGTCTGGAATCAGTTTGGGGAAGAACGACATGTGCTTCACAGTACAGAGAAAAAGTTGAATTGGTATTTTGGATTAGGCTTGTCCAGTTTCGCAGCGTGAAGTCATCGATCTTCTCTCCTCTCTCCCTTGATCGTCTCCATAACCTAAAGAAGAAACTCCGGTGAACATTGGCATGGCAAAACCGCTCAGCCACCTTGGCCACGCCACCATCCCCGGGTCTCACCCTCAAAGGCCAGTTCCCGCATTCCATTGCCCACCAGCGGTTGTCAACTTTGGCTCAGCTGATAAGGGTCAACCGTTAACGGTGGCTCTTCATTCTAACAATACAGAGTTTAGTCGTGCTCTTTGTCTTGTTTCGGCTGGCATAAGGCGAGACATGAGCCTAGGGCCTTTGTAAGTATACCTTGAGGTCAACAAATCTCATGAGTCTGCTAAATTTAGGTGTATAATCATATGATGCTCCTCCTTGATTTAATTAGTATCACACGCAGTCGAAAGGTGAATGAAGCCTCCGCCCAGATCCGCGCCTCTAAGGAACATCACAGACGGTGCATAAGCCGCTTGTTGCTCGTTTCCTAGCAACGACCTGCAAAACTTCAGCAGCAGGGTACTAGCCCTTGCTGTTTCTAATATGGAACTCTCCCATGAGAGCTGGAGTGCATGGACAATGTTGAAATTAAGAAGAAAACATCTGTCTGTGTCCACCTTGACGACACAGGCCTTCAGAGTTGATGCTAGCCTCGTTCGTGGGCGAATAAACAACGACGTTCCATTTCGTGGCTATACATGTCTGGGTCGTTTTATTAACCGTAATCCTTTCGGTCTAGTTGATCGTTGCCTTTGACGGGTGATTTCCAACCTCCGGCCCACCTCCTTTATGCACCTCTCGTTGCTCCCCCAAATCCTTAGCCACGGCAACCAAAGGCCGTGATTAGCTGCAGGGATGCTGCTCGTTTGCAACATGGGACAACCTCGGTTCCCTGCGCAAAGGCCCCAGTGACGTGTGGGCTGACTGCGAAACTGACCCGATCGGGCTCGGCCCTTGGCTGCCGCGACCAGCCTCGGACGCGATGGATGAGGTTACCTTCCGTACTTTGCCTCGTCATAGGCAACTGCCGGCCAGGACGAAGGACTCCACTGATCTGCTCCTTGCAGAGGAGTCATCGTGCTTCATGTACGACGTGCGTCGTTCGGGTCCCCGTGTCTGCCGCGCAAAGGCAACTGATCGATTCGTCCAGGCTTCGTGATAGCTCCCTGCCATCACCAGCCGACCTTGCCCTACAGCCGGACGATGTTTATGGATTCCATGAATGAAGCGCCTCGCAAGACGAAGAGCCTCACTCTGACATCAAGTCCACTCCCACGCTTTTGAGTGCCTCGACAGCCCAGGCCGGATAATCTGCCTTGCTGGCATGACGGTCGGCGAAGAAGCGTCGGATGAGACTCGGAAACGTATCCTCGATAATCGATTGTCGAACCTCTCTCATCAGGTTGAGCTGATACCAGACGTTGTGAATACTCAAGAGATGGGCTGCCACCGTCTCCTTGGCCGCATTGTGGTGAACAAAGGCCCTGGTCACAGCCATGCCTCCGTCTCCCGTCCTGCAGCATGCACAGGCGCAACCCGGCTCCAAAGGGCGGAAATCACAGGAGTACTGAGAGTTGCGGAGGTTTAACACGCCGTGCTTGGTGATGGCGTTGCCGAACCGAGCCGTCCTCGTTGGCCACACGCAGTCGAACATGTCGGCTCCGAGGGCGACGCTGACAACCAGATCCTCAGGATAGCCGATGCCCATGACGTAGCGCGGCTTGAGGTCCGGCATCAGAGCCGTGCAGGCGGCGACGACGCGGCAGTAGTCACCCTTGGCCTCGCCGCCGCTAAGCCCGCCGATGGCAATGCCGGGCGTGTCTCTCGCTAGCATCTGGCGGGTGCATTCGCGGCGCATGTCGAGATCCAGGCCGCCCTGGATGATGCAGAACAGATTTTGGCTGCTGGGCTTGCGATGCGCGGCGATGCACCTGTCGAGCCAGCGGACGCTCCTCGCCATAGCCTCCCGCATGCGCTCCTTGTCGGGCGACGTGGTGACGAGGACGTCGTCGAGTTGCATGATGATGTCACTACCGATACTGTTCTGAAGATGGATAGATAGCTCGGGCGTGAGTAGCATGGGCGATCCATCGTGCGGACTGAGGAAGCGCACGCCCTCCTCCGTAACCCGGGCCAGCTTGAGGAGGCTCACCATCTGAAAGCTGTCCATGTCGAGCTCGTCAGGCCATGACCAGAGTTTCCTTCCACAAGACTCACCCTCCGCTGTCTGTCAAAATATTGCGCTTCCAGCCCTGGAGCTTATGGGCGCCTCCGACGTCGTCCAACACCTTCTGGCCTGGCTTGAGGCCTAGGTGATAGGTGTTGTTGAGGCAAAGCATGCACCCCGTTTCCTCGAGCTGCTGAGGCGTGAGGCCCTTAAGAGACGCCTGTGTGGCCACCGGCATGAACGTTGGGAGATCGACGGGACCATGGGGAAGAGTGAGGACCGAGGCCCGGGCTCTCGTAGTCTGAGAGTGTGAGACAGCGTGAGCATTTGCATCGTCCGGGCGTTTCTCGACGTACGGAGCAGCGAGCGATGAGCTGGAACTCCAGCGCCCGAGACGAGGAAATATTGGCCGTCATTGTCTTGCAGGCCGTCAGCATTCTTTCGTGAACGGCGTCTTTGAGGCTATCATGAGTTGCTGGATAGATGAGATGGCAATAATGTAGGTCTGTGAATGTAGGCGGCCCTGATGTGTGTTTTCTTTTTTTCTGTCCCTTGGGCCTTTTGCACATCTCGGCTTGGCCCGGCCCGGCCCGGCTCATCGCCGGCTACAGACGAGAGCCCCCCAAAAGGCTTCACGACCCCTGCTATAGCTACGAACCTCCGACAACGACGGTCCATCAGCAGCAATGGGCAGCCATGCCGCGCGGTCGCCCGGGGCGGCTCTCCTGCGCTCATCACGATTGTTCTCTCTTCCAAAGCCTCTCCCCGATCCGACAAAAGTCTCTCGCGGGGGCAAAGAAATCGGCTCCTCGACGAAAACCCTGCCGCATCCCACACACCAGTCCATCGCCTCTCCGCCGCAGCATCGCGAACTCGGAGACTGGGGCTTCAAGCGGCCCTTTCCGCGGAAGACAACGCTGGCCACGTCGACGCCACTCATTCGCGTTAAGCAGGTCGACAGCCGGGAGAACGTGACCGACTTTTCCTCAGCCGCCGATTATAGCATGTCGCTCGAAAAGTTCCGCGAGCTGCGAGTGCCGGTCTGCTTTCGCGAAATAGACGAGGAAGGGAAGCGGGTACCGACTTCCCTTTTGAGCCACAAGTCTGTGTTTGAAAGGGACGTGGATTTCACTCATCTGCCGCCTGACCAAAACAGCGCCGAGATGTTCGACAAGCGCTGGAAGTTCTCGGGTCCCTGGGTGAACAGACTCAGCGAATTGGAGTTCGACAGATATCTCAAGACGAAGGTCCAGCCTAGGCGAGCCGAGTTCCGAGCCCTGCTCAAGGATCTACTTGCTCAGGACCTCACGGCAACTCAGAACAGAGCGGCACGCGACAAAGGCAATGAGCCGCCGCCGCCGGTGAAGGTCGAGGAAATCACGAAGAAGCAGTTTACCGAGTTCTTGAGGAAGATTCGGTACGATCGCATCCTCTCATTTGGCCTCACATCCAGCTTCCTGGACATGGGCCCGCTCGGGCATCCTGGCCGAAGCCTTCGCGATATTTTATTGCCGACAAGAGGTCATATCACGAGTAGCCCGTACTCCAAGATGGGCCCGCCTCAGTCACATCCTTCGGCGGGAATAAGCTACTTGCGGACAAATGCTGCCATGGAGAACCATCCAATATATGGGCCCCAGAAGAAGCGGACGCCCGTCGAAGCCCGTATCCTTCATCCGAAGCTCGGCTTTAGCACCGGAAAGCTCGGCGTCGGTGGATTCGTGACGAGCCCGCCTGATGGGAATAGCAAATTCAACGAGAGGAGGAATGGCAAGTTACCGGTGCCAGGCATCGACTTCCTTGACTTGAAAACCTACGGCGGTGGTAAATACTACGTCGAACCTCTTCTGGCAAGCCTCGACCCGAGGGGCAGAATCGTCCTCAAGGTCATAGAACCCAGCGACGTGGCTACACTGATCGAACAGGAGAGGAAGACCGGATCGAACTTGGTCTATGAGGCCAGGACCCCCTCGAAGTAGTAGAGTCAGCTCTAAGTGGCTTCATGTCCTCGGTTCTCTCCTTTTTTAAGCGGTCGAGCCTACAATAGCCTTTCCTTGGCTGCTCAGGCTTATGGAGTTGTCCTTCTTGAGCATGAACTGCCGTACACAGAGAGGGGCGTGAGCAGCCCTGGGAAGAATATTCCAATGGCGAAATTTTAGTTAGATGTACCATACGAGAGGAAGCTGATAGTAAAGAGCGGCTTGCCCAGCTTCACGTTCTGCACTCAACTCTCGACTCCTGTCAGCAGCAGAGAAGGAAAGCTGGCCGGGTATTGCCGCTTATTCGTACACCACTCGATACTCGCACATTACCAAGGTAACCACAGATGTGTCACGTGAGAGGCTTCTTGCAAGCCCTAACTGGAGCCTCTCATTCCACCCCACCCTAATTCATTATTGCAATCCATCGACCACCGATTTTTTCGACGACGACGACGACAGTTGATCTTCGGGCCACCGACAAAATCCAGTTAAGAGATTCGCCATCATGGGTCGCGTTCGCACCAAGACAGTCAAGAAATCCGCAAAGGTCATCATCGAGCGGTACTACCCAAAGTTGACGCTCGACTTTGAGACCAACAAGCGTATCTGCGATGAGATCGCCATCATCGCCTCGAAGCGCCTGCGTAACAAGGTTAGGGCGCGCAGGTGTGGAAGTGAAGAAGGCTTCAGCTGACGATGAGAAAAAAATCGCCTTACAGATCGCCGGCTACACTACCCATCTGATGAAGCGTATTCAGAGAGGACCCGTCCGCGGCATCTCCTTCAAACTACAGGAGGAGGAGCGTGAGCGCAAGGATCAATACGTCCCTGAGGTCTCCGCCCTCGACTTTACGCAGAACTCGGAGAGCGGGCAGCTGGATGTGGACAGCGAGACCAAGGATCTGCTCAAGCACCTGGGCGTACGTCTCCGATTCTTCATTACGACGGTGATATCTGCTGACACGAGCCCCATCTTCATGCAGTTCGATTCCATCAACGTCAACGTCGTTCCCGTAACGCAAGCTCAGGTTCCCGAGCGTGGCGCCCGAAGATTCGGCGATCGTCGCCGCGATTAGATGGTTTTCCGGGGAAGGGGACGGATGGGACGGGTCATTCAGCATGTTATCATGATGTGGCGTCTCTGGACGGTAGTGATGACATAGGTCTTGAAAAGATCTGGTCTTTCCCCTCAAGGTGTCGCTGATTCTCCTGCACATGGAGATGACGCTTGATCGCCAAGGCCGTAAGGGCCCATTGCTTGGTGAGGTCCTTATCGTCACGACAAGAATGCTTTCGGTTTGTCGAAAATCGTGGGCAGAAGCGAGCTGGCCACGAAGCATTTGGTCGGGCATCTAAGATGCTTGTGCTATGTTTGTGGCGCGACGACATTTATGAATACTGCCACCAAAATGATGGAGACGACTCGAGAAGTTCGCCATACACGGCAGCCAGGACTTCAGAGTGGCTTTCTAGGCCGGAACGGTAACTGAGTCTTGTGCCCTTCGATGAGTAGATGGTCGGTTGGCGAAGATGCGTCGCTCGGTTTGATGGAATCCGGCACCCCAGCGTCCTTTTCGGCGATGTCAACCTTGACCTTGGTTGAATTGACCGGCTCGCCTCGCTCCAGGGCCAATGCGGCGGCTTCACGAGCAGCGTTTCTCCGATCCTCCAGCCGAACGTCGCCCTCTTTCGTCGTGCCGCCGGTCGAGGTCTCATCATAGAGGTCGATCTGGATATCGGAAATGCCGGCACGCTCCCAGGCAGCAGTCTCGTTAAGCTGAACCTGAACGTAGAGAGCGCGGCGAGCGCAGGTGTCGGAACACCACATCTCGAGGTCCTTGCGCCTCACGATGTCGCCGGAGGCAGTGATTTTCCACTCGCCGCCAGGGCCGACTTGACGTCTGGGGCGAGGACATAGGACGTAACCGCAGAGGCCGTTGACGTTGCGCTCCTCGACGAGGTCGCTGTAGTCGGAGGGCTGGAAGAGACGCACATGGGTCTTGAAGCCCGATACGTCCGAGGGGGCCGGCGACGAGGCCGACAGGTCCGCTGACCGGACGAGCGGGTACTCGGCAAGCTGAAGGAGGCTGTCGAGGATCTCTGCCTCCAGGTCCTTTCGATGCTGGAGGAGCTTGGCGTGCTGCAAGGCGACGTCCCTAGCGTCGGACGGGCCGGACATGGCTGAGGACGGAGAGATCCGGGGGCGGGTAACAAGGAGGTGGCTTCGGTCGGGCTGAGACGGGGAAAGCGAGGCAGAGACAAGAGTCAGTCATTTCGGGTCCGACGCGGGACTGCTGGCCCCGATAGACGCATGTTTGCGGATACCTCGGTGCTAGCTTCGTGTATGCATCAAAGAAAGATGCCTTCGTAGTGGCTACGTGAATGTCTGCATCGCCAGTAAGCAGTTTGTCAAGGTAGGTAGTCGGCAGTATTGCCTTCCGCGTAGGTGCGCGCCGTTTTGATGGTGATGAAGACAAGGTTTGCAAGCCTTGTCGAAGCCTGATGACGGTTTTAGAAGCGGAGCCTCGGCTCGTTCTTCCCCCCCCCCCCCCCCCCCCCCCCCCCCCCCCCCCCCCCCCCCCCCCCCCCCCCCCCCCCCCCCCCCCCCCCCCCCCCCCCCCACCCCCCCCCCCG
>PDHP01000006.1:300278-345339 GCA_003339455.1 Ophiocordyceps camponoti-leonardi (nom. inval.)
GTGGGTGGGGGGGGGGCGAGGGGGTGCGGGGGCCGCGGGGCGCGGTGGAGGGTGTTGGAGGGGGGGCGCCGCCTGTGCCTCCCCCCCCCCCCCCCCCCCCCCCCCTCCTTCACCGGAGTGCACGGTGCTGGCGCAGCTGCTCGCACACCAAATCACTAATCGCACAGTACACGAATACCGCGGCAGTGGCTGCTATCGGGGCGGCAGCAGTGCGTACCGCTCAGGTAGTGCTAGCAGGGAGATGCGCCGCTAGGGCGACCTGGCCGGTACTAGCTGGTAGTTGGTAAGCCGCCGCTCCGTTGCTCGCTGACGTCGACGCCCACCTTCTGTCGATCCCGCAGCGCTTCGCCTCACAAGCCTCTCTTCTTCTCTTCTCACACACGTCTCTGTGCAATCCATCCTGCTGTGGCGACGCTCTTCCCCTTTGCACGAAGAATCATCGACTTGCTCTACATACTGCTCTTCGAAGTGAAATTTCGTCAATCAACAATCAAACAAGGCCGCTCTTTGCTACCAGCGTCTGTTCTGGGCCTGTGTTCCCCTTCGAAAGCTGACGAAGCTCCCTCCTAGGGGGGGAGGAGAGACGAGAGGGGATCGGAAACGTCGCAATCCAAGAGGGGTCGCAGGAAGAAAAAAAATTCATAGGAGGATTCGCATCCTGCCTTTCGTCGCATTTCGCCCGTCTCGCCGCGACGAGACGACTGTGTCGGCTGTGTTGCTGTGCCTGTCGTCGCCATGGTCGCGCCGTTTCGGGTCAAGGCCGTGTACGAGTACTCGTCGCCGCACGAGGACGATCTCAATTTTCCCATCGGCCAGATCATCACCGTCACCGAGGAGGAGGACGATGACTGGTACGGCGGCGAATACGTTGATGGCGCGGGTACTAAGCATGAAGGCATCTTCCCCCGCAATTTCGTGGAGAAATATGAGCCTACGGCGCCGCCAAGGCCGGTGAGGGCGCGCCCGAAGAAGGATTCTGAAGCTGCCTCGCAGTCGCAGCCGCAGTCGCAGCCGCAACCGCAGCAGCCTCCTCAGCCTTCGCCCGAGGACGCGGCTTTCTCGCCTTCGGCCGGCCCGTCTCAGGCTGAGCCGCCTGTACTACCCAAGCAGGAACCCCCTGAAGCCGTTGAGACCGTTGAACCAGCATCGACACGCTCACCCGTCGAGTCGCCAACGGCCCGCGAGCCGCTGCCACCGCCGCTGCCCAAGGCTTCTGATCCGGCTCCCGGCCCGGCTTCTCCCGCCGTACCCGCCTCTCCGGCCCCGAAGGCAAAGCCGGCGGCGCCAGCCCCTTCGGCGGAAAAACCCAGCAGCAACTCCTTCAAGGACCGCATCGCCGCCTTCAACAAGCCCGCCGCCCCGCCGGTGGCCCCTTTCAAGCCCAGCGGGCTGAGCGGGGCATCCGGAAGCGCCGGCTTTATCAAGAAGCCATTCGTTGCCCCTCCGCCCAGCCGAAACGCGTACGTTCCCCCGCCCAGGGACACCCCCTCGGCCCCCATCTACAAACGGGAAGAAGATGCCGAAAGCAAAGAGAGGGTACCTGCCAGTCCAGAACAGGCGGATAAGCCTCGGGCCGTCGCACCTGGTTCGTCGCAGGATGGCGGGGATGAGGAGCAGCCCAAACCGACAAGCCTGAAGGAACGGATCGCCCTGCTCCAGAAACAGCAGATGGATCAGGCCCAGCGTCACGCTGACGCCGCGGCCAAGAAAGAGAAGCCAAAAAAGCCGCCCAAGAAGCGGGCCGAGCAGGATATCGCCACCGGAGATGCGGCCGCCGACGCCCCGCCGCCGACTGTAACTTCACCCCGTGAACTAGACGAGGCCGGTACCAGAACATCGACGGACGAGGCTGCTCCGGCTCGCGTACCCCCTACGCCGCGACGAAAGTCGTCCAAGGAGCCGGCGGCCGAGCCCGTCCATGACGGAAACGACGCCGATATGTCCGGGGCCGGTGACACCACCGAAGACCATGACGACACCACGGAGCGCGAAGATAGCGACGGCACTTCCCGGCGAGCCGCCCGGCGTCCGTCAACTGCGGTGACGCCGCCTGGAAAGAAAGATGACGACAGCGAGGGCGAACCGGGAGGCGAGGGCGAGGAGGCCGAGGAAGAGGAGGAAGAGGAGGTGGATCCCGAAGTCAAACGCAAAGAAGAGCTTCGTGCCAGGATGGCCAAGATGAGCGGCGGCATGGGTTTCCATGGCATGTTTGGAGCCCCAATGCCGCCCACGGCCGGGTCTGGACTCAAGAAGAAAGCCTCGAGGCCCGAGGCCGCATCCGCCGGGGACGAAGCTACCAGCCCCGTATCGCGTGCAGCTCCTCCGATCCCCACGCTCATGGCGCTGCCCGGCATGGGCGGCGGCGGCGGCGGCAGTGGCGGCGGAGGTGGTGCCAAGGGACCCGAAGAAACTGCATCGCCGAAAGTCGCCAGTGCCCCCAACGTACCGGCGCGAGCCGTCGAGGCTGCCCCGAAGGACAAAGATGCCGAGAGGGGGAAGGACAACGAAGAAGAGGAGGAAGAAGAAGAAGAGGAGGAGGCGAAGACGCCGGCTGCGCTTCCGGATCCTAAATGTGAGCTGCCCCCCACAGCAGGGTGAAGACGGCGGCTGATTGTCGCGAAGTAAGTCGACGCGGGACGGGCGGACGAGCGGCGCCCCCTCCCCCCGTCCAGTTGGAGGGTGAGTAGCCCGGTTCCTCCTTTGTACTATATTCATTTTACTGACGGTGGGCTCGTTCGATTCTCCAGGTCGATCTGCGCGGGATATAAAGTCTGCCACCGAAGGGTCCGAATCTGATGATGAGCTCTCAGGAGCTGGCACGGCTGCACGATCGCCGCCCCCAGCGACGGTGCAATCCCCTGCGCAGCCGACTCGATCGCCGCCCTTGTCTCCCCCTGCGGCCGAGTTCTCGCCGGCTTCTCCTCCGGGCGCCAGTCAGAAGCGGATGAGCAGGGCGCCGCCTCCGGTGCCCGGGTCCGCACCGGCGCTTCCACCCGCTTCAACGAGGCCGCCGCCTCCGCTGCCGGCCACAATCGACGAAACGGCCATGCCACCGAGGCCAGCCGTCGCGGGAGACGAAGAGAATGAGGAGAACACGGAATATGAGGGCGATTACGACACGGACATTGCATCTTCCGTTCCTCACAAAGACGCCCTCAAGTCGCACGCTCGAGACTCGAGCGTGGAGGAGAAGACGCCCCTGTCGCCGACGGCGGACGCGCGCTCGGCCCCGCGAGGCGTGCCTCCGCCGATACCGTCGCAGCCGCCGCCGCCCCATGAGGGAAGCAAACGACGCTCGATGGAGGCCGTCCGGGAAGACGACGATGCGGCGCCGCAGACGTCGCCGGCGAGCGGCAGGCACCCGTACTTGCCGGCGGCGAAGATGGAAGATGTCATCAGAGGCGGGCCGGCAGCGCCGCCGCCGGACCGGAAGTTGCCGTCGCTCCCGGGAAGCAGCGCAGTCGGCGGCCGAGGGGTGGGCAGACCTTCAATGGATGCTTCGAGACCGAGTATCGGCGGGCGGCCTTCTGTGGACATGAACCGCAACTCGACCGAGGGATTCATCGCGAGCGACCTGGACCTGTCGGCGCACAGCGGATGGTGGCGGCAGCCGATGGCGGTGCCGCCAGCGCTACAGGGACGGCGAGACGTGCTCTACGAGAGCGACGAATCGGCGACGACGAACCAGGGGTCCAAGACGGAGGTGACGCGGGCCATCTACGTGCTCTTCCAGGACTACTCGCAGACGGTGGTGACGGCGCGCTTCGACCCGTACCGGACGGCGGACGGGGTGGAGCTCGAGCAACGCCACGAAGGTCCGCCTCGGCCGCTGCGGCAGGACCAGATGGAAGACTTCCATGAGCGGTACGGCGTGAAGCTGCTGGCGGCTGCGGCGGCGGCCAAGGACACGGTGGTGGGCGACGGAACAGCGCAGGGTCTCATCACGGAGCTGCTGCGGCCTCACCGGGATGCTCTGGCCCCCGTCGGCACGCGGTCGTACGGGGCGCTGGTATACGCCAACATGGCGAACGCGTCGACGCAGCAGTACGACGTGATCCGGCCGGGGGACATAATGTCTACGCGCAACGCCCGCTTCCAGGGGAAGCACGGGCCGATGCACGCCAAGTACACCATGGACGTGGGCAAGCCAGATCACGTGGCGGTGGTGGCGGAGTGGGACGGGACGAAGAAGAAGGTGAAGGCGTGGGAGCAGGGGAGGGAGAGCAAGAAGGTGAAGCTGGAGAGTTTCAGGCTGGATGACCTTCGTAGCGGCGAGGTGAAGATATGGCGGGTCGTGCCTCGCAGTTGGGTTGGTTGGAGCGGATGAGGGGGGGGTTTATAACGGAGAAAGGTATATAGCGAGATGATGATGACAAAGTTGGAGGGAAGAATGAAGGGGGTGAAATGGGGTTTTCGAGTTTGTCTTTTTTTTTTCCTCTTGGTTTGGGAGTGTTTTTCTTCTTCGTTTTATTTACTTTCTCTCTTTTGTTGTCGGTGTAATAAGTCGGGTTCTCGTCTTTGGGGGAAGGGTGAAATTCATGGGATCGTGGGCATGATGCTAGGTGAAGAACGTCTGTGAAGTGTCTGTCGAGGAAGCTTTTGTAGTGAGAAGGAAATAGTGGGATTACGATGAGTGGTAAGTCTATATGTTTTCTGCGTGATGATGCTGTGACTGTCAGATTGGTGATGGCTTGTAGGGAGGTGTGCGATAAGGGCTTGAGCGTTGTTGAAGTCTTGTCGCGCGCCACATTATTCTTTCTAAACCCTTACCTGTACGTTGTTATGTATCTTGGTCTACTTCTACATTTTGTTCTCGATCTCAGTCTTGTTGTCTCTTCTTTCTTCCCCTTTCCTTCTGTTGAGAGGGAGGTGAGCACTGAGCATAATACTCAACCCTAACCCTAAGGCTTCCTAGTATGCTAAAGGGGAGAGTCATGTCTAGCCTTTGGGGGGCAAATCATGGGCTTAGTGTTTATTTCCAGTCTTCTGCCTTCCCAGAGTGAGAGGAAGGGGGGAGGTTTTACCTTGAATGTCTTGCAGGCGTGGGTGGGATTTTTTCGTTCTTCTCTCGACCTGCTTGTGATGGACTAGGTAGTATTTAGAAGCGGCTGACGAGGATCACGAGGGAGGATAGGGGGAAGAGAAGAGATGGGCGAGAGCTTCTTTGCCGCCACCACCGTTCTTTCTTAGTAGCTCTCTCCTATAATGTAGCTTTTACTTTTCAAAGTAGACCAGTTAAAGTAGGTAGATTTTGTCCATATGACAATATCCAAGCTACTACGGATAGAGTGAGAAAAGGATGGGGGGGAATGATTTGATGTCGTGCATACATATGTTCTATGCATGTGTTAGTATGTATACTAGTTCTCTATCCCCCCTCACCCCACGCGGACCGTTCCGACCACGAGCCAGCCTATCTTTCTCCAACAGAAACTCAACTCTAGCTCTCTATTCTAGTTTCTCTTTTGAACTAACTACTGTTCATCATCCGCGCCTTAAGAAACCTTACAGCATGTGCCGTTGCATCATCATCATCCTTCTTCTCCTCTCCCGTTTATAGTCAGGCCGCTTTTGGTCTCGCGCTCCCGACGTCGCCGGCCTGGCTTCCTCCCCCCCTTTTTTTACTTCTGACATGGTAAGGAGCCAGACGGAATGCGACACGAGGTTTTTTTTTCTTTCTTTGTTCGTTTGGGTTTGCTAGTGGTAACGGTTAACGTTTATAGGGGGGATAGAATGAGATGAATGAGGATGGTTTTGAACAATAAGTTTATATAGTATCGATCGATTCATATGATGCTTTGACGCAGCTCTCGCCACTTATATACCATCCTCTCTCCTTCACCACTTACTTACCTACCTACTTACCTACTATCTTTCACCAACGAATACTGCCAAAGAAGAAGACAGCAAGAAAAAAGGACGAGGAAAAAGACGAAAAAAAAATCATGACTCCCCCCTTCGTCCTCTCACAGCCCCCCTCCCCATCCTCAACAGCAACCTCAGTCCTAACCTACGACTCCCGCGCCTCAAACCCTACCTCCTGCATCCTCCCCGCCAGCAAGACAACGACGACGAGGACGAAGACGGCTTCGACGACGCACAGGTCCACCGATCCCTATACCTTCGGCCTCTTGTTCCCTTCGCTAGAGAGGCTTTCCATCAGGCATGACGACGCCTCCGTCGACGGCCACCTTAATCTGAGGGTCGACATCAGCACCGTCGCGGCGGGGAGGCCCATGACCCTTCAGCTTTTTCATCTCAAGATGCATCATCTGGGCAGTAGGCATTTCTCTCTGAGGCGGTACGGTCGTGACTCCGGACGAGACGTCTGCGTATGCAAGAGGCTTTATAAGAACAGCGGAAACGGCCATACCAAGCCATCATCATCCTCTTCTTCCCCTCTCTCGGCAGTTCTCCGCAGCGTAAAGCAAGGATTCCGATCATCTTCACCCTCGCCTTCTTCATCGTCCGAATCTTCTTCTTCCTCCTCTTCCACCTCTTCCTCCTCATCAGATTCTTTCCCGCCGCCGAAACCGACGGATACCATAAAGTTGGAGTTTAGCAACTACGCCCGCATCGCCGTCCGGAGGAGATCTCGCAACAAGCGGTACGAGTTCAACTGGTGGGGAAACGCCTACGCTTGGAAACGAACCGTCGATCACGATGGTGACAAGAACTTCGTTTCTCTTCATCTTCTCCGTCAGGGTCAGAGACAGCCTCTCGCCTACATCGTGTCTGAGAGCCGGGCTCCCGTCACTTCGAAAGATTCCGGTGCTGCCTCATGGGTACCGCCCTGTTCGCTTTGGATCGTTGACAGGTCCGCCGTGGATGCTGGTGTCGCCGAGTAAGACATATCCGTCGTTTCCTCCCCCCCTCACCCCTTTCATTAGAGAAATCTCTCGCTAACGTGAGGCAGAATCATCGTCGCTACTGGCCTCATTGCATTGGTCGACGACTGCATCCGCCTCGGAAGCCAACTCACCGGCTCCGACTCGGCTCCGTTCCCACTCTCCGCTTCTTCTTCTTCTTCCTTCCGGCCCCAGTCCGATCTCAAGCCCGGCATGACGCAAACCACCGAAGCCGTTCCTCGACCTCCCCGCTCCACCGTCCGCGGCCTCTTTTCTCGTCACTCCCAAACACATAGAACCATGGCCGTCTGTTGACGTCAGCAGATACATTGAATTATCAAGAGATTGAATTCACATCTCTCTCCCTCCCTCTCACTCATGCATATTTCGGTCGATGATGTTATGTTCAACATGTCTCCCATCCATCAAGTCGGCTCCCAAGCCAGCTCCCAAAGTCAAGCTTCATAAGAAGACGATCAACGCCTCCGATGTTCCCCACTACATACTTGCGGCCTGGCAACATGTCATCCTCGTTGCCGTCGCCGTCGTTGTCATCGTCGTCGTCATCATTGCCACCGTCGCCGCCGCCGCCGCCGCCGCCGACCTCAGCCTCCCTCTCAGGACGGCTCTCGAGCGTGCGCAGCTGTTCCACCACGTGCTCAATGCCCTTCCTGACACTGACTTCGGTCGCGTCCAGCTGTGCCGTGAGCTCAGCCTCCTCCCGTCCCAAGTCGACCGACGCGTCCACAACCCCGGCGTCCGTTTCCAGGTCAGCCGCAGTAAAGACGGCGTGCAAGCGCCGCATGAGCGACGCGAGACGGTCTATCTGCCTCAACAGCGTGTACAGCGAACTTGTGAATGTCGGCTCCATGAGAAGCAACCGTCGTGCGAGCGTTGCGAGATAGATGGAATGAGCTCTGGCCAGCGTCTGCGGGTCGTGCGCGCGGCGAGCTCCCGCCTCGGGAGCGGTTTCCGCTTCTTTGCTGTAGAGGAAGAGGTCTGCATCATCGTCACTGTCTGGTCCTGCCGTGTTCTGGTTCTCCGATGTCATCTCTTCGCACTTCTCGTCGTCACCCTCGAGCCACGAGGTCAAAGACTCCCACATGCCACCAACGACTTCGGCCTGCAGGTAAGCCTCCGTCTCGCCGAGAAAGAAGACGGCCGCACTGGCCGTCGTCCACGAACCACGCAGAGCCGCCGACCTCGCCGACCATCTCATACGCAACCCGGCGGCCTGCTCTCCCGCGCCCACGGGCGACGTGTGGTGCCGCCGGAGGGACGTCATCTTCCACAGATCCGTCAGCCGGATGTGCGCGCGCCGCAGCGACAGCAGATATGAGTTGATTAGCGCGTAAAGGCGCATGTCCGACGGCGAGATGACCATGTCTAGCGGTGATGGGGGCTTGAGTGAGAGCATCGTCGGCACCGACAGGAGCAAATTTCCAAAGGGCAGGGCCGTGAGCTCCTTGGCGTCGTCGGCACTGAGCCCGGGCCCAGGGCCGAGGGTAGCCGATGGGCTGCAGCTTGCTGGAAGCAGTCGCAGCAAGTCGCGTGCGAGGTCCAACTCTTCATCCTCGTCGCCGTGCTGGCCTTGCATCGCCGCCAGAACGGCCCACGTCCGGTTCAGCACAGCGGCAACTTGGCTCTCGTCGATAGCCACCTTGTCGACGCCGTCTGCAACCCTTCGCCATCGGCCGCAGATCTCATCGTCGGCTTCTTGCACCAACGCGAGGGCAAACTCGCCACGGCCAAGGAGAAAAAAATCACGAAGCAGTTGCAGCATCTCAACTACCTTGGCCATGGGCAACAGCTTCGAAAGCGACTGCTGGAAGAGGGAGAGGCGTATAGAACCAACGGCTCGGGAGAATTCGACGGCGCTCAAGGGCGATGTTAGACTTGCCAACTCTTGCAGCTTCGACATGACGCAGCCTAAGCCTCCAAGGCTGGCAGAAGCATCGCCCACGGCGCGTATGCGATGCAGCGTCGTGCCGATGTAGAGCATGGACGAGGCCGTGCTAGCCGTCACAAACGACGGCAGAAGCTCCGACACCAAGACCAGCTCCTATGAAGCCATCAGTATTCGAGCATGTCACGGTAAAAGTCATTTTACGCTACCTCGCCAGAAGCTTGAACGAAGAAGTCAACGGCGCCAAAGGTTGGTAGTCGGCCGTAGAGAATCCAGGCCGAAGCCTGCTTCAGCCAGGCTGTCTCGGCTGCACCCAGCAGGCTCAAGGCCGTCTCGGCGACGTGCCGATATCCACTCTGAGACTGACTCCTTAGACGGTCGATGACATCGACACCATGGCGCGCGGTCGAAGCCTGTTTGCTCGTCGAGATGAACTGGGCCGTCTCCAATAGCCAGTCCATCGTGGCCGTCCACTGCTGAAACTCGCCGACGACGGCTGTCAACGGCACGATGCTGTAGGCACCGACGAGGGCTGGATCATGACTGAGAATGGATTGCTCGACATCCAACACCTTGCGCTGGAAGGCCGAGAGATGGCGCGTCTGGATGGCGGCAGCTACGGCGCGGCATATGGCGGACGGATGTGAGGAGGAGATGCTGGATGCGAGGTCGACAAGCTGTGATTGAACAATGCCCAAATGAGCAACAGAGGAGAGAAGATGGCGCTCAGGAGGCGTTATGCCGATGTTGGCATCTGCCTCGGGCCCCGGATCTCGCAAGAGGGGAGACGGGTGTCCCGACAGGGCGAGGAGCATCTCATGGAGCATGGCTCCGAGACGATTGGGCTAGCCGAGATCGGTTCAGTCACTTGGGAAGATCAACACACGATCGAGGCGACTGCACCCACCGCTTGGCTCCCCTCCTCAGCCGGATTGCGTCGGCTATATCGTATATGATGAGAAGGATGACGCCGATGAGCTCGTACCGGCACATGAGGTGCGTCGAAGAATGAAGGAGGGAAAGAAGGTAAGTTGGAGGAGATGACAGAGGCGAGGATGAGCCTGCGCTCGCCGACGAAGCGGCCACCGAGAGAAACTGACGATGTCTTCGAGACTCATCAAAGGCGGAAGCCGGGATACGCGTCGCGCGGTCAGGTGACTGCAAGATGGGGCGGAAATCGATATCGAGAATCTACCCGTAGGCGAGGAAACACTCTAGGCGAGGACCCGTCCGAGCCTAAGAACCTACGGGTACGTATTACGGAGAGTTGATAGACGATGCCGTGAGTCACGTGCTTTCGGAATCGTATGTAAGTTTCCCTGGCTGATCAGCAGCTCCAGCCTCTCCAGCTTCGCCGCAGCAGAGAACCGCTGTAGCATGCATCCGCCATGTCCGGCAGGGTTTACGGATAAATTTAGGGCGTTTCGGCCAGAAATAACCTGCCCAGGCCAATGACGTCGCCTGTTGGGCCCCGCCGGGCGTACATGGAGGCCTCTGTGTGCCTCGCGGGGACCAGGAATAGGTCGCTGCCCTCGTCAGCTTGCCCTCCTGTTACTGGCTCCCTTTGTCTCCCCGAGGCATTCTTCCTTTAGCCTTATTTTCCTTCTTCTCGCCTTGCTTCTGTGGTCTTCATTTTTGTCTTTACCACTCCCTTGTCATCCTCTTCGTCCTCCTTTCCCTGGCCCTCCCCATCATCCATATTCATCATGGCCCAGGACCCGAAGCTCCTATACACGATCGAGGGCATTAATGCCTACCGAGTCGTCAAGGGTACTGAAGAGCCGCTGACCCCCAATGGCCCGCAGACGCTCTCCCTCCTCATGGTTCCATCATCTCCCAACGACGACTTCTTCCTACACCTTCACCTACCCCCCGATCTCGACCTGCCGATGCCGGCCACGACGCAAATCTACCACCAGCCGCCGACTAGCTACCTAATCCCGCGCTGGGATCAGGACCCGGAAAGCGGCGCATTCGTGCGGCTCGAATTCCCTGCCGTCGGCTTACGGCCATCTGTCCAAGAGGATGTCGACACCTTTGAGACCATCCTTGCCCAGTGCACCTCCTTTCTCGAGCGCGCTCGTCCACCGCAGACAGCAAAGGGAAAGGAAGCTATGGACCTGGATGCTGATCGTGACGGAGACCGGGACGAGCCGCTGCCGCCTTACAATCCGGCCGACTATAACCCCGGCCAGGGCTATGTGGCAGGCAGCCAGAGCTCGGGCTCGGGCGAGAAAGGTGGTGGTCGCATCGTTCTCATCGACGAGGAGGATGGCAGTGTCGTCGGCGAACTTGGCGAGGGCTACCAAGTCGTCGCCGATGGTGCCGTCAAGCCGGGCTCCAAAGGTAGGTCTCTCGTCCTCGTTACCCTTTTCGGATCTGACGGCGCCGCGAGCAGATCCCGTCGAGATAACCCTCCCCACTGAAGGGTCACAAAAGATTTCCGTGCAGCCAGCGTCGGAAGACGACGCGATAGCAATGCACCCGGCTTACAAGAAGTCGACTCTGGTTTCCACAGCATCCAAGGCTTCGCGGCTCATCATTACCACGTCCGACTACATGTCCAAGACGATGCAGTCACAAGCCGACAACTTTACGCAAAAGACGAAGCCAGTGGAAAAGCCGGTAACGTTTTCGCCTTCAACACATGCAAACGTGCGACGCATCAATCAACTATCGACCAAGGCGGCTGGCATGTCGGCGTCGACGGTTGGTTCCATCGGTCGCGTGGCGCAGAACTTTGGGGCGCATATGGGCCGGCGCAAGGACGGCTCGTCCCGCGGCTACGACAAAGACGGCAAGATCATTGAGAACTACAAGCCTGGAGTGCTAAACAAGAGCTTGATGGCCTTTAACACCGTTGTTGATGGCGTGGAGCATGCCGGACGCAATTTGCTGACGGGAACGACGTCGAGCGTAACGACGGTCGTGGGCCATCGCTGGGGCGATGAGGCGGGCGACGTGTCGCGTACGCTTGGCGGTGGCGTCAAAAACGTGGCCCTGGTCTATATTGACGTTTCTGGCGTGTCGCGACGGGCCATCGTGAGGCGTGTTGCGAAAGGCATGGTCGTTGGCAAGGTCAAGGGCGGCGGCCATGTCATTGTCGGGGGCGGCGACGGCGGCGACGAGCTGCCCCCGGACAAAGGGGGTCAGGAGACGGGCAAGACGGAAGATCAGAAGCCGGCCGAGGAAGACAAGGGCAAGGGCAAGGGCAAGAAGCCGGCGTCGTAGCGGCGACGGATCGGGTGTTGCACGGCATCTGGCTGCCTGTGAGGGGTGGGTGTGTGGGAGAGACGTTGCAGCAACGACGTCAGCATCAGTCCTTCTGGGCAAAGTTATTTTGGCCTCCCTTGACTACTACTTCTAGGTACAAAAACTTGCGCCTTCATGCTACAGGCCATACAAAACAACAGAGAACATAACTCAAAGAAAAAAAAACCATCCAAGACTCTCATCACAAGCAGGGAGAGAGGTTGTCTCCTTTTTTACCTTTACCGGCTATTGCCCGAGCTTCTCCGACGGCGACCTTGGCCCCCCCCCCGTTATCGTGGAACAAGGCATGACGTCGGCGCTGTGACGTAGAACGGGCTACTATCGGAGAAGGGCGGAGCTTTTGTCAAAGACAATGTTTCTGCTTCTCTCTCTGTTTTCTGCAGTCGCTTGCCAATGCATGCAGCCGAGATTCGATACTGATACTGGGTATTGATATTGGGGTTGGTCGATCTAGGTAAGGACCTTTATTATTATTAACCTTTTCATCAGTCACCGGGATACCCCATCTTTCTTTACGTGCTCCTTCCTCGTAATAACTTACTCCTTCCTCGTCCGTATTTAGATGGTTATTAAGACTACTACTACGCCACTTGCCCCCCCCCCCCCCCCCCCCTTCTCCTTCCTCCTCCTCCTCCTCTGCTTCTCTGCTTCTCCTCTCTTGCCATCCTCGTTCCCCCATCATCCGTGAGATTCCTACCTGTATCGACAGAAAGAGTACCTATCCAACAGAATTCACCATCATCATGCCTGCCGTCAAGGAGTCCGTCCTTGGCCGCGACGACGACGGTGGCGGAGGGACTCGCACCCCACTCGACATCATCGATATCCGCAGCCGCGCCGAAGTCCGCAACATCGACCTTAGGGCTGAGGTCAAGACAATGCTGGATCCGGCTCACGGGCCGCGTCGCCTGCCGACGTTGCTGCTTTACGATAAGAAGGGTTTGCAGCTATTTGAGGAGGCTCGTTGTTGCTGTTGTCCTGAAAATGATGTTCTGCCGCTGAAACGGTCATGGGATAGATCACTTACCTGGATGAGTATTATCTCACCAACTACGAGATGGAACTTCTCAAGCAGTCTGCCGCCGAGTTAGCAGGCTCCATTGCCACCGGTTCTGTGCTCGTCGAGCTGGGCAGTGGGTTCGTCTTGTTACAATGTCATTTGCGGGAGAATCGTGACCCTCCTGACGGGAATGGCGACAGAAACCTCCGCAAGGTCAGCATCCTGCTTCAGGCCTTCGAGCAGCTAGCCAAGCCCGTCGATTACTATGCTCTCGACCTTTCGAAGCAGGAGCTGGAGCGCACGCTCGCTCATCTACCGCCTTTCGAGCACGTCTCGTGTCATGGCTTACTCGGCACCTATGACGAGGGCCGCGAGTGGTTGAAGAGGCCAGATATGTTGCGTCGGCCCAAGTGCATCCTGCACATTGGCTCCAGCATTGGTGTGTTTCTCCAGACTCCTTTGCCCCGTGTGCACGCTCCGCAGGCTCATGCATATAAAAATCCAGGCAACTTTAGCCGTGGCGACGCCGCCGAATTCCTCAGAGGATTCGCCGAGCTCCTGGATCCCGGCCGCGATTGCATGCTTCTCGGCGTCGACTCGTGCAACGTCCCGGCCAAGGTCCAGTAGGTCTTCTCTGTCTCCATCCCCCTTTATAGCCGCACCCGCGCCGTTATCCTTATCCCACGGGCCGTGGCGATTGCAGGGAAGGAGGGGGCACTGACTATGACGGGAGCGGATAGCCATGCGTACAATGGTCCGTATCTCGATGCCGCTCATCATTCCCTTCTTTCTCTCTTCTCAGACCTCACGCATGCCCCTCCTTCTCTTTTCCTCATGAACTGACGGTTTGACTTGTCAGACGAACACGGAATCACGCATGAGTAAGGGGATACCCCCCTCTCTCTTCCCGGTCCTCCCCCCTTTTCTTCTTCCAGCTGACCAGGACGCTCCTCTGTCCTCACCCGGGGCGTGACATGAAAATTTGACCGCAGATTCATACTCAATGGACTGACCCATGCCAACAATCTGTTCGGAAAGGCTGTCTTCAATGTTGATGAGTGGCGTGTCATTGGCGAGTACGTCTACGACGACCAAGGTGGTCGACACCAGGCCTTTATCGCACCGGTTCAAGAGACGGAGGTGCTTGGCGTCGTCATCAAGCCTCACGAGCGCGTCCAGATCGAACAGAGCCTCAAGTATGATGAAAAGGAGCGGCTCAGGCTGTGGAAAGAGGCTGGCCTGCAGGAGGAGGCGAGCTGGCTTCGGGGCGACGAGTACGGTATGTCGCTTTTCGACAGTTTCTTCTTCATCCTTCTTCTCTGTCACTTCACGAACGCCTATTTCCCAATCTGTCAAGATGCCGACTTGCCTCACTGCTCGTTTTGAATCCTCGAGAACCCCCTTCTCTATGCTGACGATCAATCTCCCACTCTTCTCACAGGCCTCCACCTCCTCCGTCGCGTCAGTCCTCCCTTCCCTCGAAATCCCGGTCTGTACGCCGCCACCGTCCTCCCAACGATTGCGGAATGGGAATCCATCTGGAAAGTATGGGATGTCGCAACTTGCTCCATGCTCCCTCACGACCAGCTCTCCAAGCGGCCCATCGACTTACGAAACCCCTGCATCTTCTATCTCGGTCATATCCCAACTTTCCTCGACCTCCAGCTCAGCCGGGCCACCGCCACCGCCAGCACGGAGCCGACTTCCTTCGCCACTGTCTTTGAGCGCGGCATCGACCCAGACGTCGATGACCCGCGTCGTTGCCATCCGCACTCAGCTGTGCCGGATAGTTGGCCGCCTGTTGACGACATCCTCGCTTACCGTGATCGTGTTCGCGACCGTCTGCGCCGACTTTACGTTGAGACCGAAGGGAAACTGCCTCGCAATGTTGCCCGTGCTGTCTGGGTCGGCTTTGAACATGAGCTCTTGCACCTCGAGACGTTGCTTTATATGCTGATCCAGGCTGATGACGTCCTACCGCCGCCCCATGCGCCTCGGCCTGACTTTGAGCTGCTTGCCGAAAAGGCCGCTCGTGAGCGCGTGCCCAACTTGTGGTTCGATGTGCCGGCTCAGATTCTGGTCGTCGGCATGAACGATCCAGAGGATGGCACGGACGAGTCTCGTCCGTTTGGCTGGTATGTGCCTGGCTGCCTTTTCCTTCACCTCGATTGTCTCCTCGCTACACTGTATCCCTTGCGCCTGAATCATTGTTCTCTCTCTTTACTCTCTCAACCTTTCTGTCTGATCGTTGTCCTTCCACTTGCGTTACTACGCTGCACTCTTATCATTTGACCAAACACGTTGAACTAACGCAAGCCCCCTTCAGGGATAATGAAAAGCCTTCCCGCTCGGTACCGGTTCACGCATTTCAAGCCCAGGGCCGACCTATTACCAATGAAGATGTAGTTTTCCCAGAACCCCTTTTCAATCAACCGGCCTGACAGATTATCCTGCAGTACGCCCGCTTCTTGTACAACTCCGGCATCGAGCAAGTTCCTGCGTCGTGGTCCTGCGTCGAGGATTTGCCCGCTGCCACCGCCGGCGCCGTTCACTCGACGTTGCCCGGATCTTTTCTCCGTGGCAAAGCAGTCCGCACCGTCTACGGTCTCGTACCTTTGGCCCACGCCCTCGACTGGCCTGCCTGCGCGTCTTACGACGAGCTGGCCCGCTGTGCCTCGTGGATGGGTGGTCGCATCCCCACCGCCGACGAGGCTCGAAGCATCTACGCCTACGTCGAGGCGCAGAAGAAGGAGGCGTCGACGCAGAGCCGACTCTCCAAGAAGGTGCCCGCCGTCAATGGGTGAGTTTCTCCCTCACGTCCCCGGGCCCGAGATACGCTGCGGCTGCTAACTGGCTTCAGCCACCTCGTCAATGACGGCGTCACAGAGACTCCCCCATCAACAGACGCCATGTCCCAGTTGCACGTTGACCTCAGCGGCGTCAACGTCGGCTTCCGTCACTGGCATCCGGTTCCCGTGACGGCACGTGGCGGTAGCCTGGCCGGTCAGGCTGACATGGGCGGACTCTGGGAGTGGACCAGCTCGCCTTTGCGCCGCCATCCTGGCTTCGAGCCCATGTCGCTTTACCCGGCCTACACTGCCGACTTTTTCGACGACAAGCACAACATCGTCCTCGGCGGCTCCTGGGCTACTCATCCGCGCATCGCCGGCCGCAAGTCCTTCGTCAACTGGTATCAGCGTAATTATCCCTACGTCTGGGCCGGTGCGAGGCTGGTGCGCGACATACAGTAAACGTAACCCCAGCGATGCATGTGCTCAACAGTCCCCGTTTCTCCGTCGGCGACTGGAAAAAGAAGACGCGATTTCCAGTCAGTTTCAGTCGCTCCAGCCGTGACGATTTGCTTTCCAAATGTGTGCGCCAGATAGGTAGTCAGAGTCACTCGTTACGAAGAAATACACGATTTCGATGATTGCTATCATCTTCTTTTCTTCCTCTTCTCGAATTATGCCGTAATGCCTTTGGTGGCGAGGTGCTCAGTCGCCTTGTCCTTGCACTACTACAGTGGCGTGCGACGAGAACGTTGTTCAACTGCGGGATGTGTATCTCATTAGCCAGGCTCATCCGTTGAGACTGCCGTATATGTCGAGAAGTTGTTCGAACGCGTAGCCAGGTAGGTGAACACCGTCCTCGGTAACCAAGTTGGTGATGAGCTCAGGTGGCTACGTACGGGCAGTAAGCATCTTAAAACAAACGATAATCAGCGGAAGGGACTCACTGTGTAGTCTACAGCATCGTCGGTTCGTCTGCTGGGTCCGCTGGTGGTAAAGTCGAGAATGTCTTGTTGAAAGCCAATGTCACGCTGGTCAAGCGGGAACTTGCGAGAAAACTTGTGCGTCTCGACGGCGACGTAGAATGGGATGCCTGCCCTTGAGGCCAGCTGTGCGATCTGATAGGTACCCATGCGGGAGATGATGCCTCCGTTCTGGGTGACGGCCTCGGCGCCGACGAAGACCATGTCGACGGATCGCAACAAACCCATGACGTGGGCGACGGCCGACTCGGGGATCTCGGCGACGGGGATGGCGAGGTCACGCAAGCCGGCGACGACGCGGTCGCTCTCGCGGAGGCGCGTCTCGCTGTGGACGTAGACGACCTTGAACCTACCCGGGCGGGACCTCGCGGCGCGAGCCAAGAGGCAGGCGACGGAGCGTGAAGCGCCGTGGGTCAAGACGGATTTGCCCTCGCCTACGAAGCGCCACCCTGACTCCGCGACGCCGCTCCGGGCAGCGACGGCACGGGAAGCGAAGAGGCGACCGTTCCTCAAAAGGTGCTGACGCACGGCTTCAAAGCTGCTGCTGCTGCTGCCGCCGCTGCTACCGTCATGACCCTGCTGCTTAAGCGACGAGACGAGGTACTGCAGGAAGAGGTCGGTGCCGGCCGTCAGGGGGACGGGGTTCGCTACCGAGTCTTTCAGCTTCTCGGAGTGGTGCTTCACCGTGTCTAGGGTTTCGTAGACCGTCTTGGAGGGGACGCTGTTGAGGAGGAGGATGAGGGATTCGATTGCGGCGACGGGTTTGGTTAGGTCTGGGTCTGAGGCTAGGAGGTTGCGGTATGTTGATACGATGCTTTTTTTTTGTTCCTTTGTTAGCCTCTGGTTACAGTTGGGGGTGAGAGGAGGAGGAGGAGGAGGAGAGGAGCGTACTCAAAGTTTGCCGATGGTGTTGATGGGCGGCGAATTGGTAGCTCGGAGGCTTCTCCTAGATGGGGTCTATTAGCAGGGTGAAGAAGAGGAGATTTCCCGTTGGAGAAGGGAGAAGGCTTGGTGTGTTCTTCTTAGTACTTACCTGCAGCAGGACCGATTGAGGTCATGGCGCTGAGGATGTCGGCTTGGTTGCTCGTCGTTTCGTAGGCTGATCAGAAAGCGAGGCGAGTCGTGAGAGGGCTGGAGAGCTGGGATGGCGAGAAGAGAGGAGAGGATGGGAGGGAGTTGAGGGTGATGAGTAAGCTGCTGCTTTGTCATTGGGGACTTGTGGGTTGAAGTCGTCGAGTTGGTTGATGAGTTGAGTTGGTTGCCAATTTCTTGGCGCTCTTTTCGCAACTCGTCGCTGCTCAACTGACATCTAGAAAGGTATTAGGATTGGTTTTGGCTTCATGTACTTGGATATACAGGTTCGATCTGCTGTCCTTTTACGTTTCCACTCTTGCGTTTTCCCGAAAACTAGGATATTCAGGATAGTGGCTCGAGGTTTTCCGGACGTGATCGAGACAACGGCCAATGCCATACATGTACATTCATACATGAACATTCAATAGAGAAATAAGACCAAGAGTAGAAGCGGGCCTGCCGACTTGCACGGCAGAAGTTACTTTTCCACCTTTGATTTCCGAGATTAGTTCCTTTATTCGTCCCGCCTTCTATTACGGTGGAGGCGACTTCATCCATACATGGCTCGGGAACAATCTGTGAGAGGGACGCCTCGTACGATAGGCTATAGAAGTTACTGGTCTTTGTCATTCGCAAAGGTGAGTAGTAGACTTTCACACCGAACAGTTGCTTATCGTGACTTAATCTCGTCGACGAAGTGATTCTGGATAGTTCCCCGTCTTATTTCTGTGCAGGTTACCCAATTCCTAGGAACTATTATTACGGGGAACGTTGTATTTGCGCTATAAATTTCGTTTGAGGAGCCGGCTTTGCCGCGTATATCTTGCCTGACGCCACTCGTTGCCACGAGGGTGAGCCCGCACGCACCCTTTTCGTCAGAAGAGCGTACATACATATATGAAAGCCAAGCTGTCCTCTTCGTCCTTTTCTCTCTGGTCAGGCCATGCCATTCCTTATCCCATCGTGCTCGGGCAGCACGATAGTCATTCCTTCTTTTGGGCTGTCCCGACTCTCCTAGAAAATTCAAAGAAGAAAAATAATCAAAGAAAAGAGAAAAATACAGAAGAAATGAGGCTTCGAGTCTTTACCGCTGCCTTACTGGTAGCGGTCGCTTCCTGTCTAGAATCGGCGACTGACCTTAACCGCGGCTTGACGACGCAGGCCGAGATGATGGATATCCTGAACCGGCTGCAGCAGAACACTACGTTACGTGAAGATAGTCTCCCCTACTGGTCGAGAGACATGAGCGAGTTCTCCTGCCTGAGCCTAGCCTGGTGGGAGGGATTCCGCGTTCACTTCCACGAGAAGGTGCAATTCCTCTCCCCGAGCCAAGACGTCAACAACTCCTCCGACCACCGTAAGCGAGTCAAACGGGATGACGTGAAGGTGACCGTCTTCGCCAAGCGTCAGGTCCTGCGGAGGGTAAGGAACTTGCAGGAGACGATGGTGACGGCCGGTAGCGAGAAGTCAACCGTTACCATCGATAGCACCACCACCGGCTGGACGGTAGGAGCGCAACTCATGGCGGGACATCTTCAGCCTGTTGGTCTGCTCTTTGCTCAGACTGGTCTCACCATCTCGGCTTCGTATTCCAGCCACACCACTACGGGGACGCAGTACTCTGTTACCGAACGAAACGGCTTCTCCTGTCCTCCTGGTTATGATTGTCGGTCCGAGGCGTGGACTAGCTACGTGAAGCTATCCGGGCCTTGTGTAGACCGTCACAAAGTAACGTGCAACACCAAGGCTCTCTACCCGTGTGAATTCAACACGGCAGAGCAGTGGGAAAACAAGGTGGACGACATGTGGCACTGTCCGCAGATCTCCTCCTGGAGGGAGAAACATTGCAACCCTGTTCGGTATTGTGAGGTCGTGACTCCGATCACGGACGCGGACGGCAAGCCGGTCGTCACCGAAGTCTTTCTCTCCGAGCCGATCCCTGAGTTTCACCCGAGGCCGCGGATAAGTGAATACAAGGCCGGCTTCTACCTCTTAGGTTCCGAAGGATACCTGTACGATCCGTCCCGACAGCGAGACAAGTACTGGAAGAAAGACATGGGCTGGCACGAGAACAGAGCCCACCCGAACCTAGACGACGAAGTAGCCGCGTTCCCTCACAAGGCCCCCGAAGTCCTGAAATTCAGAGATGACTGCTACAAGCTCAAGTCCCTAGAGTGGTACTGTCCTACGGAAGACGAAGGTCAGAACTTCATCGGCATCGACGGCGTCCTGGACGTGAACAAGTCCCCATACGGGAAGACGGCGAACTTCACGCCCACGACGGAAGCCATGATTACCTGCCTCGAGTCAGAGGCGGGGAGGATCCTGCAGGGTGGTTACGACAAGGTCACCGCCGTCGAGGTCGTCAACGAGTACCTACGACTCTTTGACGAGCTTCACAGGAAGAATGAGACGCTGCTTACGCGGGCGGTCATCAGCGAGCAGAGGGGTTTGATCGGCTTGATGCTCAACTCAACAAAGGTCGACGTCAACGCCAGAGATATAAAGGGCCGCACGGCGTTGTCGTGGGCAGCTGGCGAAGGACACGTCGACATCGCCATGATGCTACTGCATTCGCTGAAAGTCAGTGTGTCTATGGCTGATAAACAGGGTCGTACGCCGTTGTTCTGGGCAGCGGCGAAGGGTCGTCTGGAGATTGTGAAGTTGCTGTTGATGGCTGAGGCGAAGGCCAACGCAGTCGACAAACGAGGACGCACGCCCTTGATGGGAGCGGCTATCAACGGTCATAAGAAGGTCGTTGCTTTGCTACTGCAGTTGAAGACGGTAAAGGTGAATGTCAGGGATAGCTCGGGACGAACGGCTTTGTCGTGGGCTGAGGCCAAGGGCCACACTGATATTGTCGAGTTGTTGCGTAGAGACGGTAGCAAGCCGTCTCCTCGACTCAACACCACTGTTAGCGAAGGGTCTACACCTGTTGGGGATAATGCTGGCGATGAGAAGCCGCGGCAGGTGATTTCCAGCTTGATGGGAGTAGGGAATAACTCTACCCATCACATGAGAGAGGCGCAGGGGCGGAGGCCTTGATGAGTTGATGATGGTTACATGCCTGGTACGTCTGGCAGAAGAGACGTATTCATATGTATATATTAAGATGTTTGCGTCATACGTGATATAATGTAAGGAAAAGGGGCTATTCGTGACTTTCTTTACTTACTCACATGTCTGACAGGTCTCAAGGGTGATTAGGTTGAGCCTGTGAAGAGCATGAGATGGAGACAAGCATATACACAGAGAGTCTCCATAACCACAATAAGAGATGGGCCGAAGATCAAACAGGAGGGGTTTCCACTCAGGCATCCAGATTAAACGTGCCCTTGTCTACTCGACTCATCGTCGTAAACATGTGAGCCTTCTTGGCGGGCGTGGGGGAGGTGAGCGTCGATCGAGGCAACGGTCAAGGAGGGGAGGAGGATTTTGTCGACGTCTCGAGAGATATGTCTGACTCTGTGTTAGGCTGAGAGGGATGGAAAAGGCGTCGTTATTCTCAAACGTTGAGTTAGAGCCCTTTCAACGGTTACCAGGGTGAATCCGCGGTATCTACAACTGCGGAAGAGAATCAATAGTTCCGAGTACAGTATCTCGTTACCTTTCACTGATCAAGACGGGAGATTCCTAAAGAACGAGGGTCCAGACTCTAAGCATGCTTATGGTTATAATCAAGCTCAAAAGCTAGATGAGAAACACCGGACTCAGTTATTCCATCACCCTGAATCAGATCAAAAGAAATTAGAAAAACAATCCTTTTTCTCTTCAGACGGGACTCAACATAAAGACTGTCCCTTTATCGTTCATTCTCCGGGGCTTTTTTCCCCCTTCATCTAGGGTGGGCCGAGCTTTGGATGGTCTGCTTTCAGGAGCATTGTGAAACACCTATTAAGGGGTTCTATACCACAACTCTATGCACTGATTGAGGCTATATACTAGGAAGCAGTGTGACCTGAGAGAAAGTAACGATTTCAATGATAATGTCAAGGACCGAAACTAGCGACGTGTATGTGGCAAGGGCAAAGTTGCGTGAACGGCGTGGTGTAGGCCCCGAGTTGAACCATCAACACCGTCCAGCCGTACCGGAAGTTCTAAACCGGTTGAAAGACCATCCCATACCTGAATCACAAACTGTAAAGACATAAGTCGAGGGACGATTTGCCTTGGGCACACTTCAGGCTGCTGGGAGTTGCGGGAAGATAAAAAAGGCCAGCTTCTCACCGACTGGCTGGCCGCTGACTGCCTTACTACTATTATCCCAGTTAGGTGACAGTGTTTCAGCTGTGGCGATCCTCAACAGCTTCGTAGTGGTAAGAGGAAATAGCAGGATGGACGGGGCTGAGCAAAGCACATGTAGTTGACGTGCTGATAGCTCCATGCCAGCCCACCTCTCCCACAACCCATCAAGTCCCATCTCCCAAAGCAGATGACCGTAAAGAGAGGAGAATATCGACAGACGGAATTGGCCGGTGTTTCGAAGAAGTGGCTCATCATTCAGGTCGATGTAATGCGCGGATCCTAGTTAGACGATCCTTGCCGTTGCCACCCTCCATGCTAGGATCCACGGCAGATCCGCACCAAGTCAGAGGGAGCTCTCAAGGCATTATCCCAAGCAACTTCATCAGTCGGATTTGGCAGAAACGGTAACGACATTAAGCTCATTGTTTTGACGTGGCTGCGTAGAGAGAAGAGAGTCCACATCATCAATGCCGAAGATTAAAGAGACGGTCATGGCCCGGTTGTGTTCTTTCGTTAGACAACTCAGCTTTCTCGTGAACTTTACCTTCTCTTTACTCAGGAGAGAGTCATTCTCTCGCCAGTTCGTTTCTTTCTTCGTTGTCGAGACAGGATCCGACATTCTTTTTTCCATCTTCTTCTTTCATCCTTTCAAGACAACTAGATACTCTATCGTTTCTTTCATCATGAGATCGTTCGTTGTCCTCACGACTGCGTTCCTCACAGCCTCGGCCTCTATCCAAGTCAACCATGCGTTGAAAACCCTCATGGCACGAGAGGTTGACTCCTCCTGCACCGGGACGAAGCAGCAACTAGTTCAGGAGATGATGAAGGACTGCTTCGAGATGGCCACCAAGGCATCAGCCGCCGCCAAACAGGGGAATACAGAGTTCCTGAAGAAGATCTTCAAGACCAGCCCGGCCGCTCAAGTGTCGGCCAACTTCGACAGGATCGCCCAGGCCTGCGCCAACAACAGCGCGATCCAGATCCGATGCTCGCCTTCTCAGGCCGAGTGCGCAGCGGGTCTAGGTGGAGGAAACTCTCTCTCCCAGGACAGCATCGCGGCGACGGCGGGACCTCGTATGGGGGTGAAGCTCTGTCCCTTGACCCATGACAGGACAAAGGTCGAAAAGGAGTGTGGACAGAATCACGGAGGGGGTCTGCTGGTGCACGAGGTTTCTCACGATATCCTTCAGACGAAGGACTCTTCTACGGGGAAATACGGCTACGAGGTTACCCTCAACGAGACGCAGCCTCTCAACCACGCCGACGCGTACAACTTCTTCGCACAAGCTATCGGCTTCAACTGCTCCGAGAAGGACTTGAAGAAGGGCGGCGTCGTTGAAGGAGGAGGTCACATCGGCCGTCACGAGAGTGGACAAGGCCCCCTGCGACCGGAGGACGTGCTTCCTGTTTCTAACGCAACCGGATCATCGTCTGGTCCCCTTGATGTAGCAGGGGAGAGGAACTCGACGGCGGGGACGGTTCCGACTACGACGTCGTCGTCGGCATCTTCCGGCCCTGAGCAAACGGGGGATCCTCAGCTTGGAGGACCTGGGGGGTCCAACCTTACTGAAGCCGGGGGAGAGAGGCAGACGGGGACAGGTGAAGAGACGGGGAGGTCTCAGCTTGGAGGACCTGGGGGGTCCAACCTTACTGATGCCGGAGGACAGAGCCAGACAGGGACAGGCGGGGAGACGGGAAGAAATGGGAAGGATCCTCTCTCTCAACCCGAGCCTCTCGATGGTCCGGGTTCGAATTCGCTGGATGATAAGGATGATGTGCAGAGGAACGGACGGCCAAGACCTCAACAGCAGGGTAACAACAGCGCAGTCAAACCTGACGGAAGAAGCTCCGAAGAGCCTCCTCCATCCGGACCTACCACCCTTCCCGGTAACGGCGGGAACCAAGCTGAAGACAACAACTCGGTCAATCCTCTAGATCCTAACCAACCGGGTCAGACCGCGCCTGGGTCTCGGACTACTACTCCCGCCGCTGCTGGTTCTCCGGACGCGGAGGGCTCTGGTAAGCCTGGTGAGGCGGTGTCTGGATCTGAAGCTGGACTTGAGCCTCAAGTTCCCGGTGCCGGGGGGCGGAATCAAGGCAATTCGATTGCTTCCCCGGATCCGACCAATCCCAGGGCTGGGTCTAAGGATAGAGGCAGTCAGACCAACTCTCCAAGTGAACAAGACAACTTGATCGATTCTTCAGGTCCTCTCAGTTCCAACGCCGGCCCTACAAATAGAGGCAGTCAGATCAAACCTGGCAGACCAAGACAACGCAACTCGATTACTCCCTTGGATCCCACCGCTTCAAATGCTCGCGGCCAGGACGGAGGCAGTCCCCCCGGTTTCCCAGGCGGGAGACAGGGCAACTTGATCGGATCAGTACCTCCCGGCAATCCAGCATCAAAGGAAGGCGGTCAGGATGGAGGTGGTGTCCTTGATGCTGGTAGTCGGCAACGAGATAACTTGATCGATTCATCGCCTCCGAACATGCCTCCAAACATGCCGGCGTCAAACGCTGCCGGTCCGAGCAGAGGCGGTCTCGTCAACGCTGCTGGTGGGCAGGGAGGAAATCTGATCGATATGGCACCTCCTGGCATGCCGGCGTCGGGTGGTCCCGTCCCGAATGGAGGCAACCCCATGGGTCCAGCAGGTCCACAACCAGGAAACCCCATGGGCTCCTTCAACGCCGTCACTCCGGGTACTGCCGGCGGTCAGGAAGCAGACAACAACATCCCGGGAAAGTTTCAGCAACCTCGGGATCAGTCAGAGGCTTCTTCGAGCCAGAGCCTTCCCGACATGGGTGGACCATCGGGGTCTCCTGCGACGGAGCAGATGGTCGGTGGCGGAGGCCTTTCCGGCGGGCCTATGTAGGAGTAGGAGGAGAGATGGAGATATACATATGAATGTACATATACAGAAGAGTCTATCACCTTGCATCTGTCTAGGTTGAGTAAGATACACGGTTATGGCTATATGTATGCCGAGATGATATATCGTCAGATTATCGGAGACGGTGGAAAGGAATGCAGTCGTCAGGAATGTCACTCTTAACAAATAGACGATAGACCTACTATACGGTATAGTAGATCACCGGCTATATATGCATATTCGTCATCTCCTATCATTCAGTCGAAAGAAAATGTCTGCGAGCAACTGATGAGTCTCCCCCAGCAAACACAACCAACTCACTCACGACGCTACAATGCATCATCATCGCCTTGCCCTCCTCTCCTGGCTGCTATACTCCCATCTCAGCAACGCCATACCAGGCCCAAATACCCCGAGACCTAACCTTTACCCTCGATCGCCCGACCACGTCTCTGATTCGGAAGAGGACAGACCAGGGGTCGACAAAGGCTTCTTCCTCTTCCGCGGCGAGCTCGGATCCGCCAGAAGACCATCTCGTATCAGGCAACTGGGAGGATTCGAGCCGGAAAACCCCGGCTATGAAGAGTATGAATCATGCTTTAGTATCCGGCACCATATCCGAGGTCGCCCGGCCGGAGAAGTCGACTCCGACTCCGACTCCGAAGCGTCCAACCTGGTTGCTTCTGATCCTTCTACTGAGGAGTCTCCGTGGCATACTGCGTTCGTTTCGCTGTCATTCCGTCCGGACACGGCGGCTTATTATGCCGCGCACGAAACGGAGCCTGGATACATCTACATCGTGGCCCCCTCGCCTAACATCATCGACCCGTCATCCATCACAGCCCTCGAATCGATGGCCAGCGCAAACGAAGAAGTAGTAGCCCTCGGCGGTATTCAGTTCTCCCAGGTCTACGGCTGGATAACATACCCCGAGTTCAACGAGATCGAGCAAGATCTTCGCCGGGATATACGGTTCGCACCAGTCGATGACGACGTCGACTTTGTGCGAGAGCTGGTCAACAGAGTACTGCAGCAAGCTACTGCCAATCCTTCTTGCGATATGCGCTGGTCCTCTCGCCATATCACGACGGGAAGGACGAGCGATTTTCAAGGGAGGGTCGAAGCTACAAGGTTCATGGACTCTCTCACCGGCATCGCGGGCTGGCAAAGACGTTTTCCACTACAGCTCGGTCTTGATAGCCATGGTATGCTACAATCAGGAAGCGGGAGCTTTGACGAGGATGAGACGATGCCACAGCCGGGGACTAGTAGAGGAGGAACCGGTAGTCGAGATGAGACGATGAACCGGGGCAGCGGCCTATATCGTCTACAATGCTGGTGCGAGGATCCTACGAGTGGCTAGAAACCTTTCATTCTCTGTAGAGATTCCAGAGATTTGTACAAATTTCATTATGTAGACGTTGATATGTGCTCATATTAGCTTATCACCCTTCATGATTTCTCCTCATCCACCACTCTGATCTGAGGCAAACTCTTCTCCCGAAGCTGCCTAATCGTCTTGCTCCTCTCTCGAATCCTCCGTCCATACTTCCAGAAGATGAACGGGATAGGGATAAGAGCAATCTCCAGCACGCCGCAGAGCGTACCAGCGATCTGCGGCGTCAGCGTCTCGTACATCTTGGTGCCGGCAAGAGGCAAAGCAGCGCCGAACAGGCTCCTGATGACGGCGTTGCTGGCGAGGGCGCTGGCGGCGTAGATTCCGTACGCGCCCGCCAGGTAGTTGGACGAGTAGATGAAGCTGAGCGTGTTCCCCGCGCCGAAGGGGACGCCGAAGAGGATGGGGACGGACCAGTGGATCGTCTCGGGTAGACACGTCCACGAGAAGCCCAGCTGGCCGATGGGCGTGAGGAGAGAGCCGATGACCATGACGAGCGCCGCTGCTTCCGGAGCTGGCTTTCCCGTCTTTTCGTCGCGGCCCTGGCCGTTGATGAATCGTCGTATCAACGGCTCTAATACGATGGCTAGGACGATGCCGAAGCCGATGCCGAGGAAGGATAGGCCGGTCGGACCCGGACCCCAGCCGCGATGACGGGAGAAGACGACGGGGTAGGCGACGAAGCAGAGGTAAAGGACGCCGTAGATGAGGGCGTTCCTATACTCCGTTACTATTTCTCCTCTGTGATTGTGTACTATAAGTCTCGACTCACCAGATATTGATGAACCACACGATGGGCTCGGTGAAGAAGAGGACGCATGGACGTAGCAAGTTGACGCGAAAGAGTCTCGTCGACAGCATGTCACGGTCATATTGGCACCACCAATCCCGAGAGCCGGACTCTTTCCGCAGCCTACCGGCTCTGCGTCTCAGTATCTCCGGGCCGTACGTCTCCTTGACGGTGATCATCATGGCGAGGGAGACGCCGCCGAGGATCAAGATTATCCAGTTAGCCCATCGCCAGCCTAGGCGTTGGGAAACGAAGCCGCCGATGAGGGGACCGAGGACAGGTCCGTTGAAGGGACCGAGGCTGTACAGCGACATGCCGCTCGCTAGGTTCTCGGGCTTGGAAACGTCGACGATGGTGCCGGGACCGTTGGAGATGAGAGCGGCGCCGAAGAGGCCGCTGCTCGCAAGTCAGCCATCTCAGACATTTTCATAGGGGAATATGGTTTTTCGAACCCGCAAAGACGAGCGACCAGAATGACGGTGATGGAATCTGCCAAAGCAGCGGGCACGATGAACAGGCCCCAGAAGCCGAGGCTGACCAAGTACACGATCCTCCTGCCGTACAGCTCGCTCAAGGGCGGCGCAACGAGGCTCCCCAGCGCCAAGCCAATCATGTAGGTAGTCAGGCCCATGACGGCGGCCAGCCTCGAGATGTGAAGCTCATCCTGCAGCCGGGAAAGGGTGCTGGTGTAGCTCGTGCTGTAGAGGACGACGACCCAGGCGGAGAAGGAGACTGTGACCATGACCCATGCCCTGTACCAGGCGGGCCAGTTCCTCGGGTTCTCGCCATCGTCGACTTGGAAGTTGACTTCGTAATCTGACGTTCGGTCATCCCAGGCGTGAGGGATGGAGGAGTTTATCACGATGGGGGATGGAGACCCTTTGGCCTTGGCGGCGAGGGAGTGGTTCATCTTAACTATACTGGTAGCATCTGTGAGACTCCCTTTGATCGAGAAGTCTGTCTTCCCCCCTCCTTCTCTTCACCTCTCCCTTTTTTTTCTTGGAAGAACGCCATAAGGGCTTTCATATATAGTAGGTTTACTAAGTAGGTAGGCAGGTCAAGGGGAAAGATGATGTAGCCGGGAAAGAAGTCTTCGATGGTGTCTCCTCGGCCATCGGAATGTATGCCGTGAGACATTTGAAATCATCGTGGGGGGGTGGTATGAAGTACTAACTAGCATTCCGAAGGGGGTTACGGATAGGTACTGTAGGAGAAGATACTCCATTGAGGTTGGTCTGGGTCTATTTGCAAGGATAAGATTATGGATTGGTCTAGAGAAGCAAGGCAGACGGGTTGAAGATGAGCTGATGATTCCATGGCCTGCTGTCAAGGTGCATCGTGTATGTACGTGGATTCATTCATATGCTACCGAAGAAGACGAAGAGGAGGAGAAGGCGTCATAGAAGAGAGAGAGAGGCTCAACTGACGACCCATGGGTCATGAGTCAACACCACATACATACATACATACATATATGCACCCTGCAGCAGCAACTGCATCCGTAACGACGGGAGAGAGAAGAAGTCCGGGGGGGGGGGGGAGGATACGAGCCGTCTTTCCGAAGCAGTCGTACTGCATACGGATATGTCCCGAAGAAGGAAGAGGGGATCGACAGGTTGAAGACGAGAAAGAAGAAGCAAGGTCGTAGATGGGAAAGTCAAGGATGATGAGACTCTTTGCTCTCTGATTCCTAAGGATACGCGTTACGTGTAAGTAGAAGAAAGATTCCCAATTGTTGCAGTCTTACTCTTTACCTACGGATAGTCTTAGCCTCTTGGGAGTTGGTGTGATGAGATGTGTGTGTGGCTGGCTGCATAAAATCTTCAAGCACTACGGATACGGATAGTATCCGCAGTCTATGCAGACCTGTGCAGACCAAAGAGTTATGCTGCTTTGCATAGGTATTGACGTCAAGGGCAGACGGCATAAGAGCCTCATAGTCATAGACTCATAGTCATGGTTCATAGTCATATCCGTAGTCATTAATGGATTATCGATGTGAGATGTCTCATAGTCATCATCCTTTAGTTTCTTCCACTTAGAAGGGGCATTATTCCACGACCGTCATGGCTGTCTCTCTAGGAGGCGAGCCACGTTTGTTTGTTTGTTGAATTGTCAGCTTTCTTCTTCTTCAATCCCACAGAGTGGCAGAGAAGAGATCTGATCTGAACAAACTGCTCACTAAGTACATATATGCTAAGAATAGAAAAGGAGATGAAATGTGTGTATGTATATACTCAGATAGATAAATATATATATGTACCGTAGAAGCCTTCAGAAACACTACAGACTTGAGAAGAAGAAGAAGAACAAGGTAAAAATGTATGTACAGGAATCAGATACCCGTATGTTCTTAGGCTCGGAAGGGGTCCTCGCCTATTATATCCCCTTCACTTTCACAACTCACGCACCAACCGGATACCAAACATGTTCGTAGCAACCTCGCTAGAGAAATAGGCGTTTCGATAATTAATCCGCAGATTCCTCGGCGTATAATTCCAAGAAGCACCGCGGACGACGGGGAAAGGCGCGGGCCCGACGTGGACGGAGCCGTCGTTGGCGGCGACCCCCCCTAGGAAAGGGACCCAATCGTCGGCCATGAACTCGCGCGCGTTGGCCGTCATGTCGTAAAGGCCGAAGCCGTTGGGTCGGAAGGAGGCGACGGGAGCGGTGTAGGCGAAGCCGTCGGTGACGTTGCTGGCGGGCCACTGGAAGCGGTTCGCCTTTTGCGAAGTCTGGTCGTACGTGTTGGCGTAGAGGTTCGCCTGCTCTACGTGTCGGTCGTTGCCCCAGAAGAAGGTGGTGTTCGTCCCTCCCCGAGCCGCCCACTCCCATTCTTCCTCCGAGGGGAGACGGTAGGTGTGGCCCGTAACGACGGAGAGCCAGCGGGCGTAGGCCCAGGCGTCTTGACGGGTGATGGCCACCACGGGCGATTTCTCCGTCTGAGGGAAACCCGGGTCGCGGTAGTTGAGCTTCGGGTTGAAGACCATCACCGACGGGTCTTCCGGGTTCCACCACCGGGCGCCGCCTCGAGGTTGGTAGCTCGTTTCCTGGACGAAGGCTTCGAACTGGGAGAGTTCGACCTCGGTCCTGCTAAAGGCCAGCGGTTTCGAGATGTGGACCTGTCGTTGCGGCTGTTCGTAACCCTGTCTGTCGGCGGGGACCTTCCAGTCCTTGAGTTCGGCGTCGGAAGATCCGGCCGTGTAAGTCCCCGTCGGGATGACCACCATGGTCGGACCCTCGGTCCAGTCACGGAACTCGGTACCCGGCTTCGTCGACTTGTTAACCTTGTCACCGTTATCCGTAGCCTGCTTGCTGCGCGGCTGCGGCGGACGATAAGAAGAAGGCCAATCGAGGTACTTGCTCATGATGTTGATGGCGTGATGCCACTCGTTGACGCTGCCGGTCAAAAAGGTAGCCGAGTCGAGAAAGCCGGGCTTGTAGGTCCTCGGCCTCGAAACCTCGGCTAGATGATGGCTCTCCGTCACGAGCCTCCCCAGCGTCTCTATAAACTCCTCCGCCCGCGGCACCGCCTCCGGGTGCGCCGTCCGGAGGGAGACGAGCGCAGAGTGCGCCGCCCTGGCTGCGGGTTCGATGGCCGCGTACGTCGAGTGCGTCGTGCCGAACCATCGCAGCGAGGCGGAGAGCTCGGACAGCTTCTGCTTTACCGGCTCCGTGCTGGCGAGGTCCTGGACAGGGGCTGCGGCGGCCAAGGACGAGCGCAGCAACAACACTACAAGCAGCGAGGTTTGAGAAAACATCAACATGATGATGATGATGAGCGATGATGAGAGACGATAATATTGAAGCTTCTGCTTTTGCTATACTTGCTTTCTTTTTCATTCAACCATGGAGGCAAAGCCATGCTCTATCTATATGATATCTGTCCCCTAAAAGGGGGTCGAGTAATTAACAAGGGCGAAGGTAAGATTTCTCGACTTCTCTCATCACGAGCAAAAACTCTCTCTCTCTCTCTCTCCGACTCGAAAGCGGCACGGCTGAACTATCAGAAGACTCTTTGCCCACCCCGCAGGAGAAGCAATACGAGCCGAGCCAAGACGGCATGATAAGGGGGGGAGAGAAGAAGAAGCTGAAGAAAGAGCGCATCATCGACTCTGTTCTTCTGTTTACTTTGCTGTTACATGAAGTCGTATAGGTACCTAAGGTTTTACTTTTTTTCTTCTTCCCTTACATGATACATCCCATCTTCCCCCTTTTTCAAAGCAAGCAAAAGCCGGAGTTGCATGTCCGAAAGGAGAGAGAGAGGGAAAAATGTCTCACTCTTCTTGGTTCGATGGTCACACGCTCGGCTAATGCGAGTCAATCTCATCAAGGTTGGTGATGGGAAATTCAAAGAGAGGGAGGGAGGGAGGTGATTTGGTGTACCTTTGTTCTTATACGTTTGATGATGAAGGAGGGCTGGTTCTCTGACATCTGGTTGTCTTTCGTGTCTCTCGTTCACTTGAGAGTTTCTACTGATAGAATTCGATGGAGAGTATCTTCACCTTGAGCCCTTTGTTTATAGAAAGGTAGAAGACTATAGACAGATCTCATAAACGAATCTAAATGAGGTCTATCCGTATAAACACCATCATTACATGACAAACATAGAAAGACCATACTTCAAATACAACCGCCCTCAACAGTCCTCGACACAACATCACCAAATATCACACCGCTTCGCCTGACCATTCACATTCAGAACCTTTCGCCTCTGCTTGACGGCCTCGGCCAGGTTGTTGAGAATCGCCTCGGTGTCGTCCCAGCCTATGCAGGCGTCCGTGATGCTCACCCCGTACTGGAGGGCTGACTTGCCTTCCACCGTCACCTTTTGGTTGCCTGTTGATGAATAGCCTTTATCAGCATCAACCTTTCATCTGCTTCTTCTTCTCCTCCTTCTCCCCCTTTTAGACCGGAGAAAGAAGTTCTTTGAATGCTCACCCTCGTAAATGTTACTCTCA
This sequence comes from Ophiocordyceps camponoti-leonardi (nom. inval.), assembly GCA_003339455.1. Classification (NCBI taxonomy): domain Eukaryota; kingdom Fungi; phylum Ascomycota; class Sordariomycetes; order Hypocreales; family Ophiocordycipitaceae; genus Ophiocordyceps; species Ophiocordyceps camponoti-leonardi. Next base: position 332,417 of record PDHP01000006.1, read on the forward strand.
ATCATCACTCCCTTGATAGCCGTCTCCCCCTTTGCAACCTGACGAGCAACATCGGCCGCAACCTTGGGCTGATTCCGATGATCCTTCCGTGAGTTCCCATGGCTACAGTCAATCATAAGCCTCTGATTCCGAAAGCCCTTCTTGGCGAGTGAAGCCTTCGCCTTCGCAACCGACTCGCTATCGTAATTCGTCCCGCCCGTGCCACCGCGTAGGATGATGAAGCAATCGTCATTCCCCGTCGTGCTCACGATGGCGACGCCACCGGGTTTCGTGACGGATAGGAAATGATGAGGATGCTTCACGGCGCCGACGGCGTCGATGGCAACGCCTAGACCGCCGTCCGTACCGTTCTTGAACCCGACTGGGAAGCTGAGCCCGCTGGCCAGCTCGCGGTGAAGCTGGCTCTCTGTCGTACGGGCGCCGATGACGCCGACGGATATTAGGTCGGCTAGGTATTGGGGCGAGATGACGTCGAGCATCTCGCTGGCGATAGGCATGCCCTTGTCCGTGAGATTTACGAATAGCTGACGGGCTATACGTAAGCCTTTGTTGATCTTGAAGCTTCCGTTCAGATCGGGGTCGTTAATAAGGCCCTTCCAACCGATCGTCGTCCTAGGTTTTTCAAGGTAGGATCGAAGAACGATAAGAAGCTCATTCTTAAGCTTCTCCCTCAACGATAGCAGGAGGTCACAATAATGCATAGCCGCTTCTGGATCGTGGATGGAGCAAGGTCCGACGACGACGAGGAGACGGTGCCTTTCGTCCGTGCCCTGCATCACGGAGGCTACCTCGTTGCGTCCTTCCATCACGGTTCTCTTGGACGCTGGCGTTTGGTTGATTTCCAGCTGTAGCATATCCGGAGGAGTCAAAGTTTTGTAGCCGCAGACTGGTTTTAGGGGAGTGAGTATAGGTTCAGTATCTTTCTTGTTCCTGTCTGTCTTGTTGAGGATCAAGGGGTTGGAGCTTACTTCTCTGGCCTTCGGGATCAAGATTATTGACGATTCTCATCTTTTCGGTGTAGAAATGCATAGGCTTTGACTTGTTGTTCTTCAGCGGACGTGTCAATGACAGCGGAAGTCAGTGCATCTCTGATACTTACCGACATCTTCACGATGAATGTCTTCGAGTATGACGATACTGTCCTTTCAGAGACGCTAAGGCTGATGAGATTCCGATCAAGACGCAACACCAAGAATCACGACCATCGAGGAGGGAACAACAGACACTGAAAGAAGCGTACCACATGTCTCTAATGAACCCCCTCTCTTCCCCAAGAATCGAACTCGCTCATCCTTCGAGATAATCTCCGACCACTTCATCATCATCATCATCCTTGCTCTTACCAAGCACCACCTGCTGCACGATAATCTGTCGAAGAGGATGAGGAAGCACGCATCTCCAGGCACAGGCCAGCAGCCCATCTGGTCTGCCGCTCTCATGCAATGCAGTCGACGATGATGTTACACGGCACGGGCAGAAATAATGACGCGTAGAAGAATGATGTGCTCGTCACAGACTTCAAGATGCAGATCTTTCATTCAGAAGGATTGAAGATGGGGGAAAACGTACGATCTTCCTTCATCTTTTCCCCCATCTTTGTCTCAAAGTAGAAGACGATGCGGAGTTGGGGTGTGTGTGTTCCATCGGCATCTCGGCCGAGAAAAGGGGGGGGCCCTCGGAAGCGGACTCAAAGGGCCATCTCGGCCGAAAAGAGAACCTCGCAGGCGGCGTATGGCCGGAAGAGGCAACGTCAACCCGAAGAGTCAACGAAGCTAAGCTCGCAGAAACTCCGAGGACCTTTTTGAGCTGTTGGGGAAGACTAATAGCGTTGCAGTAACACGAGGCGGGATGGACTCGATAGAGCTTGATGAGAGTGGAAAGATGGAGGAGAAACAAAGAGAAGATACCGAGGATCACTCACGCAAGGGGTCCAAGAGAAAGGAGAGCATCGTCATGAGCCTCTTGACACCACCGTGTCATCCGTTAAGAGACTTCCATGATTCATCAACTCAGCTATTCAACAAACTAACCAAGGCATGACGAGAAAGACGAATACGGCCCGTGTATGTTTATGCCTGTCTATAGTAAGTACATGTATGTAACCAGGCACGGGGTCGTATGTATGCAAGTCTTCCCCCCACAGACGCAGGGAGGAGGCTCTTCTCCGTGCAGCATCATTAGCTGCGTTGTAACGCGCCACTACATGTCTGTACATATGTATGTGTAGGTATGTACGCTGGCTTACCGCAGCTGGTCGAGGCTTTTGGTACGGTGAGTTGCATTCGGGCCCCCTGCGGCTCTGACGTCCTCGGGACGGGGGATTGGGGACTTTGCATGCGGCTGAGATGGGGAAAGGAGGAGAATGGCATCTGTCTAGTTTCTCTTTTCCATGGAGCTGGTTTCGGGTATCTCGAGCTGTTTCGAGTTCTTTCTCTATATGTTGAAGTCATGGTTCAGGGCAAGTTATGATATTGAAGGTAGAAAAACAGAGAAACTTCAATAAATGCCTGTTTCTTACTGTTCCTCTTCCTCTGCAACTTGATAGATATCTTCACAGTCATAGCTTCAACAACATCGAAAACCCTCTTGCCTGCCTGACTTCACGTGGTCAACCAGCCAAAGGCCGAGGCCATTACCCCAAGCTAGACGGCCGGAAAATAGGCCGATACGACAACGGGCCAGCTAGAGGATTCAGATCTCCTCGCGGTCCTTTGAGTGAGGCTGAGTTTCCCTAAGAAAAACAAAGGATACGAAGGCTATCGATGATGAATCGACTCCAAAGAGGAAGCAGCAAAGCACGAGCTAGGAAGAAAACGAGCAGCGAAGAGAGTTGAATGCTAGACGTCAGCATGCATCGGACATGGTCTCAAACGGAAACCAGTATATGCATGATTCTATTCCGAGATGACGGCTTGATGTTTTGAGAAGGAGGTCGGTCTTGCTTCGTGAGGCTGTTCTTCACGAAAGATGGCGTGAAGGAAGAAGGGAGAAGAGTGGCATGCCTCTCATGATAGTGCTGAGAGATCAGTTGTGGCAAAGCTCGTGAAGCCAGGATCTTTCATATAACACCAGATTCGAATCCCCTCTCCTGGATGCACTACAAGCAAGCAGCAGATTCAACATGTTCCCATCACTTCTTCATGCCTTGTTCGTGGGCTTCGGCGCCGTCTCTGCGCTGAGTCTACACGAGCATCGTGATGGCTCCTTCACCCCTCATCAAGTCCTTCGAGTCAAGCAAGGGGCCATCAGCGCAGGCGGGAAACGGCTCGTCTCGGCACTGGTCAACGGGTCTATGCCTGGGCCGACCGTACGCATCCCAGAGGAGAAGGTGGTCTGGATTCGAGTATACAACGACATGGAGAATGCTAACCTGACCATGGTGAGTTCTTCTTCTTCTCGATTACATCTCATCTCCTAAGAAGTCTGTGTCTAGCACTGGCATGGCCTCGCTCAAGCTGCGTTTCCCTTCTCAGACGGAACCCCCTTGGCAAGTCAATGGCCGATCCCACCAATGCACTTCTTCGACTACGAGCTCAAGGCAGAAAAGGGCTCCGCGGGATCGTACTTTTACCATTCTCACGTCGGCATGCAGGCCCTTACCGTAACCGGACCTTTAATCGTCGAAGACTCAGGCCCGTCTCCGTACCCGTATGATGAAGAGAGGGTCATGTTCCTGCAAGAGCTGTGGGAGAACTCGGAAGAGAAAATCAACCAGGGATTCCTCGCTACGCCTGCTATATGGCCCGGCGAGCCTTATACCTGGCTCGTCAACGGCAAGGCAGCGAATCGACAGCTTCGCAGCAAGAACTCGACAAAGTCCGTACAAAGGGACGAAATGGCAGTTATTGAGATCGAGCCACAGAAGGTATACCGCTTCAGGTTCATCGCGTCAACGGCCCTGTCACTCGCTCTCTTGGCGTTTGAGGATCATAGCCGGCTCGATATCATACAGGCCGACGCGGGCTATACGAAGCCTCACCCCGTTGACGTGATTCAGATCGGCTCTGGTCAACGGTTCGACGCTCTTCTCAAGACGAAGACGTGCGACGAGTTGAAGCGTCTTCATAAAGAGAGGCTTGAATTTTACATCCAGCTTGAAGCTAGAGAACGACCAGGCCCTATCACGAGCTTCGCCGTCTTACGGTATAAGAACACGTGTGGCTTCCAGAACGTGACGAGTCTGTCGCTTAAGGAGGCACCGCTTGGTGATAAGACGCCTCTAAACCTCCCCGGTACCATCGACGACTACCTCGACTACAAGCTGGAGCCGATGTCAACCGATGACAAGGGTGAAAAGTTCCCTACCGCGGCCGAGGTGACGAGGAGGGTGATTCTAAACATGCAACAAGTCCGGAACCATTACCAGGTATGGACCATCAACAACGAGTCCTGGTCAGAGGAGCCGCACAACTTCCTCCCTCACACCCGGCCTGAAGAACCGTACCTCGTCTCTCTATATCGGAACCGCTCCGCCCATTCACCGGATTACAACGCGGCCGTAGCCCACGGCGGCGTCGATCCCGTCACCAAGACCTACCCGGCACGGATAGGGGAAGTGATCGAGGTGGTGCTGCAGCACGTCAACACCAAGAACCAGGTCAACCCTCCCCCGGGCCGGTCCCGGTTCCCGCTCATACCGATGACCCATCCCTGGCACGCCCACGGGGCTCACTACTGGGACGCAGGCGGCGGAAGGGGTTCCTGGGACGCAGCGACGGCGGAGAGGAAGCTGGCGGGCACTCATCCCGTCAAGCGCGACACCACCATGGTCTACGGGTACGGTCGGGAGATGGCCCAGGGGGCGCCCGTCAGCTGGCGCCTCTGGAGGATGCGCGTCACCCAGCCGGGCGTGTGGATGGTGCACTGCCATACCACGGCGCACATGCTCGGCGGTATGCAGACCGTCTGGGTTCACGGCTCGGCCGGGGATCTTCTCGCCGTGCCGAGGCCGGATGTGGATGGCTATCTGGAGTATGGGGGGGATGCGTATGGGAGAGAGAGTCGAGCCCCTCATGTACTGCACTTTCACGAGGGGAATACGTCGAAGTGAAGGGGTAGGCTGAGGAGGAGTCGTGATAGGGGTATGACTGTATATATACGGCTTTTGTAGGAAGAACTGGACTTTTGAATTGTTCCTATTCTCTCTCTGAAGCGGACGTGATGAGTCTTTAGTAGCCAGCATGAAGATCGAAGAAAAGGGTGTTGATCTCCCTTCCTCAACTTGACCACGCTGATGAAGCCAACGAGTCGGGCATGGCTGTGAGGATTACAGACAAGTTACATATCGAAGACGGCGGAATGCGTATGGGCTTGTCCCTGACAAGGACATCAATGCTCCGAGTGACCTGCACAGCCTATAACAAGGAAAAGAAGGGGGGTATCATCAACTCGTCAACTCCAAAGACAAAGCAGCCATACCTCGACCGTCGAGACCTTCAAGACGCATCTGCCTCGTCCCCCAAGCGACAACATAATGCGCCGCCAAAAGACGCCACTCCTCGAGCTCGTCCAAGCCCTCCAGAGCATCGAGCCTCGCCTTCTCTCCCGGAGCCACCCAATCGTCCCATATCTGCTCGACGGTAGCGTGACCCACGTCGTGGAAGCCAGCGTCCCGCAGACGGGCTTCTTGTCCCCGGGCGTCGCAGTAGTGCTCGGCGCTGGGCATCTGGATGCGCCGCGCTTGGAGGTTGGATAGCATCATGCGACCGAAGGAGTCGCGCAGAGGCATGGGTTCGTACACGGCCAGGGCCAGCCTGTCCATCCTCGACTCGAAATAGGCGACGACGCGCTTCGCTTCTTCATGGCTCAGGTAGCAGAGACAGCATTCGGAGAGGATCAGCGTCGGTAAATCCGTTCGGATCGTAGACCCCATCGCCTTGTCCAGACCGTCGAGACGGCGCAGATCGACAGCGTGACAATGATACTCGCCGCCGTCTTCGCCTCCGCGACACCAGCGCGCGCTCCAAGATCCGCTCTCGGCCGTCTCTACGTCTTGGAGGCTCCGCGCCAGCGACGGCGAGGCGCTGACGGTGCGGTATTTGCGTCTGCAGGTCGGTTCAAAGTCCATCTCGTGATAGATGACGTCGTGCCCTTCTAGAAGACGAAAAGGCCGCGTGTCGGTGCCTGCGCCCAGCGAGACGATCTGTTTCCGCCCTGGCGCGTGGGAGAGGAACGAGGAGATGATGAGGTCGAGGGCGCGGGTGCGGACGTAGGTGCCTGTGCTTGAGCGTTTCAGCAAGACGGGAAGAGCTCGAGAGAATAGATATTATAGTATCTGACCTCGGTTGATGATGGGCTGCCGCCGAGGAGCCGGGCCGGAGACGAAGCTCTCGGCGTAGAGGTCGCAGAGGTAGCCCGTCTGCACGGCGCTGAGGCGCGACACGGCTGCATCGGTGTCGGTGTCTTGGATTACGGCGTCGGCGGAGCTGTTGTCGGGTACATGGCCGTCTCCTCTGCCGCGCCGATTTCGGCCTCTTCCGCCGCTGCCACCTCGAAGGGTCAACAGGTTAGGAATCGAGGGCGCGGCCATGACTGATACCTAGATGTGGGAAGGGTGGATGAAAGAAGGACGTCGGATCAAAGCTTGGCGGTCGGGAGAGAGGTGAGGATCTGGTTGGAGCTCATCTAACTGTTATCGCCGTATCGGTATTGCACCCGCTGTAACTGTAAAAACTAGAGGTCTCTCGCCGCTGATCCTTGGTGCTCCCCCCCCCTGTAGCGTCTTCCCCTTGACACCTAATAAGCGGTAAGTGCTCGCTATCTGCAGCCTGCCAGTGGCCCTCTTGGGCTGTAGTGACCGCTGTAGTGACCGCTGTAGTGACCGCTGTACCACCCCGGTCCACCCTCTTAGCCGCAATTACCTACTCACGCCTACCATGCGGCCCCGCCTCATCCCGTCTAGGCAGTTACCTCATCTTCCCCTTTTCCACCTCATTCCAATCATCCCATTCATCCGTGCCGTCCATCCAATCTACCATTCTCTCTCTCCTCCTCACTCACCATTCCCCCCCCTCATTCTCATCCTTCTTCCTCTCCTCCCCCCTGAGAAAAAACACTCACCCAGTCAATCATTCTTCTCGCAACAGCCCCTCTCACAAAAGGCGGGCCATGCCAACCATGGCCTTCGCCATGGACATTTCTCTCTCTCTTCACAAGCGAGCCCTCGCCGCCGCCGCTGCCGCCGCCTCTTCCTCCTCACCCGACAACCTGAGGCTTCCACGATGGACCTGGCTCGTTCTCCTCCTCCAGCTCATCGTCCTCGTCCCCATCCTCCTCATCGTGAGTCCTTCCTCATACCTTTTGGTCTTCACTCGCTCCTCAACTCAATGATTCTAACCCGCCTTCTTCCAGCTCAGCTACACGCTCGAAACAATGTACCCAGTCTTCGCGATGATCGAAGACGACGATCCTCCATCTTACCGCCCCGTCTCCCTCGAATCTTCCTCGTCCGAAGATGATCTCCCCCTCCGTCTTCGTCCCAAGCCCACCCGCGGCGGCCCTCCCCGTCCGCTATCGACCTCTTCTCTCCGCGACATCAACCGCTTGCTCATGGCCCATGGCGGCGTCATGGCCAACTTCCGCGGCTTCTCTTGCGCCCTCGCCCAGACCGTGGCCACCTCTCTCCTCATGGGCCTGTTCACCGCCGCCTTGGGTGGCCTTTTCGCCCCCGTCGCTACGCTGCTCGCGTCGCTCGCCCTCGTCCAGCTGAGCGCCGGCTGGTTGCACATCGTAATTTCGCGCCCCTCGCCTCTGCACTTTTGGCAGCGTCTGCCCCCTTTCAAGCGCACGTTCGAAGCGACCTGGCGGCCCGTCACCATCTTCTGGTTCGCCTGCGAAGTCGCTCGCTGGATCCCTCTGGCCCTCATCAGCATCACGGGGCTTACCCTGCCCGAGCTCCAGATTGCCGGTCACCGCCAGGCCGACATCTACCAGCTCAACGGCGTCTTCGTCGTCAAGGCCCTCGCCCTCCTGCTCGTCACCCTCGTCTTCTCCGTCTTCCTCGTCATCCCCGCCAACGTCGTCCTCGTCCGCGTCCAGGCGTCTCTGCTTCCGCCTCACGACGAAACCATCGTCTCCTTTGATCGGTCCTTTCAAGCCCGCGTCGAGCCCGCCGTCGTCGGCGGTCGCGGCTACGTCTCCATGTCCGATGCCTGGGCCACCTTCTCCAAGCGGGCCTGGCATCGTCTTCTCACCCTCTACGTCAAGGTCTTCCTCGTCTTCGTCGCCGGCGTCCTTCTCGTCACCAGCCTGCTTCTGCCCGTTGCCGTCGTCATTGCCAAAAACTCGGTCCCTCTTGACTAGGCGGCCTCTCTACTAAAGCCATACCTTCTCACCCTACCCCGACACGATACGACTCAAGGCCAGCCATCAAAGTCTCCTCTCCCGTTTTCTTTTCATTTACCATTTTATCTCTTAATTGCATCTCTTTTTTGGATCCCCCCCTTTTTGATCATCGCCGGGAGAGGCGGCACTCTATTCTCCTTTTCAGCTCCTGATTTTCCGTTTCTCATCTTGTTTTTTTTCTCTCCTCTGAAAAACGGGGTATGGTTTAGCCATCAATGCATAGATTCAATCAAGTTGTCAACCTTCACCTCCTCATCTCCCTTGACGGTTTCAACGCCTGCCACATCATTTCACTTGTTCATTCCATGATTCGTGCGTGAGCTCTACAGTTACGTTCTCCTCGATACAATTGGCCCGCCCCCTCCATTTTCCCAACTTCCCCCCCCTTTTTCCCCTCACTCTTCTTCCCCCATTTTTTTCTTCCCGCCCTCGCGCCAAGAGTGATGATCCTCCGCCACGAGTCGGAGAACTTTCCCCTGTCTACGGAGTACTCCGCCAGTGAATTGATGAAACACGCCGCCTAACCCCGACGTCTACCCTTTTTTTTTTCCCCACGTCCTCTTTGGCCCCCATCTTACAACCCTCGTGTCTAAGTGTAGAAGAAGAGGGAGGATGAAGAGCGGTTTGAAATAAGAGAGGGGAGAAAAAGAGAAATAAGGATGAGAAAAGAAGACGGCGTAATATCTTGGGACGAAAAGTAAATTAGAGTAGAAAAAAAGAAGAAGAAAGAGAGAAAAAAGGGCGTCGTCATAAAAAAAATCCAAATCGTCACTGCCACCTGGTCTTTCCGCCGTTCTAGCTCTTTTTCCTTCTAATGAGTCTCGTAGATGGTTGAGTGCAAAAAAGGGAGGGGAGGATGAGAGAAAGAGGAAAAGAAAAGGGGGGGGGCTCGTCGAAACGGTGAAAGAGCAAAGAAATTAAGAGAAGAAAAGAAAAGAAAAGAAAGTAGAAAAGAAGAAAAAAAGGGTCGAATAGGGGGGAAACAGGGAGGAGAGAGGGGATGGACGTGAGGATATCAATCATGGCGTGGGAAGAAAGGGGGTGCAAAGCTTCTTGCTAAGAACCATAGATACCAAGAATGGCGACGATAGAGAGGGAGAGCGTGTAAAGACGTCGATGATCCTCGACGGGGGGGAGAAGGGACAAGAAAAGAATAGGAATAGGCCGTCTATGACTTGTTGAAGAACCAGCTGCTGCGCTTGCTGGGCGCGCCCTCTCCCTGGAGAGACTGGATCGTCGGCGTCGTCGCGTCGCTTCCTCCGCCTCCGCCGCGGAGGGGTTTCGCGATGCGGCTTCCCGCGGCGGCGAAGCTGAAGCCGCCGCCGGTGCCGGCTCCGGCTCCGGTGTTGAGGCCGCGGGTGCTGCCGGCCTTGGCTGCCTCCAGCCTCTCCTTGACTGCTGCCAGCTGCACTTCGAACCTGCAAAAGGGGTGGTCAGACGACGACGACGACGAGGCGAAGGAAAAGGGAAACGGGGGGGGGGGGGGGGGGGGGGGGGGGGGGGGGGGGGGGGGGGGGGGGGGGGGGGGGGGGGGGGGGCGGGGGGGGGGGGGGGGGGGGGGGGGCAAGGTAAAGGCATACTTGTGGTTGGCGGCGGCCATCTTCTCCTGGCTGTCCTGCAAGAGGCTCTCCAGACTCTGGATGCGCTCGTTCCGCGCAATCAGCTTGCGCTCCGCGATGGCAACCTCCTTCTTGAGCGCCGAGTTCTGCTCGACCAGCTGCCGCTGCACCTGCGTCAGCTGCTCCAGGTTCCTCTCCAAAAAGGCCATCTTCTTCTGCTGCGCCCGGTTGTTGGACGACCTCAGCACGTTGTTGTACTGCTCCCGCGTCTCGTCGAGCGAAATCTCCAGCTCGACGACGCGCTCGCATCGGTTTTGCAGGTCGCGCATCAGGCTCTTCTTCATCACGTCGAACTCGGCAATCTGCTGCTGGATCGTCTTGCCGTTAGCCGCCGACGTGCTGGCGCCGGACTTGACGCGCTGCTGCAGGTCGTCGAGCAGCGTCTTCATCCGCGCATTCTCCGACGCCTTCTGCGAAATGTCCGCCTTGAGCTCCTCCACGAGCTTGGCCTGCGCGCCCTGGCGGTTGGCGTAGGCGTCCTCCAGTAGCGACTTGACCTCGGCCGCGTCGGCCTCGCCCAGGTTGCGCGTCAGAACGTCCTCGTACTGCTGCTGTAACGCCTCGAGCCTCTCCTCGAGCTCGTGTCGTCGACGGGCGTCCATGTCGCCGGACGAGCCGCCGTACATGGACAGCTCGGCTTGCCTGACGATGCCCTGCGTCTCCACCAGCTTCGCTCGGAGTTCCTTAAACTCGTCCGGGGCGATGTTGTCTCCGACGGCGCTCTGCTCGTACAGTGCGTCGATGCGCTGGATGGCCTCGTTGATGGACCGTTCGTTGTCGCTGAAGACGTCGCTTCCGAGCTCGAATCCGGCCATCATCTGCGCCATCTTCTCCGCCTTCTTCTTCTCCTTGTCGTCCAGCGCTGCGCCGCTCTCCTTGGCGCTCATTTTGACGTCGAGTAGCTGTTGCTTCACATCGTCGAGCTCGATGGTGAGCTCCGAGTTGGCCTCCTTGAGCGCGTCCATGGTGATTTGTGCCTCCTTGCTCTCGAAAGACAGCCGCTCGAGCTGCATCTTGAACTCGTTGACCTCGGACGTCAGCCTCTCGTTCTCCTTGCCCAGCTTACTGTCGTGGTCCTTGAGGTAGGCCATTTCCTCCTTGGTGTCGCGCAGCTGCTTCTCGGCCGTCGTTGCCAGCGACTCCTTCTCCGCGAGCTGGTCTTGCAGCTCATTCTCGCGGCGCAAAAACTCCTCGCGCTCGTCCTTGTCAAGCGGAAGGCTGGGGGTTGCGGAGCGCTCGGAAATCAACGGCGTCTCCGACCGGCTCTCGGCGGCCTGGCGCGACGGCGTGGGCGGTCGTGGTGCCCTCGCGTCCGCCTTGGCGCCCGACACGGCGTCGGAGGCTGCCGGCAGCGCCCACTTCTCTTTCGGCACGGCCTCTCCGGAGCGCCACAGCTGGATCTCGCCCTCGAGGTTCTGGATGTACGTCTCAAAGTTGGTGACCTGGCCCTGGGCCTTCTTGAGCAAGGCCTTGAGCTCAGCCGGGCTGAGCTCGGCGTTGACCTTGGCCTTGTTCTTGATGGACTTGGCGCGCGTGCCGAATCTCAGGGTACTGAGCGTCTCGGCGTCGTTGTAGCTGCTCGGGGAGCAGTTGATGATGAGCGTCGTTCGACTGTTTCCTCCCAGAGACTCTTGCAGAATGCGGGTCAGCTTCGAGTCACGGTAGGGAATGTGCGACGATTTGCCGTCAGTCAGGGCGTTGATGACCATGCCCAGGGCGCTCAGGCTCTTGTTAATCTTCTTGGCCTCCTCGAGGGTCTGGCCGCTGGCGCCCGTCTTGCCGACCTTTTCGCTGCCAGCCAGGTCGACGAGAAACAGCTGACCGCTCTTGGCCGAGCCGGTCTCGACGTTCTTCTGAGTGATTGTCACGACGAAGATGGAGTGAGATCGCGATGATTCCTGGTTCATGTTGGTGGCAGCGACGGCGCGGGCGTTGCCGCCTCTCCTCATGACCTCGTAGACTTCCTGCACGCTCGACACGTAGATTTCCAGCAGACCCTTGACGTAAACGCCACGATTCTTCTCCTCGTGCACCGGCAGATTGTCGTTTTGCGGGGCGAGCAAGTCTCGAATACGTTCCATGTAGATCTCCATGTAGCTGACGCGAACAGTGTATTCTATCGTACTGGGACTCGACATGATACTTGCGAAGATTTGTTCAACGATGCGAGGAATGACGCCGCGTCCGGCTTCGTCGTCGATGTTGGTGCCCATCATGGTGTACGACTTGCCGGCGCCTGTTTGACCGTAGGCGAAGACTGTGCCGTTATATCCATTGAGGATATCATCGACGGTGGAGCGGATGGAGAAGTCGAAGATGTCCTGCTGTTTGCAGTCCATATCAAAGACCCTATCGAAGGTGAAAGAGCCCTGCGCCTCGCGAGACTGCAGAATCAAAAGAATGTCAGCCGCGGAACATATCAAAGGGGGGAAGGTGTCTTGTTACATCGAGACTGCAGGAATCCTCAGAGCTAAATGTCACGATAGGTTTCCCGCCCGATTCCAGCTCGACCCGGTTCTGCGGACGGAACCGGGCGACGACCTTGATGCTGTTGGCAGACATTGTGATTGATGATGGCGAGAGACGGCGGTGAGACTCTCTCGTTTGGACGACTGACGGGCGCCGCCGACTGCTGGGCCACAACAGAGGCGGGCCGGTGGGCCAGTTCGCAGCGACTAGAAGAAGACGCAGATGAGGATTTTTTTGCTGTGAAGCTCAACCCAGGCCAAAGTTGTGATGGAAGGAGTTTTGGTGATGATTTGAGGCTGGAGGTGCGAAGGTACGTGGCTACGTTTTGCGCCGCAAGTCTGTCCTCCGCGAAAGAAGGGGTGGGGGGTGGTGTTTTTGGTTCCAAGGGGGGGGGGGGGGGGGGGGGGGGGAGTTGTTTCTTGGGGGGGCAAAGGGCCGAGGGTTGGGGGTCGTTACATACCCGGAAAAAACAGGCGGGGGGGGGGGGGAGGG
>PDHP01000006.1:345349-425536 GCA_003339455.1 Ophiocordyceps camponoti-leonardi (nom. inval.)
GGGGGGGGGGGGGGGGGGGGGGGCGGGGGGGGGGGGGGGGGGGGGGGGGGGGGGGGGGGGGGGGGGGGGGGGGGGGGGGGGGGGGGGGGGGGGGGGGGGGGGGGGGGGGGGGGAGTTGTGTCTGTGGGCGGACAAGGGACTAGAGTTTGGAGTCTGTACATACGCGGTAAATACATGCGGCGTGGAGAGCGAGAGGTATAGCATGGAGTTGGGGCGCCACCACTCAGCGGTAGTGTCAGTCCCTCACTATCTGCGGTCGCCGACGAAAATGCGCGCTTGTGTTAGAAAAGCAGATAGATCAGTACTTCTCCGGAAATCAGGATCAAGTATTTTCGCTAGCCAGACATCTTCTACCCTCTAACTTCCCCGTCATTCTAATGTAGCCAGCAAGTTCTTCCCATCCACTGACACGGCGCGCGTCTATCATCATCCATCCATCAACTTGGAACCAGCAGTCAACAATGAACCGGCCCGCCTTCATTTTAGATACTCTAGCGGTTTCCATATAGAGGGAGAATCCCCAAGGTCGGAGTCAAGGTCAAGCGTCTTCCCCCTTCTTCATCTCACATGCAAGCATATCCTGTTGTTGTGTATACATACATACATACATCGACGATGTGGTATTCTCGAATCGTCCATCCCATGCTCTACGGTTGCAACACGCCCCCCGCGCATAAAACTGACGATCCAAGAGCCCACTTCCAGCCCTCACGACTCGTGGGTCTGCCATGCGAATGACCGGGTAACCGTCATCGTGTATCGCGTACGCATTATCACAAAACATAGGCGCCTGTATCTGCATTCACTATCGTAAGAGTGTCGTCAAACCAACTCCGTTTACACCGAAAACGCCAGTCAACTCCTCCACTACCTCCCCGTAACACCATGCATATCGAGAGAACGGACATCAGTCCTCCCAGCTATTTTCGACCGTCTCCCTCACGCGCTTCGTGTATTCCCTCTGGTTGTCTTTATACAAATTCGAGGCTTCCACGTTGGCGGGCGAACCCGTGTTCGGATCGTTGAGCAGGCTGCGCGTCCTGTCGTCAGCAAAGGAACAGCCGTCGTCGACTAAGTTGCGAACCTCTGGATGCTGGTCAAGACGGCTGCCACATCGTAGGTCGGGCTCCATCTGTTTTGCAGGATGTCGAGGCAGAGCTCGCCCGTCGCGTAAACGTTGGGATGAAACATCTGACTGATGAACTTGACCTGCGGAGGCCTGTTGGGGTATTGCTCTTCGAACTGCATAATCAACCTAAAAGTGCCGTCCTCGAATGGCGTGTCGGTCGGGCCGATGATGACGGCGTTCCTAGAGCACGCGATTTTTGTTTCAGCAAGCCTGCCTCATCCGTAACGACCGAGGCCGAAGCGAACCAAATCATAACATTATCCGGCGTTGGCGATGCGGATACACCAGCGGGAGGATCTGTCTGCATGCGCTGCACGGAGGGGGAGGGGAGGAGAAAGGAGGTCAGTGGCGCTTGAGGCCAAGGTGAGGTAGGGCACGAACCTTGAAGTCGCGCATGAGGCGTCGTCGTGCGGCCGTGGACATGATGTGCAAATGGACTCGCCAGAGAGTTGAGAGCGGTCGAGATGTTTGAAGGCTTCCGTTATCGCCGAGGATTCTCTTTGTCGGGGCAGACGAACAAGTGGAGGTTTCAGCATCGAGGCGACCCTTTCGTCCTCTGCCACCTTATTGGCGATGCCACGTGACTTTGCCTCAAACACACGAAGATGGACGATGAAGGAAGTCTAAGGAATCCAGCTGCTGTGACAGTAACAAAAGATGATCCGCTTTCTGGCCTTTCTTCACAACTGAATAGAAACCGTCTAAACATCGGATTCTTTCCGATTCATGCGAATCTTTCCTGTAACAGCATTCACACTCACGTACCGCTGTAACACCAGGTAGAGCTACCCCTCCCTTAGCAGAAGCTCCCCTGAAGCTCGTAAAGCCAGCCTCCTACGCAGGTACCCGTAACATGCTCCGAGTCCGGAGGCCGAGCCGGCTCTAGCCGTGCCTCGGGATGATGTTCCCTCTTCTTGAGACCAGACACCACCCTACCTAGGTCCCTTTTCGTCCTCCATTCTCCTCTCCCGCTCTTCTCCCCTCTCGTCTGACCGGCCCAGCTCGATCAACATTTCCTTCCTCCGTGTCACGTCAGGATGCCAGCGACAGCACAGCTCAGATCGGCCGGCCGGCTTGCTCGGCACGCCCGCCAGTTCTCTACCGGGACTGCTCTGCGGAGGGAAGTTCAGGATGCCTACATCCTAAGCGCGGCGAGGACACCAACGGCCAAGGTATGATGGGATTCCTCACTGTTTTCCTCCAGCTAATTTGTTAGTTCAACGGCTCGTTTCTCTCCGTGTCCGCACCCGCGCTCGGCGCCACTGCCATCAAGTCGGCCGTTGCCAAGTCCAAAGTTCCCGTCGACATCATCTCCGACGTGTACATGGGAAACGTCATGCAGGCTTCGGTCGGCCAGTCGCCGGCGCGTCAAGCTGCCATATTGGGCGGCCTCCCCGAGTCGATCGATGCTACGACCGTCAACAAGGTCTGCGCCTCGGGTCTTAAAGCCGTCTCTTGCGCCGCGCAAAACATCCAGCTGGGCCTTGCTGAGGCTCAGGTCGCCGGTGGCATGGAGAACATGTCTCGCGTCCCCTACTATATGCCCCGTGCCAGTGGTCTGCCCGCCTTCGGATCCATCATGCTGGAGGACGGTCTGATCAAGGACGGCCTGACGGACGTGTACAACAAGTTCCACATGGGCAACTGCGCTGAAAAGGCCGTCAAGCAGCATTCCTTGACTAGACAGCAGCAGGATGAGTACGCGATGCAGTCGTACAAGAGAGCACAAAAGGCGTGGCAGGACAAGGCCTTTGCCGACGAGATCGTCCCCGTCGTCGTCACCGGAAGAAAAGGATCTACAACCATCGAGGTGGACGAGGGCTTCGCAGATGTCAAGTTCGAAAAAGTACCCACATTGAAGCCGGCATTCGTCACCGACGGCACCGGCACCGTCACGGCCGCCAACTCGTCGACACTCAACGACGGCGCCAGCGCTCTCGTCCTCGGCAGCAAGTCGGTGGCCCGGCAATACGGATCGGGCTCCCGCGTGCTGGCCAAGCTCTGCAGCTACGCCGACGCCGCCGTCGCGCCCGTCGACTTTCCGGTTGCGCCCGCCAAGGCGGTGCCCATTGCGCTGGAGCGTGCCGGCATCACCAAGGATCAGGTCAGCGTGTGGGAGTTCAACGAGGCCTTTGCCGCCGTCATCCTGGCCAACCAGAAGATTCTCGGGCTCGAGGGCGCCAATGTGAATCCTCTCGGCGGCGCCATCTCGCTCGGTCACGCGCTCGGCAGTTCGGGGTCGCGCATCTTGACGACGTTGCTTCACCAGCTGAAGCCTGGCGAATATGGCGTCGCGGCCATCTGCAATGGCGGCGGGGCGGCAACGGCTATGGTTGTACAGAGGGTGGACTCGGTATGAGATTATGAAGGAGAGACGTAGATATCTGTCCGTATATACTCCTTTGCACGTATATGCTTGTAAATGAATTTGGAAAGAAATCGCATGATCTTTCTTGGGCTCGGGGGCCTTTTCCCCGTCGGCGTTTTTCAGATCAACATCGAGCACGGAAGAATCAAACGCCGATCCCGACGTCATCTACAGCATCACCCTAAAATGAGAGCAACCCATCCAAGCACTCTCCAGTCACCATCACCACCATCACTCACATCGCCCATGAAGACTCTCACCCCTCGCATCACTTCACAATGTCGCTCGTGCGGCAGTTCCTCCTTCAAGCCCGAAAACACGTCCGCGACCAGCGCGACGATTCGCTCCGTGACTTGCTGACGGTCGACCCTGTTACGCCTCAGCCGTACCGCGAACTGGCGGCCGAGCTACGACGCGACTTCAGCCAGCCCGCGAGCATCGAAGCCGTCATCAACGACTGTCTGCCGCAGGATGATGAATACGAATTACCTGAAGGCCAGGCTGGCGTGTGGCCGAGCTTCCAGGCCTTTGTGCGTGAATATCTGACGTTCTGGCGCGATGTCGATCACGATGATTTGCTTGGGGCGCACGAACTGCTCACGATTCTTGTCAAGTGAGTTTTTTCTTTTGCTTTCTTTCTCCAATTTTGCCTTTCTCTGAAGACTTCATTTGTTGACGCCTCTCCAGCTCCTGCGGTACCGCCTTCGCTCATCCCCAGCACGGCGCTCTCCTCATCCACCTCAGCATATCCCTGTGCGAGACTCTCGCCCGCCTCACCCTGCAACTCAACCGCCGACCCGACGTCGCGCGCCGTGCTCGCTCTCGTGATGAAGAGGGCACGAGCAAAACCATTGCCGAGTCTTCGGCCGAGACGATTCAGAAGATCTTCAAGACGTGTCTTATGGACCGCTCATCTGGCCGCAAGCCCGAGGGGAAGAAGATTGGCGTTTACAGGTTCGCCAACCTTGTCACGAAGCTGTTGTTTGCCGTTGGTTCCCCTTTCCTTTTCCTCACTAATTCCTATCGTCACTGTTTTCCTTTGCTAACTCGGATTCTCCGTTATTCTTCAGTGTCGGCGCACGAACTTGGCCACCATGATATTCCGCAACATATCAGCCAGTTCCCCTCCTCTTCACCTCTACCCGGCCTCGCAGCGCGTAACATACCTCTACTACCTCGGCCGTTTCAACCTCTCGACCAGCCATTATCTACGCGCCGCCCTCTGCCTCGAGCAGGCCTACTTACAAACGCCGCCTCAGCTGGTCTCGCATCGCGCCAACATCCTCACCTACCTGATCCCCTGCAACATCCTCATCGGCCGCTTCCCGTCGGCTCTTCTTCTCCAGCGGCCCGAAGCCCAAACACTGCGGCCCATTTTCGTCCCCATCTGCGAGGCCGTTCGCTCCGGAAACTTCATCAACTTCCAGGCCCATCTCGCCGCTCACGAAGCTTGGCTCTTCGACAAGGGTCTTTACCTGCCACTCTGCTACCGTCTGCGTCCGCTGCTGTGGCGTTCCCTGGCCCGCAAGACCTTCCTTCTGACATACGTACCCCCCAGTGACGCCGATGGCCCCCGCAAGGCCGCGACTCTCGACCTCGCCGACTTGCACACCGTGGCCACGTACGTCCAGCGCCGGCTCGAGGGCTGGCTGCCGTCGAGCCAAATCGTTCGGTCCCGGCCCCCGGCTCACGTCAACGCCCTCTTCATCAAGGCCGTCACCAGTAACGTTCATATCCCGGACGAGACCACTCTCGTCCCGCCCCCCGGCGGCTCCAAACGACTGCACCCGAACGAGGGTCTGATCTGGGGCAACGCCACCGTTGAGTACAAGCACGTCGAGATGATGGTCGCCACCCTCATCGAGCAGGAGCTCATGCACGGCTTCGTCGCCCATAGCCTTGGCAGGTTCGCTATCATCGGTGCCAGGGCCAAGGGTCCCGTCCCGGCTGGTTGGCCCGTCGTCTCGCAGGCCATAAGCGAGAGACGGTACAACGAGAAGATTGATCCGTACGAGGTTCCCGGACTGGTCATGAACTGAGGAAGAAGTGTCTTCACCGTTGGGTAAACTGTTCATACGGCTAGTCGGCTGCACGACTTAGGTATGTTTTGTTCAGCGCTTGCTGGTAGGCAGGCAGATCACAGGCTTATTGAATGTCAAGAATCAGTCATTACGTCTGTGAGCATGAGCGTGTGGCCAAAAAAAAAACGTGAGCTGATACTTGCTATCCAGGCCTCCAACCTGATGCCATCAAGTTCTTTCACTTGTCCTTCCTCTTCTTAAACTCCCTTCACTCCCAGTCATACATGAGAACAATGGGGCCCGCCACCTTTCAAAAGCTCTATGGATCTCAAACCACCATCCATCAATATGCGGTAGGAGTTAAAAAAAACAGGGGGGGTTGGGAGACGTTGACCAAGACATAGACACTTCACAGGTCCCTCTCTCTCTTCCCAACGACTCTGGCAAAGGAGTCAAAGGACATCGTCACGGTATGCCGTCCGGCCGTCCTGCTCCGAAGCCGACTGTCGTAGTCCAGCATGTTCTTGTAAGGCACCTTGGCCACGATCTCCACGACGCGATTGACAGCTCTCTTGTCCCTGAGCGAAGTGATGGCGTCCCACGGATCGGGAGGCGTGTATATGCGGGACGTGTCCACAAAATCGCCTTCGGTCGGCTCGGACGAGCGATCGGCGATTTCGAGGACCTGGCCGCCGGCGACGGAGGTGATGTCGTGCTGGACCAGGCCTGCTACGTCTTCCGGACACATGAAGTGCGCCAGCATAACGGGCTCCAGGACGGCGACCTGTTGCTTGTCGAGGGCGTCTTTGAGGGCCGTGTCGACGGCCAGTTTACCCAAGATGCTAAAGTGCCCGGCCGTCGGACGGTCGAAGGCCCCTTCGGACGTGTCGAGGACGATGCTTACGCGGCAGCCTTGCATTGGGAATCCGCGCCGGGGGCCTCGGGCTATCGCGGCCAGGGCACCGTTGAGTAGCTGCATCCGCGCATCCTCCCGGTGGAACGGCAACGGGCCTCCAGTTTCCGGCTTTGGGATCTCGATGTGCAAAATGTTTCCGTCCTTTTCGATACTCTTCTTGTTCTCTGCTCGGCCTTGTCCTCGCAGGTCTATCGGCTCCAGCGCGATGGTGCACGCGGCCTTACCTGGGATGCCGTTCAAGGCCTTGTCGAAGACGACGTGGTGGGACGTCGTCGGGCCAGTCACGCATTCCTTGTAGTCGACTTCGACGTCTCCATACTGGGCATCGATATCTTTCCTTTGCTTCATACTGTGGAGAGAAATCTCCAGATGAAGCTTTCCCATGCCCTGGATGGTAAACTGATCGGTGGCGATATCCCGGTTCCAACGAAGACTCGGGTCTTCCCGAGACTTGTTCTCCAGAGCCACCTGGAGCAGATCTGCCGCAACCTTTCCGAAGGGATTGACCTGTGCGAAAGCTACGGGCGGAGGGATATCGGGGGGTCTGATCTGGATGCGGCGGATGGGGTCGACGGCGGTCTTTCCGCTCGACATGGTGAGGAGCGTGTCCCCGCTGCGGGCGGATCTCAGACCCTTGAGGGCGCCGATCTGGCCCACGGAGAGCTCCTGTATGTCTCGCGTCTGAGACGCAGAGATTTGCAGGATACCATACGGTCTGTCGGACTTGCCTAGGATGGTATTAAAGGTAGGCGACTGACGAATCAGGGTCCCATGATAGACGCGCACGAAGCTGATGACACCCTCTTTTGGGTGATTGGAGACTTTGAAGACGGACGCCACAGAGGCTACATTTGCCTTCTTGCCGACCTCTTTGAGCAATTCTCCCAGACGATGGGTGGAAGAGTCGACCTGGACCTCGACATCGGGTCTATCAGACGGGCTGGGCAAGTAGTCGGTGATGGCGTCCATCAAGGGCTCGATCCCAATGTGACGAGAGCTGGACCCCGCAAAGACGGGAATGAGACGGCCGTCGCCCTTGTTGATGGCCCTCTTGATGGCCTGCTTCAGGAGCGGTGCCGGGATCTTGGGGTTCTCGGCCAAGAACTCCTCCATGATGGCATCATCGAAATCGGCGAGCCCCTCGACCAGCCGCTCTCTGGCGACCTGAATCTCAGCCAGGAGGTTCTTGTTGGAAGAGGAGAGCAGCTCTCTGAGCTCTTCCGGGCCGTAACGAGTTTTCACTTTTTCCGATTTCCATCGATAGCCCACCTCGTCGATGACGTCGATGACACCGACGAAGTTCTCCTTTTCCCACCAGGGGATTTGGCAGACCAGAGGCCAGCCCCTGAGCCTGGAGGCGATTTCGAGAATAGCTCGCTTGAATGAGGCTCCCTCGCGGTCCATCTTATTGCAGTAGACGATGCGCGGGATGTTGAATTCCTGAGCCGAGGCCCAGACGCGCTCGGTATGAGCCTCGACGCCCTTGACGGAGTCGATGATGCAGACGGCGCCGTCGAGAACGGGCAGACATCGGTCGACTTCGAAGCGAAAGTCTTGATGGCCTGGCGTGTCGATCAAGTTGACCGTCTTTGGTGGTACGCCGGGGGGGCAGTCCTGCGGTAAAGGCCAGTTGAAGGTGATGGCAGCCGACTGGATGGTGATTCCGCGGGCCCTCTCGAGCTCGAGGAAGTCGGTGACGGTGTTTCCGGCGTCGACACCTAGAGAGATGGGTTATGTGTAAGAAGACGAGAAGGCAATGGACGAACGAATGGCCGGGGCGCAAACTTAACTGCCGACGCGCTGCGTCACACCACTATAAAAGAGCATCCTCTCCGTCGTAGTCGTCTTTCCCTGCGCGTGGGTATATTTTCTATTAGAGATTTCGCCGTTGTCTTTAAAGCCGAGTGTAAAGACTAAGAATGACGCACAGCATCTACATGGGCAATGATACCGATGTTGCGCGTGTTCTCAACCTCGCCATCTGCACTGGCCATCTTGTGAAGCTGGCGACGGCATGTCGTCGGCTGGAGCCTCGTCGGTCTTGCTCTGCACACGAGCATGAGGCATCTTGAGAGGGGGAGGGGCTGCAGCATGCCGAAAAGGATGCCATTCGACGCAGGGAGGGAAAAAATAGCTTCGACGATACCTTTTTCTTCCTCCAGCTTTGGTAGAGCTGGGAGCTAGGTGAAGGGTGTGTGGGGGGGGTTGATGGTGGTGGTGGTGGTGGTGAAGGACCAAGCTTCGATGCGGCAGGCGGTGTAGATTCTTATTCGTACATTCTTTTGAGGATGTCAGTGACGTGCGAATAGAGGTACTTCTCCCCCCAGCCGGGCCGACGCATTCGCCCACGCATTGACGGAAGTACCTCGTTAACACGTCGTGTCTTTTTATTCCCTTTTCTTCCCGCCTTCTGCCCTCCTTCCTCGATTATTATACCGCCCGCGTCGCGACATCGTCGGCCGCCGCCAAGCAAAAAGGACCATCCTCTTCTCTTCCGCCTTCTCCTCATCTTTGCATACAAGCATACAAGCATACATACATACGTGCAGCATCTATAACGATGGCCATGGAGCTTTCCGATACCTTGTTCGTGTCCTTATTTTCGCCGATTCGAGATGGGATTCGAAATCCCCCCCTTTTTGTTACTGGGAAAGCTGACGCGCAAATCGCCCAGTCGCATCGTGAACCTTGGGGTTGGCGCCATTACCGTCCTCGGCGGCATTGCGCAAATCTTTGGCTTTAAACTGTGCGGTTCCCCTTTTTTTACTTGTCGTCTTCTTGTTTGGTTTGTGTGTGTGCGCTGGTTGACGATGACTTCTTCTGGATCAGGCAAACTATCGTCGTCGGCGCTTATATGATTGTCTTTGGTCTGGCCATCGCCCTCCTAGGTTCGTCTTCCTATCCCCCCTTCGCCATCTTAGCGAAGCAAGGCTGATGGTCAAG
This sequence comes from Ophiocordyceps camponoti-leonardi (nom. inval.), assembly GCA_003339455.1. Taxonomy (NCBI): domain Eukaryota; kingdom Fungi; phylum Ascomycota; class Sordariomycetes; order Hypocreales; family Ophiocordycipitaceae; genus Ophiocordyceps; species Ophiocordyceps camponoti-leonardi. The sequence continues at coordinate 354,727 of PDHP01000006.1, forward strand.
CAGAATTCCAGATCCCTCCTCAAATCTCTCGATATGCCTCTTTCCTCTTCTCCTTCATAGGGCGCGGTGCCTGTACGTCACGAAATCACATCTCCCCCTCGTAGGATACCCATCGCCCGACGCTTTTCACTGACGACCGACAAAATAGTCTACATCTTCATCGGCTGCCTGCTCCTCGGCGGCATGATCCTCCAGAACATCGCAGGCGGCGTCGTCGGCATCATCGGTCTAGCATACGTCGTCCTCGAATTCATCCCTTCCATCGAACCGCCAGCGAACATGCGCGAAGCCGACGTCGGAGGCTGGTCTGCTGAGCAGGTTTAGAATAAGAGCATGGGGGGAAAAACTCTTGTCTTTTTTTTTTGTTTCTCCTTTGAAAGAAACGTCGTCGGGTCGGTGGACGGCCACCCCATGTTTGGCATCGAATCGGGACCCGACTCGCCGATTCGTTCATGACGGCCGAGGCGCGCACGTCATCTGTACAGATAGAACCACGTTTTTTTCCCAGCCCTGGGGGCGGCTTCAAGTCCTTTGACCTTGTCGCAGTATTGCATCACTGACTTGAGATGTCATTGGGTAGTAAGGTAGGTAGGTATACGATACAATAGAGTAGCCTGTTGTTTGTGTTTGCGTGTTTTCCTGTTTTCTACATTCTGACGGTTGATACTGTCGCCACTCAACCGTAGGTGTGATACCAGGGTATCGGACATGTCACAAGGGAATGAAGCTTCAGCTGTCTGCAACGTCCTCTGAGGTAGATTCTGCACGTCTCAATCTATCGACAACGCAATCTCCATCCCATAACAGTCGGTCCCAGCACACCGCCCCCATCAATCAATTCGATCCCGTCTTCCACTCCCCCGCATTCTCAGCCCCCTTGGCGAGGCTACCGGTACCGCCCTGAACTCCCTCCCCGACCCCGGTGATGGCATCGCCGATGGGCTTGCCCAGATCTCCCGTCACGCCCGTGAGGGTGTCGCCGACGCCCTTGGTGGCCGCCCCGGTGACGGTGCCGGCGGTGCGGGTCACACCTCCGACTGCGTTGCCGAGGGTGCTGGTGACGAACTTGGCGGCGCCGGTGGCCTTGTCGCCGGCCTCGCCGGCTGTGTTGGAGGCGCTGTCCTTGGAGAACATGGTTGGTATATTTGGATCGTTGGAGTAGTGAGTTGTGTGTCTGTGAGTTTTGTTGTGTAGAGAGCGTAGGTGGTGGGTGTGTTGCAGGTGTATCTTGAGGCGAGTAAAGAAGGATGTGGTTGATACTACAGCTGTAGTCGAGTGAGTTGAATCGATGCCACTACAGCGGATGTGCGGCATTTTATAAACCGTCACCAACTCACTACGAATAGGCGAGGCAAGGAAAGTCGCCATTCCCGGATCACCTTCCCGGACTCATCAAGGACGCGCTTGAACATGACGTCAGGCTTCAGGGTCCTGTTACATTCCCATCGCGATCCTTGTCCACCTGGATGCTGCGCCAGACAGCTTCGCCCTCTCCTCTCCCCCCTTCCCGTCATCATGGGGAAGGGATCAGACCTATTCTTCTTGACAGCTGAGGAGAGTTTTCTTTACCCTTCTATTTCTGGGTCAGATCACGATAGGCACGTGTCATGGAGGCAGCCTCGATAGACTTGCAGTTCGTAAAAGGCGCGCTTTTCTTTCCCCTATTCGCAGTCGCCACGTTTTGGCTTCGGAAGGCGGCAGTTGAATTGCATTTGAAACTTCCCTATCCGATATTGAACTCATCAGCCGCATTCATCAGCTTCATGCTCTTGTCCATGAGTATGTCGCGCGATGGTTTCTGCCCTTCCGCCGCCGTCTTCTTCTTCAGCTCCTTCGCGCCCTTCTTCGCCTTGCGCTCTATGCCAGCTCCTATACCGCCCGGTGCCTCCCTCAGCCCGAAACTCTTCGCCGCATGACCTAGGTGAAGTTGACCCATGTCGAAATGCGCTCTCTCGTCTTTGACATGAGTCGCATACGCTCGAATATGCGACCTGTAACCGTTGCGCGCGAGCTCCAACAGCTTCGCCTCTGCGAGGAGGCGCTGTTCTATATGGAGTTGCAAAGCCTCAGCTTTGTCGTGATACGAAGGCCCGTCCGCAGGCGTCGAGGCCGTCTCAACCGGGAACTGAAACTTGGCGATGAGTCCCTTTTGCAGAACTGACTCATAAGATAGCGATGAAGGCGAACCGGACGACCTGAGCATTCCGACGTAGCCCTCTTCCGAGCCCGGTAGGAGGAATAACACAGCATCGCCAGGTCGTCCGGCACGCGCTGTTCGGCCTACACGATGGATGTGATCTGCAAAGCTAAAGGCAGGGTCATACTCCACAACCATCTCGACAGACGGAATGTCGAGTCCGCGGGAGGATACGTCCGTCGTGATAAGGACGGATGGCAGTTCGCATGCGGAAAATGATCGCAGCGTTGCCGTACGTGTAGGTTGATTTAGGGATCCGTGCATCCTGTGAAGGATAATCTCCGGGCTAGCTGCTGAAGGGAGATAGGCCGACTTGCACACAGTCTTGGCTATGAGCTCTGCATCTTTGGATGACGCGGCCGAGGGCGTGGCGCCTTCAGGCTGACTGAGAAGTGCATAATGAAAGTCGACTGAGTCTGCGCAAGACATGAAAACGATGGCCTTCATAGTACGACCGCGGCGAGAGAAGACGGATCGAAGATGAGAAATGAGCGTAACCAGACGGAGCTTGGACGGGACGACGATGTAGGACTGGTGAAGCTGCGCAGGCGCCTTGTGAACCGGATGTCCCTCAGGACCGTCATCTTCGGCCTTGTCTGCCGCCAGTAGAGTTGCATCCGTCAAGCTCATCTCACCAAGCTTCTGAACGTCCATTCTCATGGTGGCGGAACACAAGACGGTTACACGCCTTTCGGGGAGAGAATCGAGCTTCGTACCCTTTGCGGCTACGGTTGCGATGGGAACCTTCCGTAGTGCACTTATAATCTTCTCCAAGTCACGCTCAAAGCCCAGCTCCATCAACCGATCACCTTCATCCAGTATGAGCCACCGAGTGGTAGCAAGGGCCAAAGCCTTGGTGTTGTCGATGTGATCGGCCAGTCGACCGGGGGTGGCGACCAGGAAGTTGACACCTTTCCGGATCCTCGCCTTTTCAGCTTTCTTGGACTCTCCGCCAGATATTGCTGTGGAAACGAGCCAGGGAAATGGTCGCAAGAGTTGCTCGAGTACCGTATGAACCTGCTTGGCCAGCTCGCGCGTGGGAGAAATAATGATGGCAAATATGCCAGAATCGCGGTGGACTTGCATGCCGTTGCCAGAGGCGCTAAGGAGCAAGACTCGATGAATGATGGGAAGAAGGTAAGAAAACGTTTTTCCTGAACCGGTCTCTGCTTGAACAAAGGCATCCGAGTTGTTCGATAGCAAGTGCGGGACGACCTTCTGTTGAATGGCCGTCGGGCGATGCAGGTTCATCTTGGCCAACTCGTCGACGAGTCGTGATGAAAGAGTGAGCGACCCGAAGCTGGCAACGTCGGCGAGCGGCGCATTTGTAGGCTGGGGTGCTTCCCACGCGACTGCATCGTCTTCTTTTGTCTGCTTCTGAGGATTGTAGGAGAATAGCCGTGAGACGACTTGGCGAGACGTCTTGGTGGCGTCGGCAGGGTTGCTGTGCCGGCTGGTGCGTTCGGAAGGATCCCCAGAACGACTCTCCGGCTCGCGTCGGCCAGGAGCGGTACGCGCACCTGAGTTGAACTCGACAGAGGAATTTGCGTTCTCGTTTTCCACTCGTCGACGCTTCGACGACCTCGGCGCTTCACTGTGGGAATCGTTCTCTGTCGCAGGGCGGGACGTTGCGAGTCGACGGGCCGAGTTTTCAGCGCGTTTTCTGTCCCGCCAACGGCCGCCTTTGAACTTGACCTGAGGCTTCAAAGGCTCAGGACCCAGCTCGAAATTCAGTTCGAAGCTATCTTCGGCCATGATGAGGGACGGAGATGAGGTTTAGTGTCTGGTCGATGTGTGTGTGTGTGTGTGTGTGTGCTGGTTTGCTCTGGGAAGCGAATTTTCCAGAGATCATTCAACTGACGTAAGCCAGTTTCTACAGTGGGTACGTATCTGTTATCTATTAGATTGATAAGATTGCGACGGAACTAAGACGACACGGGCCCACAGCCTACAGCTACAAAGGCTACAGGTGAGTCATGGACTTTTTTCTTCCCGCGACATGAAGGCATCATCAATCTAGTGGGCATGCAAGGGGGAAGAAGAGCCGTCGGAGTTCGGTCGAGACGAAAAGACCGACGTTGCATCTAGTAGGTACTACACAGGAGTGTGGTACGGAGTTGTACCTCCTCGATACTGATCGTAGCGGCCTATTTTCGTGCCTCGAGAAGTCGGAAGAAGAGTACCTCACAAGTAACGGCGGGGCGACGTTGCAGCGCACAAGCTCCGTCTCGCGGAGCTGACGTTAACGGGTGCTTAGCAGGCTAGCGGCCATCTAGCGGTTCAAGTGTGCATATCCTTGCTTGTGGCGAGAGGCCACGGCCGTGAATGATGGATGACTCTACCTATCCGATTGGCAGCATGATACGGATAGAAGAAGCAAAGCTCTCCTCCTCCCGGTGGACGTGAAGCGGAGGCTTCCCGTCGAGATACTTCCCGCTGAGCAATAAGCACAGACGCGAAGAAAAACTGACATACCTGGACTGTGCAGTCCGTTGTTGGATTCGTACTACCAGTTTCGATATCGAGCTGTTGTCTTGGCTTCCGATTTTACCCATTCGCCGCCTCTATGTCTCCACTCCAGCGACAACCCGATTTCTTCTCGAAGAGGCGTGCGCCACTCATCAGGCTCGGGTCAGCTGCGACCTGGAAGAGGCAACAGGGGAACTAGAAAATATCGCAATGGAAAAGCAATTCCCTGGCTTTCTTGCTTTTATACCTAGACCTACATACCCGTAAGCATCGATGCATTGCATCCGTACATCATACATGTGCGTTCCTGCTGATCTATCTGGTAGGTAGGCATCCGTAGGAGTTAGTAGGTTAGCAGACATAGGATGTCCGTGGCCCGCCAGATATCGGCTTTCTTGCTTTTAGTGCTGGCGTTGCAGCATGGTATTCACAAGCCTACAGACCTACATGTAAAAGGGGGGAGAATAATCAATCTAGTGCAATTGCAGAAGGTCATGACGAGAGCTGAGACGTGGAACAAGGAAAAAAAAATAAAGGAGAGGGGGGGAGAGAAGAAGAAGAAGCAGAGGGAAGAAGAGGGAATAATAAGCCACACAGCAAAGAAGAAGAAAAAAAATAGGGGGGGGCAGCTAAAGATCCGATCCGCTCCGCCTTTGCCCGAGGAAGAGCCACTATCGGCGTAGGTAGTCATATGTACCTACATGAGAAAAGCCTTCACTTTTCCCCTTCCCCCTTCCTCTCTCTCACCCGGCATTCCTCGGACTCTGTTTCTCAAACAATCCTTTCATCAGCAAACTCAGGAAAATCACAGACAGCGCGTTCGTTTGACGGCTTCGGCGCTGTCAAATGAACCTGCAATTAACCTCGTTCTTTTGATCCCACGTGAGTGTGTTCCTTGCCCTGCGTCGCGTCGGCCTCATATCCTCAACATTTTTTTTTTCTGACTGCTTTCCTCCCTTCCAAGATTCCTTCATCTACCGACATCTTCTAAATGCCCACCATCTACTCGTCGCTCTACTCGAATTTCATCCGCCAAGGATCAACATTCGCAAAGTCCATCACCACCCACGGCTATGCTCAGTCTGTCGTAGCCGCCACTCATCCCCATGTGCTCAACTCGCAGAACCGCCCCGTCTTCGGTCGCCGCCATACCAGTCGTCTAGGCCGCCTGACGACTCTTCAACTATGCTCGGCCTTTCATTCTGAGAGGACAGGGACCATATTCTCGACCGACCATCGTCATGGTCATGTACACGGAGGTCTAGACGCCTACTTCGAGGCCTTGCAGAAGAAGCAGGAGGATGGCGAAGCCGACAACGAGTGGACTCAATTCGAGTTCCCGAAGCGCATCGAATGGAAACCAAGCTCCGCCACTGTTCTCGCCGAGGGAGACCAGGCCGCCGCTGCTTCTGACCTTTCCGACGCCGCCTCATCCCTGTCGACCGAGGATGCAGCTGCGCTCGCGCACATCAACGCAGCCCTTGAAAAGGAGCTTCTGGCGCGGAGCCTTACAGACGCTGCCCAAGACGCGTCGACAGCCGGTCGATCGGCATCCGCAGCTCTCCCGCAGCCGCAAAGTCCTCGAGTCCGGCGGTCCTCGGGTTCAGTGGTCGACCAACAGTCTCAGTCCTACGCCGACCACCTCATCCGGCTTTCTTCTGAAACTCGATATGCCGAGATACCGACTGTCTTCGAGGCCATGCTGGCCAATGGCGTCATGCCCATCGCCAGTGCCTACAACGCTTTGCTGATGGCTGCCATTCATCTCCCGACCAAGAAGATCGAGGTCGTCTCCAAGGCCCTTGACGTGTACGCAGACATGGTCCGCAGGCGGGTGTCGCCGGATCACGAAACCTTCGACATTCTCGTTGGTCTCCTGGCCTCCCGTTCGCTGGAAGTGTCCGACATGAAGGCTGCGCTTGAGGACAAGTGTCGGCGTTTTGGGGGTCTCGAGGAGCCTGGCAAATTCATGTTCGCGTCCCATGAGCTCGAGCATGCCATTCTCTGCGAGGACGATCGACTTGACCTCGCCATCAAGTTGTTTGACGCATCAGTGGATGCGAGCGCGGCCGGTTACTCTGCCAAGACGTATCATCAACTGATATCGGCATGCGCCAATGCTGGCCGGGTCTCTGATATGCTGAGGCTATTCGAGCACTTGGAGTCGAACAAGGTGATTCCTTTCGCCGCTGTCTTTCCGGCTATGATTACCGCCTTTGCCAATCATAAGGACCTCGTCAGTGCCGTCGAATGCTACAACGAGTATCGCAGTCTCGCTGTGGCGAATGACAGCGGTGAGGATACCTTGCGTGACCGGCTCGATGATCTTGTTTATGCTGCCGTCATCAACGCATACGTCGTATGCGACAAACCTGCGGGTGCCGTCAAGTTCTTCAAGAGGATAGCTCAGGAATATGGCGCCCGAGCCGCCCAAGTCAACGATGCCTTGATCAGCTCGGGCTTCGTGCAAGGCTTCATCTCCCGTGGCATCTATGCCGAGGCGCTCAAGTGGGCTCAGTCCATTGAAAGCGAGGTCGGCGCACAGGCTCTGGGCCGCGTCGCCATCGCTGCTGCCGACAACGATGACGTGTCGACAGCCGTGACGGCCCACGCCAGCATTGGATCGACGGCCCCGGCGACACCCACCATCGCCTTGCTAGCGATGAGTATTCGAGGTGGCGACGTCGCCTCAGCGACCAAGTACTGGCATTCTCTCGCCAAACCCGAAGTCCGCGCGACGGCGGAATTCATCGAGCCAACCGCCATGTTTGCCGTTGCTTTGATCGGATCTGGTCAGGTCGTCGAGGGCCTGGTACAGTCGGACACGATGTTCCAGCGCATCCGAGCCTCGGAGACGGAGGCTGGAAACCTGCTCACGGGCGAGATCGACGAGGGTGTCAACTTCATTCATCGCTACATGGAATCGCGTGGCATCGTCGATCCCCGGAGTCCGGTTTCTCGCGCGTCGAGCATTCACTCTCAACCTCTGACAAATTCCCCTTATCTATCGACAACGGCGACGTCGACTGTCGACGACAGCTTTGATCCGCATGCGCAGAGCATTGACTTCAAGGGCTCGTCTCTCATCGCTGATGATCTCGAAGGCGGTCATGGACGGAGAGGCTCTCGCCTGACCGATGCTATGAACCGCTTTCGAAACATGCGCCGTGCTGGCAGACACCCTCGATACATCACCTACGCCAAGCTGATATCAGCGGCCGCTCGCGAGGGTAAGATGGATCTGTGCCTCGACGTCTTGGGCATAGCGCGGACCGACGTGCCGCTGCTGCCTCAGTACGCCGCCGTGCGATACGGGTGGTCTTCGATCCTCGATGCCATGGTCGGAGCTTGCCTCGGGATGGGCAATCGCGGGCGTGCTGAGCAATACCATCAGGAGCTTCTCGAGATGGGTTCGGCGCCGTCGGCAAACACCTTTGGCCTCTACATCACGACGCTCAAGGAATCGACCAAGACTTTCGACGAGGCATCCGAGGCGGTCAGGATTTTCCAGCGCGCCAAGAGCGAGGGCGTGGAGCCGAGCTCATTCCTGTACAACGCTCTCATCGGCAAACTTGGCAAGGCTCGACGCATTGACGACTGTCTCTTTTATTTCTCCGAAATGAGGGCTCTGGGCGTCAAGGCAACGTCGGTGACGTACGGTACCATCGTCAACGCCCTATGCCGGGTCAGCGATGAGAAGTTTGCCGAGGAGCTATTCGACGAGATGGAGTCTATGCCCAACTACAAAGCTAGGCCTGCTCCGTATAACTGCATGATGCAATTCTTCCTCACGACGAAGCGCGACAAGAGCAAGGTGCTGGCCTATTATGAGCGCATGAAGGCCAGGGACATCATGCCGACGTCACACACGTTTAAGCTCTTGATCGACACTCACGCGACGCTCGAGCCTGTGGATATGAAGGCGGCCGAAGAAGTTCTCGACGAGATCCGTGCGACCGGGCAGCGGACGGAAGCAGTTCACTACGCATCGCTGATCCATGCGAAAGGGTGCGCGCTCCACGACGTTGCGGGGGCGCGGAAGCTCTTCGACAGCGTGGTGAGCGAGCGCCTGGCTCCGCTGCAGGCCTGCCTCTTTCAAGCACTCTTCGAAGGCCTGGTGGCCAACCATCAGGTGGCGGAGACGGAGCCACTGCTGTCTCTGATGCGGGAGAGGGGCGTGCAGCTCACGCCCTACATTGCCAACACTCTGATCCACGGGTGGGCGGCGCAGAAGAAGCTGGACAAGGCCCAAGAAATTTACGACAGCGTGAGCAGAGAGTGCCGCGAGCCGAGCACATATGAGGCCATGACGCGGGCCTTCCTGGCCGCCGAGAAGAGAGAGCAGGCCAAGGGTGTGGCGGGCGAGATGGTGACTCGCGGATACCCCAACGCCGTTGTCAACAAGGTGCTCGAGCTTCTCGGCGGGGGACAGGAAGCGCCGATGGAATAGACGACTGAATTTGTTGAGCGCATGTACAGACAGACGCTCTGTTATGATACCCCGTTGCCTTTGTTGTCTGGGCGGTGATGCTGTTGTTGTTTTTTTCTTAGTTTCCTTTTCTCTTTCCGGGGTGTCGGACGGGCGATGGAACAGAGTGGACGAGGAGCGGCCTGCGATTTTCTTTGCGAACTGTTTACCCTGGCACGGCATCATGGAGTTTCGGTTTGATGGGTTGGTTGGCTTTTGCTACGGATAGTCATATATAGACACATCTCCACTCTTGGGCATGGGAAAAACGTTTGGTAAGAAGGTATGGACGGGATGGATGGCGATGAGGGTGAAAATAAAATGGTTAAGGATGAACTGAGATGAATAAAGACTTGCGTGATGGCTTTTATGTAGGAGACTTCAACTATCATGGGATAGTTCGGGTGGTGAAAGCAGACTTCCCAAGATAAAGGCAAAGTGAGAAGACAAAGTGAGAAGACTAAGAAAAAGCTCCTACCCTAGACGCTCAATGACGCACGGTGCTTTCTGTCCAAGTTGGAGTGCACCACGTTGCTCTCTCAAGTCTCAACTACTACATCGCCTCCCCTCTCCGTCCACCTCCCTCCCGGTCTAGGTAGATAGCTACCTACTCAGGCACTCTTTTGTGGCCCGAGGGGCAAGTCGGATTGCTCTCGAAGCAACGAGCCAGCCAGCCCTCCTTCGCTTACCCGGCTCGGCAACGGCCGATGCATCCTCAACGTCCCACGGTCGCCGTCTCGGCGCCGGGCAAGGTGCTCCTGACGGGCGGATACCTCGTCCTCGACCGGCAGCACACGGGCCTCGTTCTGGGGCTCAGCGCGCGCATCAACGTGGTGGCGGGCGAGATCACGAGCGGGCAGGGCGTACAGCTGAGCGAGATGGTGGTCGACAGCCCGCAGTTCCTCAACGCGCAATGGCGCTACGGGTACCATCTCGCTGCCGAGGGCGGCGGCATCAAGGTGACACAGCTGCAGGTGTGAGTCGCCATTTTTTGAAAGTCGACATGTTCCCGTCCCCATTTTGAGGGAGGAGGTACCGCTGCCTAACTCGCGCAGCGGATTGAAAATCTCGCGCAACAACTTCGTCGAGACGACGCTGAGCTACGTCCTCACCTACGTCAACCACGTCTTGCCGAGGCAGGCCATCGGATCGGCGAGGCTCATCATCCTAGCCGACAACGACTACTACTCGGAGACGCCGGACACGCCCGGCCGGTTCGCGAGGTTCGCCGTGCCGCTGACGGGCGCGCACAAGACCGGGCTCGGGTCCTCGGCCGCCCTGGTAACCGCCATCGTCGCCGCCCTGCTCTCCCACTACCTGCCGGAGGATCGGTTCGACGTCTCGTCGGCAAAGGGTCGGGCGACGCTTCACAACATCGCCCAGGCGGCGCACTGTGCCGCCCAGGCCAAGGTCGGCTCCGGCTTCGACGTGGCGGCGGCGGTGTACGGCTCCTGTGCTTACCGTCGCTTTTCTCCCGAGCTGCTGAGCCGGATGCCGGCGCCGGGAGCGGCCGGCTTCAGCAAGGCGCTGGCTGCCGTCGCCGATGGTGGCTTGGACAACGAGATCGGCTCGGAGGGGATGCGCATGCCGATGGGGGTGACGCTGCACATGTGCGACGTAGACGGGGGCACCCAGACGGTCGGTATGGCGAACAAGGTGCTGGCCTGGAGGAGCGGGGATCCCGAGGGCTGTAGCGAGCTGTGGGAGCGGCTCCAAGCAGCCAACGACGGGCTCGCCCACCTCCTCCGCCAAGGGCCTTCCAACAGGCTACCCGATGCCATCCAGGCGGTGCGCGTCCTGCTCCGGGAAATGGGGAGGCTCAGCGACGTGCCGATCGAGCCCGAGTCCCAGACGGAGCTGCTCGACGCCGTCAGCGCCGTCGACGGCGTCTACGGGGGAGTCGTCCCCGGCGCCGGCGGCTACGATGCGCTGGCACTGTTAGCTCGGGACGACGACGCTACGAGGAAGCGTCTCGCCGCACGACTGTCCGAGTGGGCTCAGGAGAAGGGCAGTCGGGTGCGGCTCCTGAGCGTCAGAGGCGAGACGGATGGGGTGCGGCAAGAGGATCTTGATGTCTACAGCGGATGGCTGTGAAGGATGTGAAAAGGGGGAATTTGGAAGAGAGAGAGCGGAGAAGGAAGAGAAGGAGGAGGAGGAAAACGCATGAAGAAGCATTTGTCTTTTCTGGATATAAATACTTGATTAAGTATTATAAATGTGACGGGTGTGAGTTAATGCCCAGTGCCCCTTTCTCCCCTATGGCTCATGTCTCATGGCCGTTTCTCTCTCCTTTTTTCTTCTTCTTCCTCCAGCAGGCCTTTATCTCTGTTGGTTCTTGCGATGTCTGACGGGGGGTTGCAAAACCTCTTTGGTATCTCTCTCCCTGTCGTCCAGCCTCGTTCCCAACGAGATTTTTTGTTAAAAAGAAGACACTTCGATCCTTTCTTTCTTCGAGGGAAGAAGAAGAAGAAGAAGACAATAGATGGGGAAAGATATGAAGGACAAAAGAAATATAGTATGGCAAAAAAGGGGTTTGTAAAAACTAAAGGAGTGTGAGGGGGGGGAGAAAAAAGGAAAGAGAAAGAAAGCTGGATGATGAGAGGAGAGGTGAGGAGAGAGCCTTGGATTCTTATTTCCTTGGACTCTTTCTTTGATGTCTTTTACCTTGTCGTCATTCAGGATTCTTTCGTTCCGTTCTCCCCGTGGATGAAGCTTTTCTTGCCAGAGGAAAGCCTTGTTTTTTTCAGTTGCTTTCCATATTTCTTTTCTGCTTGATTAAAAAAGAGAGTGTGAATTTTATGAATCTTCTCAGAAGATCGAAAAAGAAAGGAAAAAAGAATCAAAAAAGAATGGGGTTGTTTCGTCACCGGGTGGCGGCCAGGGTCGACGATCCAGCGTCTTGGGCGGTGGTGGTGGTGGTGGTGGTTGTGACGACGACGGGGAGGTGTGAAGGCGTGGGCGTGGCGGATGATATCTTTGACCAGGTTGACTCTGAGGGCGAGGGCGTGAGTCGGGATGCAGCTGCTTGGCCGCGTAGGATGGCGAGGCTTTTTTCCATATTCAGCTTGTTGTTTCTAAGATGGTGATGATGATGAGAAAGATGGGAGACTTACTCGTCGTCGGATATGCCTGGTAGCGTAACGGGCTCTAGCTTAAAATCAAACGGCGCAGACTGTACATATTCGAAAACGGGTGAGAAAGAGAAAAAGGTGGAACCTCTGTTGGACGAAAGAAGGGGAGAGAGAGAGAGAAAGGTTGTGCGTACGATTTCGACGATTCTCTTTTGCTTGCGCCGGCGCTGGAGAATCGTTTGGACGCGAGAGCAGATCATCCTTGCTTTTTTTTCCTTCTCTTTTTCTTCACCCTCTTTGATTATTGAATTTCCTTCTTTCTGATGAGGTTGATGATGAGTTGAGTTGAGTTGAGTTGAGTGTTGAAGAAGAGGTTCAGATGATCCGTCAGAACCGCTCGATCGAATATCCTCAACAAAGCTGCAGAAAACAAAAAGCTAGATGTTATATCCCCTTCTTTCTCTTTCTCTTTCTCCTCGCTCTCCTTTCAGATATAAGAGAAGAAAAAGGGGACTAACGACCCTCCCTCCCTTCACCAAAGTCCAATCCCTCGGAACCAACAGGATAAAAAAAAATCAGGGCGTAAGCTTGTTTTTTTTTCTCTTCCTTCACTGCTGAGTGAGTGAGAGTGAGAAAGGTGAGAAGTCTCGTCTTCCGCAACCCCTGCCTTTACCTTTTTTTTCCTTTTCTGACGTAGATCGTGAAGACTGAAAAAAGGAAAAAAAATAAAGAGACTTGATCGAGGAGTCGTAGGTTTATGTCCTCTTCGTTAAGGGAAAGAAAGCAAACACCGTTTTCCGAATCCCTTATGAAAATCAGAGAAGATATATCCAGAAGTTCCCCCCAAAAAAAAAGCAAAGATTCTTTCTTTACTCCTGACACTTTATTAAGAGAAAGAATAATAATGAATAGAAGGAAGGTGATTAGAAGGGTAAAAGAAAAAAAGTAAGAAAATAAAAGAAGAACTGTTAAGAGAAACGAAGAAGCAAAAAAAAAAAAAAAATCAAAACCAAAAAAAAGGAGCGAAAAGAAAAGAAAAACAAAAAATCGCGGGGGCGAAAAGAAAAAAAGGGTGAGAGAGAGAGAGAAAGTGAGTGAGGCTGAAGCAAACCTTCCAGGGAGTTGGGGGGGGGGGGGGAAACGGGGATTGAAATGGGTGAGATTTTAAGAGAGTGATCTGAAGAGAGGGAAAAAAAAGGGGGGGAAGAAAAGAGAGAGACTAAAGGGCAGAAAGGGGGGAAGAAAAGATAGGATAGGTACGGATAGACTGTCGTGATAGCGTCCTTTCGTTTTTTTAAAAAAAAGGAGTTGAATAAGAGGAAGAGGAAGATCAAGGGAGGCGAAAAGATAGAAGATGGAGGTTTATTCATATATGTAGAACGAGTCTATTCCTACGACTATAGCCTCTTGCATACCTAACCGACTGACCTATTCATACCTAGCGTTTTTTCCACACCTACCGTTTCAAGCACACAGACAGCTCGGTACGGAAAATACCAGTAATGACCACGCACGTCACGCAAAAAAAAAAGAGACACCATAAGGAAGGGAAGGATGGTCAAAGGAAGAAAGGGGGTGGCCGTCTCACGTCGTCGGAGAATGTATGTACATCTACCATGTATGCACACAGTTCACCGTCATCCTCATCCTCCTCCTCGTCATCATCACTCACACTCACACTCACCGAAACAGCCAACGGAATGCCTCTTGTCTTGTCTCGAATCGAATCAAAGATACCGATAGCCTTGTCTCTTCCTTCCCCTTCCTCCTCGCCAAGCTCATCAAAGAATCAAGGGTCCCCTTCTTCGTGCCCTCTTCTTCGCTCTTCGACGTCGTTTCCCTTTCCTTTCCTTTCCTTACCTTGCCTTTGCTTGCGAAACCCTGTCTGTGGTGGCACCGTCCACGAAACATTTCGCCCAACCAACCAACGTTTTACGTCTCCTGTCCTCAGCCTGGCCCATCACAGGGAGAGGAGAGAAAAGGGAAGGGGAGGGAAAAAAAAAAGCCACACTCCCTTCATCATTTCTCTCCCCCCCTTCCCCTCGCTAACGATCCTCGACTTGGGGTCGGTGGCGTCAGCGCAACCGCCGCCATCCCCTTGCTCGCTGCTCGGTGCTTATTTCGGATAGTCTTTGACGTGGAAGCTTTTGGCCTTGACAAACTGCTCAAACCCGTACCGGCCCAGCGTCTGACCCTTGCCCGAGTTCTTGTGCCCCGTCCACGCGAGATCCTGTCACCGCCCCCTTCGTCAGCGCTGCTCAACACGACAGAGGGAGAAGGCGTTTTGTTTTCCCTGCGCCTCCTCCGTCATCCCTCGGAAAGGTCTGCAAAAGAAAAGCTCTTACAGGGCTGGGATAGTCGCAACGATTCACAAATACGGTGCCCGCCTCCACCTGCTCGGCCAGCTCTGCGCCTCGCGACGTGTCTCGCGTCCAGATGCTCGACGTCAGCCCGAATTCGCTGTCGTTGATGAGCTTGACGGCCTCGTCGTCGTCCTCCACCTTCATCACCGGTATCACCGGCCCAAACGTCTCGTCCGTCATGACCCTCATCCCGTGGTCGACCCCCGTCAGCAGCGTCGGCTTCACATAGTTGCCCTTGGCCGGCGCGCTGCCGAAGCTGTCGTTGTCTGGCGTCTCGTCCTTGGCCCCCTTGGCCAGCGCGTCCGAGACGTGCTCCTCGATCGTCTGCTTCGCCCGCTGGGAGACGACGGGCCCGACGTGCGTCGCCTTGTCCGACGGGTCGCCCAGCTTGTAGCCCCGGAGCACCTTTTGCACCGCCTCGACGAAGGCGTCGTGTATCTTGGCCGCCACGTATACCCGCTCTACGGAGCAACAGCTCTGGCCGGAGTTGAAGACGGCGCCGTCGACGATCTCCTCGGCCGCCCAGTCGACGTCGACGTCGTCCCTGATGTAGGCCGCGTCCTTGCCGCCGAGCTCGAGACCGACGTTGACCACCCGGTCGGAGGCGGCCTTTTGCACCGCCAGCCCTCCCGCCACGGAGCCGGTGAAGCAGATCAGGGCCACCCGAGGGTCGCGCACCACAGTCTCCATCACCGTAGGCGAGCCGCAGTGGAAGTACTGCACCACGCCGTCGGGCAAGCCCGACGCCCGGAAGATTTCACTCACCCGCTCCGCCACGGTCGGCGTCTGAGGCGAAGGCTTCAGGATGACCGAGTTGCCGGCCAGGATTGCGGGAACGAGAGAGTTGACCAGAGTCAAGTAAGGATACTGAAACAGGTATTCTTTAGTTGATATGACCCGTCAGAGACAAAAGAAGACACAGACACACATTCCAGGCAAAGATGATGAGCACCGGCCCGACGGGCACTTTACGGATGAAACGGCGGAAGCCCTTTTCGGCCTCTCCCGGCGTGTCCTTGAGCGCCTCGTCGCTGATCTTGAGCATGTACTCGCCGCGCTTGACGGCGGTCGAGAGCTCCTTGGCGGCGAAGGCGATCGGCCGTCCCATCTGCGTCGTCACCTCCTCGGCGAGCTCAGCCTCGCGGTCGGAGAGGCCCTTGAGGAAGGCCTTGACGATGCGCTGGCGATCGGAGAGGCTCGTCGTCTTCCGGAAGCGGTCGAAGGCCTCGACGGAGACCTTGAGGAGGGAGTCGAGCTCGGTGGGCGAGGCGCCGTTGCGCGTGAGGATCGGCTCGTTGGTCGAGGGTGAGATGGTGGTGATGACCTCGACTGACATGGTGGCGGTGGATGACTTTGTCGCGGAACTTGTCTTGAAAGGAGAGAGTCTCTCGTAAGCTGCCTCTGGAAGGTTTGTGTTGTCTCGTAGTGTGAGGGTGAGAGAAGGAAGCGGGGGAAGAAAGAAGAGGAGGAGGAGGAGGAACAGAAGGCGAATCGATAGACAGATGGTGGTGGATGTTGCCCCACGTTCCGTACTCACTCTTGTTAGGCTCCGCCACAGTGCTGGAGGGGCGGCGATGCGCGCTGTGATGGCCGGAATCCCGCTGTGACTGTGAGCTCGTAGTAAGAGGCAGACGCCCGCCATCTCGAACGCCTTGTACGACCTGTGAGCGAGTCGAAATCCGCTTCTATCAAGCTCATCATCATCATCATCGGCCGACTCTCGGTTGGCTGCTGCGTTGCATATTCGGTGCAAGTGATTCTGCCCGTCACCGGTAATGTGACGACGGCACGGCAGTTCTTATCGATAACGCCCGCTTACTTTTTTCCCCCAACCGTCCATCTTCGCGAGCTACCTGCAACAACAACCACCCATCCCTTTCCCGCACGCAACAGACATCATTTACCAATGACGCGAAACACCTATCTCGACGTCTCCGACAGCGAAGATGCTGCTCACCAGAGTTCGGACAATGAACTCACAAAGGGCGGCATTCGGCCTACGAAGCGGCGCAAGATCGATGTTCGTCGGGAGAAAGATGCGAAGGGGGATGATGCCGAGCCGGAGGGAAATTCGGAACATGTAGACGACGATGCGGAGAATATAGACGACGACCCGGAGCATACAGACGACGAACAAGAGCATCTTGCGGATGAGCCTCCGAAATCAAAAAAGGGAAAAGACGCCCTCCAGAAACCCTCCAACCTCCAACCCGACCCGGAGCTCCCCGACGTGACGAAGCCAACGCGAAAGAACCTCGTCGTCACTGACAAGGCCATCAAGAAATCCGGGGTAGTCTTCATCTCTAGGGTGCCGCCCTTCATGAAGCCCGCCAAGTTGCGTTCCCTGCTGGAGCCCTACGGCACCATCAACCGCATGTTCCTGTCCCCCGAGGACCCGGCGTCGCGCGCCCGCCGCATTCGCTCCGGCGGCAACAAGAAGCCGCTCTACACGGAAGGGTGGGTAGAGTTCGTGCGGAAGAAGGACGCCAAGGCCGCGTGCGAGCTGCTCAACGCCCAGATCATCGGCGGCAAGAAGCGGAGCTACTACCACGACGACATTTGGAACCTCGTCTACCTGAAAGGCTTCAAATGGCATCATCTTACGCAGCAGATCGCCGCAGAGAACGCGGAGAGGACGAGTCGCATGCGCGCTGAGATTAGGAAGGCTACGAGGGAGAATAAGGAGTTTGTTAGGAACGTGGAGAGGGCCAAGATGTTGGATGGCATGCAGGCCAAGGCAAAGGCAAAGAAGAAGAAGAGGAAGGGCAGCGATGACGATGACGATGGCGACAACGTGCCATCGGAACCGGCTCGAACCTTTAAGCAGGTGCCGCAGGTCAAGAAGCCGGTCGATAGCGAGGAGCAGCCGGAGCACGTCACCAGAGTCCTGAGCAAGATATTCTAGCCCCTGATGCGCTGTGAGGGCCATTAGAAATAGCTATCACGTGATCTTCACATTTTCTTCCATTTTCTTCTTAGTAATCTATCAGCACGCGATAAGGCATTTATCGGACGGCGTTCAGACGCTTTTTTTGCCTCCCATCGTCCACCTCGGCATCATCGGCCGATCAGCAATTATCTTCTTCGATTCCTCCACCGACGTCCTTCATCATGTCCGGGATGGATATAGACGAGGCTCCGATGCCCATCGGGAGCATGCCGCAGCAAACAGGCGCAACGTAGGTGACGAGACTATCCTTTTGAAAAAAAGAGAGAAAAAAAAATCAAGCCAGCGTTGACGCTTCTCACAGCATCCTCTGCTGCAACTGCGGCGCCCCCATCGATGGGACGACCTCGACGGGAGCGCTTTGCTTCGCCTGCGTCAAGCTCACCGTCGACATCTCCCAGGGCGTCCAGCGCGAGGCGACGCTCAACTTCTGCCGCGACTGCGACCGGTGGCTGATGCCGCCCACGAGCTGGGTGGTGGCCATGCCGGAGTCGCGCGAGCTTCTGGCGCTGTGCCTCAAGAAGCTCCGCGGCCTGAACAAGGTTCGCATCGTCGACGCCGCCTTCGTCTGGACGGAGCCGCACTCGCGCAGGATCAAGGTGAAGATTACGATTCAGGATTCGGTCCAGGACGGCATGTTGCTGCAGCAGAGCTTCGAGGTCGTCTACGTCGTCGCTACGCAGCAGTGTCCCGAGTGCGCCAAGTCGTACACGGCCAACGTGTGGAGGGCTTGCGTTCAGGTCCGGCAAAAGGTTCTTCACAAGCGCACCTTTTTGTTCCTCGAGCAGCTCATCATGAAGCACGGCGCCCATCGAGACACGCTCAACATCAAGGAGGCCAAGGACGGCATCGACTTTTTCTTCTCACAACGGAACCAGGCTGACAAATTCATCGATTTTCTGAACTCGGTGGTGCCCGTCAAGATCAAGGCTTCGCAGGAGCTGATATCCCAAGATATCCACACGTCTAAAAAGTCTTTCAAGTTTACTTACTCGGCCGAGCTGGTCCCTATCTGCAGGGACGACCTGGTCGCCATGCCCATCAAGCTCGCCAAGCAGTGCGGTAACATCTCTCCTCTTGTCTTGTGCCACAAGATTGGCACCTCGGTCTACCTGCTCGACCCTCAAACGCTGCAGACGGCCGATATCAGCGCTGCAATTTACTGGAGGGCCCCTTTTGCGTCTCTCGCGGACGCTCATGAGCTGGTCGAATTCATCGTCATGGATATCGAGCCGACGACGACGCGAAAAGGGAAATGGATTCTTGCCGAAGTCACCGTCGCTCGGGCATCAGACCTCGGCGTCAACGACAAGACGTATTTCACGAGGACCCATCTCGGCCACTACCTGAAGACAGGCGACTCGGCCATGGGATATATGCTGACGGGCACCATGTTCAACAATGCCGACTTCGAAGCCATCGAGGAGTCGAGCACGTATTCCTCGACCATACCGGACGTGGTCCTGGTTAAGAAGCACTTCCCGCGTCGCCGGAAAAATCGTCAGCGAAAGTGGAAGCTCCGACGGATGGATAAGGACGAAGGCGAGCTGCTGCCCAAGAAGGCAGATCAGGATCGCATGGACCGCGAGTACGAGCTCTTCCTGCGGGACGTCGAGGAGGACGAGGAGCTCCGGGCAGCCTTGGCGCTGTATAAGAACGAGAAGAAGCCGGATGAGATGAGCACGGCGGAAACGGAGGAGGACGGCGAGGATGATGGCGTGCCCGGGGTGAACATGGAGGAGCTACTGGATGATTTCGAGGACCTGACGGTGGCGGATACGTAGAAGACTTTGTTCCGCGCGTCGCGTTGAAACCGATAATTGTAGCGTTGCGGTTATTGCTGCGGTATGGAGGGCGCCTTTACAAAAAGGAGGGTATGGTGTCGGGCAATGACTTCCGAGAGGGACCGGCCTCTCGATGCTTGAATTGTTGGTCTCTGGCTCTTTGTCGCAGAAGTCTTCGTCGCTTGATGCTGAACGGGTCTTCGTCTGAGAGATCTGGCTCGGACGTCTCGCTCGTGCTCCGTTTCTTACGCGCGTCGTCTCGAACTTGAGCGCCCGCCTCGACGTCTCTTTTGATTGCGGCGGGCGGTTCCGTCGACGGAACGGGACCGGAGGACGCCAGAGTAGGAGCCGCACCGGCGCCGCTCTCCGAAGCCGTAGACGACCGGCGCGACGTATGCGCGACGCCGACACCGGGCCTGCGAAAGCCCGCGGCGGCACGGGTATTCGTATGCGCGGGCGGGCGCACAGCGGAAATGGACCTCTCCTGGCCGCGCGGACAATCCATCAGCCTGCGCAGACCGGCGACGTGCTCCTTGGCAGGCAACAACGACGACGACGAAGGCTCCTCCTCCTCTAGAACAGCGCGCTGACGAGCGTCGCGACTATTGATGACGGCGCGCAGACGGGCCGAGGCGGAGGGATCGCCCACGACGGGACGTCGCTCCATCTCGCGGATGGTGTCTGCGTGCTGGGCTTTCGCCTGCGCCTTTTGCCGGTCGTATTCTGCGCGGTGGAGGTGGATCGTGAAGAGGTGGGCTGTGCGGAGGAGCTCGTCTTCCACCATGCGGTAGCCTTCGTCTGTGCGCGTCATGAATTTCTCCCGCGGCGGTTCGGGAGGTGGTGAGGTTGAGGGGCTGCGGGGGGAGGAGAAGGGGAGTGTCGGCTTGGTGGTGATGGCATCGTGACGTGGTGCGGGAGTTGGTGGGCTTGGTGAGGGTGTTCGTTGGGGGGATGCTTGCTCTGCTTTTAGCTTCCAGGGGAGGCGACGGGCCATGTCGGGGAGTGACTGGTGAGGCAGGATGTGGTGTAGGAGAGAAGCTGGGGGGTGTCGCGCGTCGGTGCAGGGCAATGGCGTCGAGTGGGTTATGATTCTTCGGGCGATTTCCGGACCGAATGCCGGGATGACTGACTGACGTCTGCAGCATGCCTCGCACACGAATCTAGCACGTGCCGCGCTGGGCAGTAGCGCTGTCTCTGTCTGCAAGGACATATTCGCTAACCCTATCCTGGGTATGCGAATGCGAATAGTATTCTATAAAGCTACCAAGCTTGGAGCGGTTCGTGCCGCCGCCGCCGCCGCCGCCGCCTTTGAGACTTGTTCCGCGCGGGTATGGCGGTAGAAACTACTAGGGTTAGGGAAGAGGTTCCGAGGGTAGTAGTTTCATGACAGAGAAGCTGTCCGTAAACTAAAAGACAAAGGGAGTGCATACATACATCGTAGCGTCGTGATTCTAGGCGGGTAGGAAATAGAACGACTCTATCACGTAAAAAATGATTTACGGAAGCCAAGGCGTATGGCAGTACGATAGGTTCGTGTGCTGTCTGCCGTCGGCTTCTGTCAAGATTCTGTCCTGGCTCGGTTGTCAAGTATACGAGTGAATAGAAAGGGGAAGCTACTACGTTATTCAGATTCATCTATTCTAAGAGAGAAGAGGATTTAAGCAAAGAAAATGAAACGGAGATGATATTCCCCTCTATAACCCTTCTCATATCTAGCCTCGATACCCAGACATCATTACCCTCTCCCCTTCTTTCTTCTCCCCCGCTCACCAGGTACACGTCACCTCCTCCCACGTATTCTTAAAGCACCACGAAGGACCGGGCCCGTTAGCGGCGCACCTGACGACGGGGAGCTGCTTCAGACAGCGCTTCCGAAGGTCGTGCTTCAGCGTGACGTGAGCCCTCTCGTTCTTCCAGTCTACGCAGATCCGGTTGATGGCGCGGTTCCCCTTGGGCTTGGAGCAGCCGTCGTCGACGGAGACGTCGAAGTCGCTGTAGTCGGTATAGAGCTTGCCCTCGACGCCGCAGTCGGAGACGATGGCCAGGAGCTGGGTGCATTTCTGTACCGTTTCCAGCCGGAACCCGACCGAGGTTGTTGCTGCGAGGAGGGAGAGGAGGAGAGTTTGGGTTCCGAGGAGCATTTTCATCGTTTATTTTTGGGTTTCTTTTGGCGAGAGTTTGTGTAGGTTGTGTGTGGTTTTAGTCGAGAGGAAGCGTTTGTTGAGTATCCTTTTCGAGAGAGGTAGTTGATGAATCTGGCCGATGAAGCACGAAATGTGTTCGGTAACCACTGTAGTAGAGAGGATGAGGAAAAAGGGACACGGACAGGAACAGAGGGAGAAGGAGAGCTATCTTTAAATACAGCCAGATAGAGGGTGAATTTTCCAAGAGCAGAAGAAAATATAGGCCAAAGATGGAAAAAAAAAATAAGCACGACCCTCAAAGGAGACGACGAGACTCCATCGTAGAACCACTGTGACTATAAGCCGGACAAATAATTCGCGACCCTTTTTTCTCAACCAAGGTGTTTTCTTTTCTTTTCAGCGGGAAGTGTTTATATGCCGCGCGGCGATATCTTCCTCTCTCTCTCTCTCTCTCTCTCTCTTCTTTATTGTTCCTCCCCAGCCGTCTGTTATAACTCAATTACAAATGAGGAGGGGAGATGAAAGGAAAGCCTTGCAAGGAAAATAGTCCCATCCCTCGGGACTCTATTGCGGCATTTGCAGAGACGAGTTCGACGATTGACGCCATCTTGGCAAATGGCTTAGAGATACAGAAGATTGAAGGCTAAGAGTGTGATTGTATTGGAGTTTATGCGTGTAAACATGTGGTTTTTTTTGAAGTCGGTGTCTGGGGTGGTGCTCCAAGTGGGCTCATGGGAGGAGGAGGCAATATAGCCGTAAGAATAGGCATTGACTCTTGATGTGAAGTTCTGCACGTATGAAGCCTACTCTATAAATATATATACTATCAGCTATTCTCCGACTGCTGGGACTTGCCGCAGGGGAGGGTCCCGCTCGATCGGCTTTATTTCGTGGTCCAGGGCAGCCGTTTGTACACGTGTATGGATTTTGACGTATGTATATGTGGATAGAACATATGTAGTCCTGAAGAGGACACTCTGGCTCGAAGAGTGACTCCGGTGATGGAGGTAAAGTGAGGTTATACAAACATCGACGTATCTACCTATATAGAATAAACGATGACGAGTGAAGATACTCTATATCATACAGACATCTACGTATTTACCTACATAGGTTTGTCTATGACGAGAAAGAGACTCTAGATTATCAAAAAAAATAGACATATAGAAGAGAACAGTCCTATTTCCCGCATGGCGTGTAGTATCTATACGACCTATACCTATCATCATATTCTCTGCTCTTGTCGCGGATATAGAGAATCTCCTGTCTTTGTGTCATATAGGTTCTCCATAGTCTATCCTGCCGTATGCGCCTGATAGGCACCTACCTGTACGGATACTACATGTAGGAAAACATGTACATGTAGCGAAGAAACTCCATACCTCCTTAGCATCATCTTTACCCCAACGGCCCTACGCAGACCGTGAGTTGCAACGACTGACCAGTCCTATTTGCCCGCCTCATAGGTAGTTTCCTTGATTTCTAACGCTACGATATACTGTTTGCTGTAACGAGCGTGCTTTCTTCTAGTCTGCCCTTCCAAGGCAATAGTATGTAATATCGATGTTAATATTAGCAGAGTGCCCTCTCCTCTCTTTCTCTTCACCTAGATGAAATGTTTGCGGTAATTTGTATCCATTCGCCTTGGCCGTACCGATGCTTCAATCACTTCTTCTTGGCGAGAAGATACGAGGCAAGATGAAGAAGAAGAAGGGGTTTGCCGATCAGTTATAACTCACCCAAGACGTGGCCATCGATGGGAATCTCAATACTACCCATCTATATACACCGAACGCCATGACTGTTGTCTTCTCTCGTCTGCAGTGCCACGTCAAAGAGCACGGATGGCCTCTACCCTTGACCAGAGCTGCACCTCAACCGATGTCCTACGCAGTCACCCGAGACCTCCTCATCACCCGATCCGAGGGGGCAGCGCGACAAGCCGGACCGCCGAAGCGTGTCGGTCGCGATTCTCAGCAAATTATCAGCCTCTGCCCCCGTTTCCGGTGATGAATCGATTAGCGAGAAGATGCGTTTTCCCCCCCATGAGACAGAGAGGCTGAGGATAGATTACTGAGACAAGCTGAATGTTTCATTGATTCTTTTTTTATCCGTATTCTTCTTTTATTTCTTTGCTCGTTTCCCTATCCTATCTTGATTCTCGTCTCACATGGTAAGAGAAATCTGTCTGAGAAAATCCAAGCAGAGAAGCGAATGGGACGGTGAAAGCGATGACGTAGAATCCGTGTGTATGATTGCCACTTACACCTAACCCCGTATGAGAAACAAGAGAGAAAGAGGAAATAACAAAGAGAGGCTTGAGAAGAAGCTGGGAAGGTCGGAGAAGGAGGCGTCAAGCCAGGCTGTTGGGTCTAGCTGTCGAAGTTTCGTTTTCGTCTATTAGGGGGATTAGTGATGAAGATGATGATGAAATCTTCAAGCCATCATATTTCCCACCAACAAGTCTCCGCCACTTACAGAAGAGTCCTCACGCTGTACGGATAGAGATTTGAAAGCAGCGGGATACAGGAAGAGGAGGTAGAAAAGGGAGGAGGTCAAAGAAGAGGATCGAGCGTAATTTTCAAAGAAGCCGAAAGAAGCTCCCCATCCGTACTAGACTGATACATGACGAGCCGCAGATTAACGCCCACCCTATTCGGTCCCTCTCTATCTCGCTCGGATGCCGTCATAGTCTGTTGCAGTATCTAGGTACCTAGTAATCATAGATCCATCCATTGATTTGAGTTGATTTGAGTACTATTCCTATGTCTTCTCTCTAAGCCACTTCCTCTTTCTCTTCCTCTTCCTTGCCTTTCCCCCAGCCTCTGCCGAAATCCTACAATTTCAAATCAAATCTTCGAGCTGAAAAAAGTTCGTATCATTTATATGCGTCACATAGGGTTTTTTAGATAATGAAAGCAAGCAACGATGAAGCCCTTGTCCCCTCGGCATAGGACCTAGTTCCTTGTCCCCATTGTCTAGGATGATCTATCTCAAACAAAGCCAAGCCTTTGGAGTACCTAAAAGAGAAGGGTAAAAAGAAAAGAAAATCCCCCTGCGTCCTTTCCCGCGTGGCTCGGACTCCCCACCCCCTTCTCCCCTTCCCGGCCCCCAAAGAAACCCCAAGGAAGGTAAGCCAACAATGATGATCAAACCGTCAGTGGCGGCAGCCCCGAAGATAGAAAAAGAGGCGGCGCAGCGAAATGTACATGTCATCCGCCTTTGGACCCTTCGCCCTTTTACTTAGGTATATAGATAGTACTCTGGGGAAGAGGGATAGGGGAGGGAGGGAGCTGACTTTTTCTTCCTTTTCTTTTCTGTCAGCTCTTTCTTTTCCTATTCCTTCTTTTTTCTTAAACTTCCCGCCCCCTTGCTTTCTCTTTATTTTCTTTTTCCTACTTCTTTGAGTCCTCTTTATATAACCTTCCCCGTAGGCATGGTATCAACTTTGACAGCCTGTCGTCACTCAGATCTACAACCCCCAAGCCCATCATGACGCCACTCTCACTCCTCATCCTAGCCCTACACCTCCTCCCCGGAGCAGAAGCCTCCTTACCGACCGTCACCATCGACACGGGCGTCCTAGTCGGCACGAGGAGCACGTATTCCTCCCCGGTCGTGAACCGCTTCCTAGGCGTTCCCTTCGCCGAGCCGCCGGTGAGGTTCAACAGGGCGGAGCCGGCGGGGAAGTGGGAAGGCGTGTACAACGCGACGCGGTATAAGCCGTCTTGTATGCAGAGCTTCAAGGGACCGGAAGAGCATCGAAGGCGGACTATGAAGTGGTTCGATGATCCGCCGCCTCCGAACGGCGAGAGCGAGGATTGTCTCTATCTTAACGTCTATGCGCCTGCGGATGCTGCCCCGGGATCAAAGGCCGTCATGTTCTGGATCTACGGGGGGAATTTCCAGTTCGGAGCTGGTTCGCTTCCGTTGTATGATGGATCGTCGTTGGCGTCGAATCAGGACGTCGTCGTCGTCACTATCAATTATCGGACCAACGTCTTTGGTTTCCCGGGATCACCAGAGAAGCCTGAGTCGGAGCAGAATCTAGGGTTCGTCTTATCCCTTCCTTTTCACATACGATAATCAACAATACAAAGACTAACAAGATGTATGAATATACAGATTCCTCGATCAACGCCTAGCCCTCGACTGGGTACAGCGCAACATCCACGCCTTCGGAGGCGACCCAAACCGCGTAACCCTCTTCGGCGAGAGCGCAGGCGGAGGAAGCGTCGACACCCTCATCCTCAACCCCCCCGACCCGATCCCCTTCTCCGGAGCCATCCTCCAATCAGGCCAGAGCGCCATCAGCCTTGCCAACCACGACTCCGCCACCTCGTGGACGAAGCTGACCAAGGCGACCGACTGCGACGGCATCGACTGCGTCCGAGCCCTGTCGGCGGAGAAGATCAGGGACGTCATTCAGCGGGAGAAGCTCACCTTCTTCCCCATCTACGACGACGGCACAACCTACGCCCCGACGGGACGTATCGACCGGCGCAACGCAACGTCCGGCATCGCCCGCGTTCCCATCCTCATGGGCAGCAACGCCGACGAAGCCACCGTCTTCTTCTACGGCCTTAACAACAACAACAACAACAACAACAACCCAATGTCAAGTCTACAGCTCCAAGTCCCGGCCGGGGCGACAGGCGAAGGAGGCCTGAACAAGCTCCTAGGAGCCTACAGCCCGAACCAAGCCCTCGGCCTGTTCAACCGTCAGCTGGTCTCCCTCATAGGAGACTTCGCCTTCACCTGTCCGGCCAAGGTGATAAGCGAGGAGAGCGCAGCGGTAGGGATCCCCTCGTGGCGCTACGTCTTCGACGCCGCCTTCGCCAACCACGAGGCCTTCCCCGGCTCCGGCGCATGGCACTCTTCCGAGATAGACCTGATCTTCGGCACCTACAGCCGCGTCGGCGCCACCGCCTATCAGGAGAAGCTGAGCCGGACCATGCAGAAGTCGTGGGCCGACTTCGCCAAGGATCCGTCCCGCGGGCCGGGCTGGGCCTCGCTGCCGGATAACGTCGCCGTCTTCGGCGCCGGGGTCCGGCCTGGCAAAGGCTGTGAGCCGTCGACGCCGGCCGTCGACGTCAACAGCGGTGCCAAGTATGATGGGAAGTGCTGGCTTTTCAAGCCCATCTACGACGCCGCTACCCTGAGGAGATGAGCTCTGTCTTTTGGACGTCTTCTGATGATACTTGCTTACCTCCCCAGCTACCGATCTGCAATCACTTGTTCACTTCGAGTACAAATTTCTCCTCTTCAACAAAAGCGTTCGTTCGACTTTTCACGGCTGGACCGAGAGCGTACAGTTCCCCATTCACCGACGCGTACATACATACATACATATGATTCCTCTCATAGATAGTATCAACTACCCACACACCTGGCTACGGGTGTCATGACCTCTGATACAGCCAGAGGCGCACATAGAGTGCCTAGAAATAGACTACCGTACAATCTCACATGTTAATGAACTCGGAAGTGTCGTAAAGCCGACAATGACTCTGCACACGACCTGGAAACGCGTCCCCTTGATTGCAGGTGACGGATGACGCTTAACGGAAGCATGCCAACCAACGGTCCAGGCACCATCACGCCAAGATTTTTCACATGTTAACAGGCTATGTACCTAAAAGCCAGGCAGGAAAGGCAGCCTCTATTACCATTTTGTCTCGTGCGACTCCATCCAGGAAGTCAAGGGAAAAAAAGGGGCAAAATGTAGGGAATTGTAGGGGGAAAAAAAAGGGGGCAAAACAGACAGAGAGCTGACTTTCTACTGCTACCCCCGAACAACGCTGTTGATGGCCTTGGCAACGTAATCGACATTACGGCTGTTCAGCCCGGCCATGCTGATGCGGCCGTTGGAAATCATATAGATGTGATACTCATCACGCAACTTCTTCACATGAGCCGGGGACAGGCCGGTGAAGCTGAACATGCCGATCTGATCCGTGATGTGGTTCCAGGTACCGGGCGTGCCGAGGGCCTCGAGCTTCGAACGCAGCTCCTTCCGCATGGTGATGATGCGGCCCGACATCGTCCGCAGGTTATCCTCCCACTCGGCGAAGAGCTTTCCGTCGGCGAGGACGGTGCTGGCGATGCGGGCGCCGTACAGCGGCGGGTTCGAGATCTCCGACCGCTGCAGGATGGCGAGCTGAGAGGCGATCCGGCCGGCGTCCTTGGCCGCCTCGGGTCCGGGGCAGGCCACCAGGTGGAAGCAGCCGGCTCGCTCGCCGTAAAGGCCGAAGTTCTTGGCGAAGCTCTGGCAGACGAGCAGCTCGAAGCCCTCGTCGACGAAGTAGCGGACGGCGGCGGCGTCGCGGGCCAGGTTTCCCGAGGCGAAGCCCTGGTAGGCGCAGTCGAAGAAGGGGAAGTGCTTCTTGCGTTTCAAGATGGCTGCGAGCTCCTTCCACTGATCCATGGACGGGTCGACGCCGGTAGGGTTGTGAGCGCAGGCGTGAAGCAGGATGATGGACCGGTCGGGCGCGGCCTCTATGGCGGCCTTCATGGCGTCCCAGTCGAGGCCGTTGGACTGTTTGGAAAAGTAGGGATACTGGGCGACGTCGAGGCCGACGTTGCCAAAGATTTGCTTGTGGTTGGCCCAGGTGGGATCGGAGAGGTAGACCGTCTTGCAGCCACGGTAGAACTTGGCGAGGAAGAGGGCTCCCAGGTGGACGGCGCCGGTTCCGGAGATGGTCTGAAGGGAGGCGACGCGGCCGTCGGCGAGGGCCTTGGAGTCGGACCCGAGGATGAGCTGGGCAGCCTTGGACGTGAACTCGGGGAGGCCGGCGATGGGGGCGTATTCGTGGTTGAGCTCAGGGTTGGCCCGAAGCATTTCGTCGGCCTGCCCCATGGCGGGAGTCAGGTCTTGGAGATGTGGGGGGGGAAATTCATGTTTACCTTGCGGACGACGGGAAGAACCCAAGGCTTCGCATTGTCGTCTCGATATGCGCCGATTCCCTGAGGCGGATAAGCCAGGTGAATGATTTGAAGAAAAGACGGGATGACGATGAAGATGAACGCACCAGGTCGACCTTGGAATCACTCGTATCTGCCTTGTAGGCGCGGATGAGGCCGAACAGAGGGTCCTCGGGAGCCTGGGGCACGGCGTCGCTGGGGAAGCTCGTGGCAGAGGCCATGGCGGGCGAGACGTGGCTGACGATGCTGGATAGGCGGTCAAGGGACGGAGTCGGGGCCATGAAAAGGTAAGAGAGGAGTAAGGAGAAAAGGGTAGATTATAAAGGGGAGGGAGGGGGAAGAGGAGAGAGACGGGAGGGTGAATGACGAGGAGGCTTGAATGTACGATGAGAAACCGGAGCAAGATGAGTGGTCCAGTGGTCACTCAGGGTCAGGGTGGGCCACGTGACGGCGGTTAGACAAGAAACGTGGGGGTGGGACGGACTTGTGGATAAACGCCTTTTCTTTTCGTATCCGTACTCGGTCTGCCCGTGGTTTATGCCTGTATTCGTGTCCGTATCCGTACATAGGAGCTTCAGAGTTTGTTCATCGGATGGTGCTTTCTATGTGTACAGAGCGCATGTTATCGTTCTGGAGACATGCTCCCCTGGAGTCGAAATTCAGAGGTAGGGGGGCAAAACGAACAAACGACCCTTATCAGTATCACCAACTCCGAAACCGGCCGAGGCAAGGCCCGTCAGTATCCACCGCGATCCCCGCCTAGACCCGCCCGAAATCCGGGGTTAAGAGGGCCGACTCCGGTATCAGAAAGGAAGGACCTGGTCGATATTATATAACCCACTATAATACGAAGAACTCCGTAAGAAATCTCTAACGCTAAAATATTAAAGAATTATTACCCTAATAATAACTACTTTTCTCTCTTAGTAATAGCTAGGAGCCCTTAGAGCTTTCCTTATAAATAAGGATTAGATTATATATATATTTAAGGTCTTTTAATTATTAATTAAGGATTTTAAAGTTTATAATTCTCCTATATATATATTTATATTTATACTCTTATATATATTTCTCTTTTATATAT
Organism: Ophiocordyceps camponoti-leonardi (nom. inval.); assembly: GCA_003339455.1. Taxonomy (NCBI): domain Eukaryota; kingdom Fungi; phylum Ascomycota; class Sordariomycetes; order Hypocreales; family Ophiocordycipitaceae; genus Ophiocordyceps; species Ophiocordyceps camponoti-leonardi. The sequence goes on from PDHP01000006.1 coordinate 384,178, forward strand.
ATATTTTTTATTATATAATCTTTTAATCCTAATTATAATTCTCTAAGTTCCTAATAATTAAAAACTATTATTCTAATTATTTTAAAAACCCGGTTATTTTTTAATAAATAATTAATAGAATATCTTCGGTTTTTAAAGGTTATTATTAAAAAAATAAGCTTTAAGAAAAATATTATCCTTATTTCGAATTCCGACTAATAAATCTAATAATTATTATTTATAAGCTAAATAAAAAATATAAAATTATAAGAGTAGATTTAAGGCTATAAAGAATTCCTATAGGAATTATAGTATCCCCTTATTATAAATATTAATATTATTTTTATTAATAAATAAGATTATAAATATAAATAATAATAAATATAAACTAATATTTATAAAGAAGAAAAAGCTAAATAAATAAAACTCTAATAAGAAGTTAAGGAATTAAAGTATTAAATTAAGGATATAATTAATAAGGAGATCCTTATTATTTATTATTATAATAAAAATAATCTAAATATATAATATACTAAAATTAAAACTATATATAAGCCTTTAGATATATAGATTAGAATAGAAATCTATAATAAATACTCGGCTATACTTAATATTAAAAAAGCCCTAAAGAATTAATACTCTTAGTTTTTTTAATAATAGAAGATTATAATAAGAATATAGACTAAGGGAATTTTATAAGTATTAGATAAGTATACCTAGGTTCTAGACTTTTTTAAAGCGGTTTATTAATATAAATATCTTACTTCTTAGGTATAGAATTTTAAGGAGAATAATTATACTAATATTATAGGATTTAGTATTTAAATATTTACTAAGTTATTTATATTATACCTTAAGAATATTCCGAATACTCGAGATATTATAAAAATTAATAAAGGAGTATTCTTATCGATTTATAATAATTAGAATAATAAGAATAATAATAATTCCTAGAATAATAATAATAATAAAGATAATAATAAGAAAAATAATAATATTAATTATAATACTATTAATAAAAACTTAAAAGATTAGTATCCTAGAAAAAACGACTAGGATTAGACTAATAGGTATTAACCTAATAATAAAAAAAGGTATAATAACTATTAAGAATATAATAAGGAAAAAAGGGAAAAACGCGGTTATCCTATAGGATAGGGGATAAATAAAAGTAAATATCCCCTATACCCTTTATATAATTCGACTATATATAAAAGGGAGTACTATTATACGCTTTATAATAATATACTAGTATAATAATAGGATATACGAGGTATAAGAATCGTATAGGAAAGGCTAGTATAAGGAAGAATAAGCTAGAATAATAGCTAGAATAAGTCTTTTTCCTTTTACCTATTATATAAAAAGGGGTAAGCCCTAGCGTATTTTTATATATAAAATATAGGCTTAGTATTTTCTATAATAGAATACCCCCTTTATAACTCTATAATTCTCGACTCTAGTATAATAATTTATATTTTTAATAATATTTTTTACTTTATAAACTTTTATAGGGTAAACCCTAGTAATTTTATATAAGTAGAGGATATACGAATCCCGATTTAAAGATATAGAAATATATAATTAAGCGTATTAATCGGGATTAGGTAAATAATCTTATAATTATAAAGAATAGTATTCTATTAAAATTTTATATATAACTTAATCTTATATTAATTACTCTAATAAAAAGGAATTTAGTAAGATAAATTATTAAAATACGGTATATTAGTTCTCCGAATAAAATTAAGGGATTTAATCGCCCGAGTATACCTTTATTATAATTAATTTATACTTAAATATTACCTAATTACCCCTATAGCCTTTATAACTTATCGAAACGTATATAATTTAATAATATTTAAAAAGGGTTAAAAATTAATAATAACTATATAGTATTATAAACTCGGTTACCTAGGTTTATAAGCTTTAAGGTATATTTTAAATACCTATAGGGGTATTCGAATATAATTATAAGAAAAGGATAGAATCCCTTTTACGAAATACGAGAATTATACTATAGCTAAGATTACCTATTAAATTAGCCGAAAACTAAGGTATTATTTAAAAACCCTAGGAAATACCCTTATAATTAATTTTTATAATTTTAAACCTAACTCTACTAGTTTTAAATCTATTATACTAATTATAAATAGGGTATTAGGTTTTACTTAGGACTATTATTTTAAAGATTAAAAATAACTATAATTTCTAAATATCCTAGAGTCGGCGTTTAATTATTTCGTTTACTAATACTTATTTAAAGTCTATATAATTAAGTATAATAAAAAGGTTCTTCTTAAACCGGAAATATACTATTTTTTTACGAAAAAAAGTATCGAGGTTAAACCTTTTACTTTATATACTTAGGAATAAAATAATAAAGCCGAGAAAATTAAAGGGGTCCTTAAAACGAAAGTATAAGTTATAAGAGAAAACCTACCTATACTTTTCTAGTATATAATTTTCTAGACTATAGTATATTTATATAATTATACGCCTTAATATAAAAATAAGTAGAAAACTCTATTCGAATACGTTTTTAAGTAGAAGCTATACTTTAGCTATCTCCGAGTATACGGTTATAAAGTATATACTATAATAACTAATACTAAAATAAGCGTAAAAAAACTATATTAACTTAACCCTAAAGTATAAATTAAATACTTAGTTAAATATAATTCCTTTAATATTTATCGAATTTAAATACTAATAAAAGATAAGATTATCTTTATTTAAGATATACTTTTTAATAAAAAAGAAATTTTCTTAGGGAGTATTAATTATATTTATAATAATTTATAGGAGATTAATCTAAAGACTATTATAAATATTTTAACTTATATTATAATACTAGAGTATAAAGCGAATAATCCTTAGGTTAAAAAGCCTTAGGTAGAAGATAAAGAGGATATAGGCTAAGTTATTAATATAAATAATTTCCTAGAAACCCGAGAAAATAAATCGGATAATAAAGCCTTAGTTCCCTAAGCGAGTAAATATAAAAAAAACCGAGTAAATTCTACTAAAAAGCCCTAAGTAAATACCCTAAATAAAGAGGGTAAAAGTACAAAGGAAGACTCCTTTACCTTAAAATACCCTACTCTACTAAGAAGCCTACCTATAAGCCTTTTTATTATAATAATAATAGGAAACTATAGTTATTAATAAAATCCTAAGGGGATACCTAAAGGTTTATACTAGGGATTACTTAAATCGATTAGTAAAAAATAATTATAATAGGTATTAAATTAAATCGAAAAGAGTAGGTAAAAGGTAAACGATAATAAGGGCGATAAGAAAATACAGAGAATATACTCGAAAAGGAGATAAAGAGTAGAAAATAATATATAGTATACGGCTTTTTATACTAGTACCCTTATTAATCCTCTTACGAAGAATATTAATATAGGGAAATTTTTCGATAAAGTAATAATCCTATAGCTTATAATAACTAAAGGAATTAGGCGAGGAGACCTTTTACCTCCCCCGAGGTATTATATATAAATACTTAAGTACCCGCTAAAAAACCTTTTCCTAAACGCTAAAGCTAATTACTTATAGAATTACGATAAGGAATACTTAGACTTATAGGAGGAGATCCTATCCTAAGAGGTAATATAGCGAATAATTAGTAATAAATAAGTCTATATATATAAGTTTAATAAGAATAATAAGCTAATTAAATATAAAGCCCGAGTAATTATACGCGGGGATTAATAACTAGTAATAAAGGAAAAGACCTATACTATTATACTTATTATACGAAGCTTATATATATTTATTATAATAATAGTATAATTCGATCTTAAGCTTACTTAATATAATACGGTAAATGCTTTCGTTAATACTCTCCTTAATAAGGATATATTTATAAAAATACCTATTAAGTATATAAAGCCCGGATAACTTTTATAATTAAAAAGGGTATTATATAGGCTATAGAAATTACCTCTCTTATAATATAAGTACTTAATTAATACGCTATAATAAATAGGTTTTTATAAGATTCCTAATAAGCCCTACTATATAATACGAGAAGGTATTATCGTCTTTTTTTATATTAATAATATTATCTTCGGCTATATAAATAATGCATATTCGTTAGAATATACGGAGGCTATAGGAGAATACGCATACAAGCGTATAAAGGCATTAGGAAGGGAAGGATTATATAATATAGTCGCCCTTAGTTATAGGGCTTATAACCGCCTATTAGGGCACGCTCTCCGTATATAGAGTATAGAAGAGAATTATTACTCTTATATTATCTTAATCTAGCCCTAAGTATACTAAATAATAGTAATTCTACTTTACTTATAGTAATAACTTTACGATTATTTTAATCGGATAATTAAATAGGCTTTTTACTAATCCTTATAATTAGATAGGTCTTATACTAGTCCTTATAATCGGATAGGCCTATAAGCTAATCCTTATAAAGCTATATATAATAAATTATATAACCCCCTTTAGCGGTAGTATCGTATCCTCTTAAAACCTATAGAACTTTTACGATTCTATAGATTACTTATTATATTCCTCGCCTATTTAATTTATAGAGAACCTAGATAATATCTTAGATTCTATAGGTATAATAGACTAATTAAGGAGACTTGGTAAAATAATAAGCCTTACTAAGATAAAATATATTATAGCTAAGGATACCTCCGCCCCTATAAGAAAGGGGAAGGGACTTATATAGGATAAAGGGGAACCTACTTCCTATACTAACTCCTATATAGGTAAGCCTAGTACTCGTATAGGGGAGCCTAGCTCGTATACTATAGAAAGGGTAGAAGATAACCCTAAAGATAAAAAAGCCCCGGTTAGAATTATATTACTAGAGCCTATAAAAAAGGTATTAGATTCTTATTAGAAGTCCGGATTTACTTTTAATAATATTAATACTATAGAATTCGAGTATATATATAAATACTTCTAGAATAATCCTAAATTTCGCCTTATTATTTACTAGTACCTACGATTCTATAAAATACTTAATAATTAACCTATTATAAAAGTCCTAAATATTTTTATAATATATAATTTAATCCGGATAGACTCCTACTATTATAATATTTACCGGCTTAAGATTATATATCCTAGCTCCTATACTAATATATTCCGTATTAAAACTATAAGGAAGGACTATTTAAATATAATACCTATAATTTAATCTTAAATAATTAAGTATTCGTATATAAAAGTCTATAAGCCGGACTATATTTTAAGTATAATTATAATTCTATATGATTAGAATAATTCCGAGGAAATCCTTCCTATAGATTATAAACCTTCTTAAACCCTATCCTAATACCCTTTAGTATAGCCCTTTATTAAAAAGTATATTATTATTAATAAGGGATTTACTCGTTTTACTATAGAAATTACTATCTCCCGACGAATATTATAGGGTAAACGCTATTAGTAGTCTATACCTTTCGATAACTCCGACTCCGAATCTAAATTAGACTTTATAAAGCCCGGATATTATTAATAAGACTTTTTAGTAGACTTAATTATTAATAAGGCCTCCGAAGAAGCTATTAGTAAGAGGCTTAAAAAAGATAATATTAATACCTTTTATCCGGATTTTCTAAATCCTAATAATATAGGTATTATTATTAATAAGGATAAAAAGGTTACTTTTATAAATATTAACCTCTTCTATAAATACTTTTATATTTACGAGTTAGATAATACCTATACTTTTTACCTATTTTACCTTTTATTTTTTATAAGTACTACTCTTATATAGTATATAGCCGAGCTAAACTTCGAATAACGCTAAAAACTTACCTTTAGTACCTTATATTATTTTACGAGGCGTTTTTAGAAATAATTCTACTACCCGATTATATAGGTTTAACGAGAACTTTATAATATAAAATATACTATCGATATATAGATTAATAAAATAATATTTTTAACTTATTAATTATAGTATAAGGTTTCTCTTACCTAATAGCTTTATATTATAACCGATAAAGCGATTCTTAAGATTATTTTTCCTCTTATTATTATTAAGATTACTAAGGAACTCGAGCTTTTAAAGAGTTATATAATCCTAATCTACTAAATCTAAGATATTAAATCCTATAAAGAGTATATTAATAAGTACCTTAAGTAGTATTTAAAGTTTAATAAAATACTTATTACTAAATCCTTATAGGATAATCGTAAATCTAATAATAATCGTAGGGATTAATAACCCTTTTCGGGGGAGGAAAAGCGCGAAAAAAAATATAATAACGACTAAGGATATTACTATAATAATAACTAAGGATATTATTATAATAACGATTAAGGAGGGTATTATAACTATAGAAATTAAAATATATATAACTATAATAATTCCCGGCGCTATAGTAATAATTCCTATTATTATAGCCGTATTAACCGCGTCGAAAAGAAAAAAGAGAAAAAGGTATATTTCGAGAATAAATATTAGGTCGAAGAATCTAATACTAACGAAGGGGAAGATAAGCTATTATCCGCTTTATCCGCTTTATCCAGGGAGAATACCCCCGAAGAAAATACGGAATATACTTTCCTCGTTAAAGCCCGAGAAGGTAACCCTTAAAAAGCCTATTAATATAGTAAATATAGCTAATAATTTCTTATTATTATCGCCCTAGATAAGTATATTATTATAAAGGATTATATTAGCCCGAAGAGAATCTATTAGGAGACTAAGTATAATCCTAAGGCCTACGAGTACTCTTATTATAATTATAAGTTCCTATTAGGAAATAGCCTATATAAATACCTCTAGAACTCTACTAAAGTAGGCTAGCTTATATATCGGAAGTAGGCTAAGGTAAAAGCCCTAAAGACCGCCGACTTAGAGGTAATTTATATTCCTAAGCTAATAAAGGCTAGAATTAATATATAAGGAATTAACTTATACTCGTACCTTTATATTAAAATATAGGCTATACCTAATAAACCTAGCTTTAAAGTTTATCCTAATACGGGCTATAGGAATCCGCTTATCGATTATAAATTTATTTAGAACTTCGAGTATAAGATTAAGGAAAAAAAACCTATACCGATTAGAGGAATCTTAGGAGAGCCTCTTATTTATACGATTTAGGCTACCTTCTCCTTCCTATCCCGCGGATTTAAGTCGGATAGATTATCTATAGGATTCTCTAAGTTTACTACTTTAGGATAGATTATTAATAACCTAAGTACCGGAGCCTTACTAGGTAATGCCTTCCTCTAACCTTATTAAAGGAATATCGACTATAGGATTACGATAATTCGTCTTAGTACTCTAGCCAACTTTAAAATCCTATTCTCTATAAATAAACCTTGGGTTAATATTATAAGGAAGGTATAGTATTAAGCAAAGGTAATAATCCTAATAAATAGTATAATTATAATCCTAGCTAAATAGAAGGAAATTCCGTCTAAAAGATCCTTCTCTTTTTATAGTATTTTACCTAGTATTCTATACGCTATTATCGATTCGAAGACTTTATAGGTAATTACTATTTATAATTAATCGGATAAGCCGTTTATTCTCGATTAGAAGGTTAAGTTAGGATACCTAAAGGAATAAAAGGACTTAGGCTTCCTTATTATCGAGTCTATTCTAATAGGATTTACCCTTTTCTACGATATATAATTAGGCCCCGTGCTCTCGATAGGGAATAATATTATATTAGGAGTTAATATTAACCTAATACTTTTTAGCGTTTAGAACGAAGGTATTACTAATAGTAGGTCTACCGAATCCTTTATTATTAAGACTCCTTTAATATTATACTCTAACCCCTTATTAATACTATTCTTTAATACTATTTTCGTCTATACGTAAGGTTAGGAGCCTATAATCGCCCCTATAGAATTCGCGCTAATCGAGGAAGTCCTAACTAAAGAACTCGCGTATACCCTCCTATTCGTATAAAAGCCTATAAACCTACCGGAGGTCCTTAGTAGTCTTAAGAGCTATATATATAATAGAAACCCCTTAATTACGTAGGGTTTTCTATATATTATCGAGTACTATTACCGTTTTTAGGAGGATACTAGTAATACTTACCTCGAACCCGAAGAAGAATTCTTAGTACTATTTACTCCGGATTAGTATAAATAAAAGGTTATATAATAGCCCTACCTATAAGGGATTAAAGATTATAACCTAATCGATAAAATATATAATCGTTTATACTATTAGGGCCGATTAAAGTAGGTTAAAGGGCTAACCCCCTTTACTTCCCCGGTTTTTATTATTTAAAGAATAATTAATAAGTAGCCGAAAGGCTATATTATTATAGACTTATATAGTATTAATAAGGTTACGATTCCCGACTCTTATCCTCTACTATTATAAGAGGATATTATATACGCTATCCGAGGTAATCGTTTTATTACTATTATTAACGCCTTATAGTTTTTTTATTAATTTAGGGTTTATAAAGAATATTAGGAATACTTTATAATTACGAGTTATTATAGCCTTAAGAAATTTACTATAGCGCCTATAGGCTTTTATAATAGCCTAGTATTCGCTTAGAAATATATAGACTATAAGTTATACTATTACCGCTTATTTTATTATACCTTTATCGATAATATTATAATATTCTCGTGGACTATAGAAGACTATTAGAAGTACTTAGCTACCGCCTTTAGCCTTTTCGATAATCTTAATATTATAATAAATCCGAAGAAATCGTAGATCGGCTACCCTTTTATATAATTACTCGGTTATCGTATTAATAGACTTAGGATAAGCTCTTTAATAGAAAGGATTATAGTATTTACTTTATTTTAGTTCCCTATAATACTATAAGATTTCGAAAGTTATATTAGTATAATAGGATTCCTATAGTTAATAATTCTATATTATAGTTAGATTATCGCGCCCTTATAGGCCTAGAAGGTCGCTTTTCTACGTTATAGGTATAATATTAGTAAGGTAGTTATAGGAAAGCTATAGAAAAGAAAAGCCTTCGCGTATTCCGCTTTATTTAAGCCGACTCTATAGGAATTTAATACCTTCCGCGCTATTTAAGCGGATATCGCTTCCTACCGTATACTTCGTTATATAGACCCTAATTATTGCTTATTCTATTAACTCGATAGCTTTCTATAATAAGGCTTTATAATTATATTCTATTATCTTTATAATAATAAGTAATAGCTAGGTAATCCTATTCCGGTTAAATCTATAAAGCCTATTTACTTTCTTTTTTATAAATTAACCTTTACCGAATAATCCTATAGACCCTTCGAGCTCGAAGTCGGCTATCTTATCTAAATAATTAAAAAGATATAGGTTATAGTATAGTCGAATATACTCCCTTTAATCGTCCTAATAAATTATTCTATAATAAAGTAAATCTACGAAAAGTATACCCTTAGTACTACTAGTACTAACCGCGCTAATTACTATCTTATCGTTATTAGTATTTATTTCTTATAGTATAATCTATAAATCTACTACCTACCCGGGGAAAAGAACTTTATCCCTAATACCTTAAGTCGACTAATTACGCCTAAGACTAATACTCTTCTCGAATATTAGGACCCTAAATACTAAATACTCGACTATACCTTTATCGTTTCTAAGGCTATTATAAACCCCGCTATTAAGGAGGCGTTTATTATAGGCTATTAATCGAATATATATTTCTTTAAAATTATCGAAATACTATAGAATTATAAGAATATAATAGCTTTTTCTTATACCCCCTAAATCGCGAAGGCTAAAAGGTAGGGTATCCCCTTTTTTCTATAGGATAATTTACTATATTATCGGACTTTAATAGGATACGAGTATTTATATATACTATACTATAAGGCTAATAAAATTATCGTAGTAGTATACGATTAGCGGAATTACTTCGGGGAAGTCTATATACTCTAAAACCTTAAAGTATATATAATCTAGAATATAATAAAACGCGTAAAAAAGTATATTACCGCCTATAAAGCCTACTACCTTAAGTAAATAGACTAATAGCCGACTACTAGGATTTATATACTAATTAAGGCCCCTAGAGTCCTTATAAAAAGTATTATAATAGACTTTATTACCGACCTTCCTCTAATAGACTCTATAGATTCTCCCTAGGCTATAAAAGGCTTCGATGTATTTAACTTCCTTTTAATAGTTATATACCTCTCTAGTAAGAGAATATTATTAATTCCCGGCTATTCGACGTATAGCGCCATAGATTAAGGGTAAATACTAAGTAAATAGCTTTTTCTTTATAACTAGGGTATACTATTAGTTATTATTAATAATTATAACTATAAGTTTAATTCGGACGTATAGTATAAGCTCTAGGAGGTATTTAGAACTAAGATTACTATAATTATAGCGTATTATCTATAGGCTAATAGCTTATCTAAATACTATAATTAGACTATTAAAACTACCCTCTATTTATCGTACGTTAAAAAGCCGATAATCGATTAGAAGTTATTAATACCCGCCTTATAATAGAACCTAAATTCCGCGTATAATTTAGGGATTAAGATAATAGCTTATACTTATTTATTCGGGTATCTACTATACGTACCTACGGAGTCCGCTAATAATACCTCGGTAAATAATATCCTATACCTATAGGAGGCTATTCGCCGCTAAGCGGACTTCGCGATAAACCTAGTAATAATAAGGGCTAAATAATAATATAACGTAAAATACCGGCTAATTCTTCTAAAGCCTAGGTAGAAGGTTTACCTTAGGCTTTATAAAGGATATTATACGCCTAAATAACCCTCTAAGAAATAATTATAATAGTATAAAGGTCTATATATTATTAAATAGATAATTAACCCCTTAGCTATAGAACTTAATCTACCCGCGTATACCTATATTTACCTAATAATATTTATCGAATACCTTCGACCCGCTTACGAGGGGTACTTCGAAAACGAGAAGCCCGGGGCTATAAAGGCTATATAAGATCTACCGGAAGCTATAGGCAAGAGAAATATATACTATAAGATTAATTATATTATACGTATTAGGGATTAACGAATCGGAAGGGGAGAGCCTTACTAATAGTATTTAGTTTAATAGAAAGGTTAGGGAGCTAATAATAATTAGTAGGTTAATACTATTATTATTTCGTAAAGGGCGATTAACGCCTTTAAGGTATAATAGGCCCTTATTATACGATAATCTTTCTATAATTAGCGAGTAAGGTAATCGGGATAATCTCCTTCTTATACGTTTATTCCTTCCCTTTATTTTCTCTTCTTATTCGTTTCCCTTATATATTAAGGATAAATTAATAGACTAAGTAGGATTATTATAAGTAATAATCTTTAAGGCGCGGTACTATAATATATATTCGTTAGAATATACGGAGGCTATAGGAGAATACGCGTATAAGCGTATAGAGGTATCGGGAAGGGAAGGATTATATAATATAATCGCCCTTAGTTATAGGGCTTATAGCCGCCTATTAGGGCATACTCTCCGTATATAGAGTATAGAGGAGAATTATTACTCTTATATTATCTTAATCTAGCCCTAAGTATACTAATAAAGAAATCCTTAGAGTTAAGTATTAAAATATAAGAGAAGCTTTAGGAATAATATATTCTTATAAGCGGTAAGGCTATTCGCTAGTTTATCGGTTTATAAGTACTTTATAACTAATCTTAGTAGAAAATCTAGCTCTCCTAAAAGGCTTATATTAATAAAATAGTAAAACTTACCGATAAGAAGGGAGTCTTCCTTATCCTTATAAGTATAATCCCCCTAATTATTTTTAAAGGGTAATTATCTTTCTAATTAATATAAAGCTATTAAAAGAAGATTAGATTTACTATATTTACTATAGTAATAACCCGGCTAAATATTACGTTTACTATTTCGAGATTAATGCGGTATAATAAAAATCCGGGCCCCGAATACTATAAGGTAATTAATCGGGTCCTTTATTACCTAAAATTAACTTAGGATCTAAGCCTTACCTTTAGGGGTAATAATAACCTAAAGGTAGTAAGTAATATATTTTTTACGGATAATCCCGACTAATATAGCTCTTAAGCCTATATTATTAGGCTATTCGGAAGTACGATTACCTAAAGTATAAATAAATAGCGGATAATAATAATATTAATAATAGAGGTAAAGCTATTAGCCCTTTTATAGGTAGTAAAAGAATCGATATTTACTAGTCGATTACTATAGGAACTCTTAATCGAGCTTAATAATACGAGGATTATTATTTAGTATAATAATACTTAAATAGTAGGTATTATAAATAAGGAGGTATATTAGCTATAAACCCGACTAAAATATATAGATATTTATAACTATTAGCTATAATAAGAGGTAAAAGCGGGAATAATTTAAGTCGTTTATATACCGACTAATATAATAGTTATAGATAGCCTTATAAAGCCCTTATAAAATATATCCTTTAAAACGCTAATTTAAAAATTAGGCCTATAGGATATTAAGTCCCTACTTAATAAATAGGATAAGACGATTCCTATAATTAATACTAGGGAATTAGAAAGTATAGACTATAATAAATCCTAGGGTATAAAAAAATAAATCGGAAATAAGTAAACGAATTAATTCTTATATACTATAGCCCTTTTCTTTAATAAGCTCCCCCCCTAATTATACCTTTTTTATAAGAACCTTTTAGTATAGCTAGTAATAAGGTTATTATTTATTTCTTATTTTGCGTATTTTCTACGTAAATAATAGTAAACTCCGCCCGAAAGACGGTAGCCTTAGTCTTCGCCCGAGTCTTAAGTATTGATATATAATCTTTTATACTAATAATATATTTAAAAAAGGCTATAAAGCTAAGTACTACCCCCGTAATATTTTTATTATTATTAGGAATAGCCTTATTATTAACCTTATTATTTTACTCGTTTTTATTAGTATTATTATTATTAGTATTATTATTATTAACGTTATTATTATTAGTATTATTATTATTAGTATTATTATTATTATCTTTAGCTACTTCGCCTAAGTCGATAGCCTCGATTAAAATATAACCTAAAAGGGCCTTCTCGATAATATCCTTATATATAATTAATAATTAAATACTAATAAAAATCTTATAGAATATAAAAATTCTTATTAAGGGATAAATCCTACCGCCTTAAGGACTTATAGGTAATAAAGAGCGGAAGTAGCGGAGAAGAACTACTTATAATACTCTTTCTTAGACTTAATTAATAAGCCCTTTAGCCCCGTAAATACTATAACCGTATTCTAAACGGCTATAATATCTTAGAGGACTAAAGGCTTATTTTTATATTTCCTCCCCTTTTATATATACTTAGTATAGGATTTTACGTATATAAACCTAGCCTAAGTATAATATTCTATATTATAAAAAAAATAAATAGTATATAGCTAATCCTATAATTCTCCTAGTATAATAATAAGCTTAGAGTATTATATACTAGGTTAGTTTTAAATACTCCGAAGAAAATTATTAAATATATAGCTTAATAATAGGGTATATTTTCGATAATACTATTATTATTATTATTATTATTAACGTTTATAATATTTAATAAAGGTTTTTTAGCCGAATTAATAGGGGTAGGGGGTATTATAATACTAAGATCCTAAGGGTAAATAGTATCCCCTTCTAGCGTTATTAGATTAATAGGGATTATCGGGGGCACCCATGGTTACAATTTGAATCTCTTTGTATATTCAAATTATGGCTGCTTAGGGTAATAAAGAAGAAAGAAGAAGGAAAAAGAAAGGAAAGAAAGGAGGAAAACGCCGACTAAATACACCTTATGGGTCACGTACTCACCCACGCCGCGTGCTCACCCACGCGCTAGCCCCGGTACGTACTAGTCTTTCCCTGGCCTTCCAGAACCTTCCGGAAAAAACCTTCTCCCTGCCTCCGGCCCTACCCCTCCGGCCCCGGGATATCTTTATCCCGGGCCATCCTATAACAAATCCCCCAACAAAAGAAAAGAGGCACTCGTCCTCGAGTGCGCCCGCGCTGTGTGTGGTAGGGCAGGGCGGCGTGTGTGTGTATGGCTAGGCAGGGTGGCGTGTGTGTGGCCGGGCAGGGCGGCGTGTGTGTGGCCGGGCAGGCTATTGTGTGTGTGGTCGGGCCGGGCATTGTGTGTGGTGCCGGGCAGAGCATTGTGTGTGTCGGCGTTGTGTGTGGCCGGGCGCCGTGTGATTGAGAAGTCGGGCGGCCGGCCGGCCCTAGCAATCGGGCTCTGAATTGCTACCAGATAATAGGGATTGTCGGGGGCACCCATGGTTATAATTTGAATCTCTTTGTGTATTCAAATTATAGCTGCTTAGGGTGATAAAGAAGAAAGAAGAAGGAAAAAGAAAGGAAAGAAAGGAGGAAAACGCCGACTAAATACACCTTGTGGGTTACGTACTCACCCACGCCGCGTGCTCACCCACGCGCTAGCCCCGGTACGTACTAGTCTTTCCCTGGCCTTCTAGAACCTTCCGGAAAAAACCTTCTCCCTGCCTCCGGCCCTACCCCTCCAGCCCCGGGATATCTTTATCCCGGGCTATCCTATAACATAAATTCTCGCTACCGCCGCCGACTCCTAATAAAATCTCCGAAAGGATAGGATTTAATATAATATTAAAATAAAACTATATATACTAATTAATAATAAACTTATAGGCTATAATTACCCTAGGGAATTAACCTTAAAGGTAATATTAATAATAATAATAAAAATAAAAATAAAAAGAAGAAAAAGAAAAAGAAATATATATAGGATTAAATAAATAAATTTATAGTATATAGGTATTTTAAGCCCTAAAAATAATATACTAACCTATAATAATTAATAATAATATAAATATAATAATAATAATTATAATTAACTTTAATAAAAAATCTTATAATAGTTTTATTTAATTATATTCCTCCTTTCCTTTTATTCTAGGTTCCCGAATTAGTATTAGGAAACCTATAAGGGTATATTAAAAAAGAAGGACCTAGTTAATATTATATAATCTATTATAATATAAAGAACTTTATAAAAAATCTCTAATACTAAAATATTAAAGAATTATTATCCTAATAATAATTATTTTTCTCTTTTAATAATAACTAGGAGCCCTTAAAGCTTTCCTTATAAATAAGGATTAGATTATATATATATTTAAGGTCTTCCGACTATTAGTTAAGGACTTTAGAGCTTATAGTTCTCCTATATATATACCTACGTTTATACTCTTATATATATTTCTCTCTTATATATATATTTCTTACTATATAACCTTCCGATCCCGACTATAACTCTCTGAGTTCCTGATATCCGGAGGGGATACGAAAAAGGTAAAGTAGATGCTGTCTATTACCGAGATCCGTGAACTCGCCCGGCCTCTTAAGAACTAACTATTCCGCAAGGCTATAGACACACACACACACACTCTCTCTCCTTAGTCATCAACGATCACAAATACGTTCGAATCTATTAATAACTCAACTGAACCCGCGCCATCTTGATTCCTTCCACACACGCCTCCCGAATCGCCCGCTCACATGTAGGGCTAAGCGCCTGTACAGCCCATCTCCCACCATCGACCCGACTCCGTCTGTTCAACAGCGCACCACCACCCGCACCCTTCAATACCTTTTCCGCCGCCGAGGCCGCAGACGGGGACGTCGTCGGCACCTTGGGCGCGTTCTCCAGCATCAGCTCCAAAGCCATCTCCGGGTTGTACTCGGCTAGGACGGCGGCGACTTCCGACACCGTGGCGTCGATGCTTTCTACGGCCGTCAGCAGGTTGACGGTACTACCGGAGGCCGCTGCCATTCCGCCGCCGGCAGCAGCCGCCACCCCGCCGCCGGCAGCCGTGGCCCCCCCGGAAGCCAATCCGGTGGCAAAGGCCGCTAAGCCCAGGCTGCCGACTCCGGCTGCCACGCCGCCGAGGATCTTGCCAATCACCGACTCACTCGACGAGCCGTCTCTGAGCTTCTCGGCGCTTTGGATAGCCTTTTGCTTCGCTGCCTGAGCCTGAGCCAGAGCCTCCTCTTGACCTTGTGGCTTGGTCTTCTTTGCTTCCGTCCCTTTCTCCCCCTCTCCCTTTCTCTTTCCGGATTTCTCTACCTTGTCCTCCTTAATCACACTCTCTTTCATCGAGGCAACGCGTTCCGTCAACTGCACATTCAGGGGACTCATCTTCTCCAGGTACGAGATCAAGGCCTTCTCGGCGCCACCGATGACGTGCACGTCTCGTCCCTTGGGCATCATGTTATCACCCCCGTTGATGAGGTACTCGCCCGTCACCATCCGGTAATCTCTCTGCTCGTTCAGCGGCTGGCCGTTGATGCGAATCTCGGTCAGCTGCGAACCTGCTGGCTTGCTCGTGTCGTACTTGATCGTCACCCCGTCCGATACCTGGAACCACGACGTCACCGGCTTCCGATTGAATTGATTGACCTTGGAGATGCAGCCCTCGATGATCTTGCGCAGCTCCGCGCCCGAATATGTAGCCTGGACCAGCGTCGTCTCAAAGGGGAAGCACGTCTTTAGATCGCCCTTGGTGATCTTGCCGGGAGCCAGAGATGCGCGGATGATGCCCGAGTTGATAAAGGCAAAGTCAGGACGACGTACCTCTGCCTCCGTCATGTTCTCCGTCCGGTATTCGAGCATGGCATCGGTAAGCACCTGGCCCATGAGACAATCTCTCTGCCAGCAGTCCTCGCCGCTAAGAAGAGTCGCCGTCTCTCCGACCTGAAGGGCGTATTCGCCAAAGGCACTGCGCCAGCCATCGATCTTGTCCTGCAGTGTCTTCTCCTGCTGGACCGTCTTGTCCATGTGCTCCGGTGCGCCGTGATAGGCCACCGGTCTACCGTCCGGGTCGAAGGTGACGTCGATACGGCCAAGATACTCTCCCCAACGATAGGCGGTGACGATGAAGACTTCGTGGCCCAAGGCATTCTTCTCTATCGTGGGGTACTTTCCCTCGGCGTTTTCCATGTCGCCGAGGAGAGTATTCGTGTGGCCACCGATAATCAACGAGAGCCCTTCCGTCTCGGCCGCGAGCTTCTGGTCAATGTCGAAGCCCAGATGGCTGAGGGCGACGATGCGTTTAATCTCCGGATGCAGCGACCGAATCTCATCGATAGTCTTCTGCACCTGCGGGATAGGATCGAGAAACTTGGTGCCTTTGCCGACTCTAGACGTCGTCGTCGTCGTCTCCGTCACGACCCCGATGACGGCGAGCTGATGGGCAGGAAAGATTTGATAATCCTTGATGTTCTCCTTCAGCCCCGGATAGCTGCTCTTGACGTTGCAGGCGACGACGGGGAACTTGAGCTTATCGAGGAACTTTGCGAGCTCCTCATCGCCGAGGTCCCATTCGTGGTTCCCCAGCGTCATGGCGTCGAACTTGAGGTCGTTGAGCGTCTCGGCAATCTTGTCGCCTCCGAACAAGGTGAAGAAGAGCGTGCCTTGAAACTCATCCCCGGCGTTGAGGAAGAGGCTGTCTGGGTTCTGCTGCCGTAGCTCGTTGACCTTGGTCTTGATGCGAGAATAGCCGCCGTAGCATTCGTGTGTGCCATCTGTGCAGTCGGTTCCGTACTTGGTGAACTGATCGAGCCGGCCATGAACGTCGTTGACGTGGAAGAAGCCTGCCGCCATCAGGGTGAGTTTTAGAATATTCGATTTCATAGTTTTTCTTTTCTTTTCTTCTAGGGAGAGAAACGCACTCATCTGATAGTTGCCATCGTCGGTCAGTCCTCGCTTAAGCAGTCGCTGGCTAAAGAGAAAGTCATCGGCAGAGGCAATGCCGCCCAAGGCCGTGACCGTTACTGCGATCGCGAGAGATGACGAGACCTTCATTCTTGGGAGAAGAAGGGGGGGAAGTGAGGGAGTGAGGCCGTCAGTTTGGGCTACAGAATGTCTGAAGAAAACTGACTTGAAGTCATTGGTTTCTGTTCCTCTCAAATGGGGGCAGCCTTTTCGAATATGGTGCCTGTTGCCATAGAACTTCTGAAGTGAACGAGAGAAGGAAATCAATGAATAAGGAGAATGGACTTGGAAGGGTCGATGAATAAGGAGAACGGACTTACAAGGATCAATGAATGAGGAGAATGAACTTGCAAGGATCGATGAACAAGGATGATGAACTTGCAAGGCAGACAAGCGGAGCATTATTGAAGATCCCCCTCCCCAGCACCCCACACGAAGCTGAGTCGTCTAGACGGAAAATCATGGCTATGCTAAATATCAAAGCCTACTACTTTTTCAGCCTTGCGCTAGATGGAGAGATCGGTCATGCGCCTCTGGCTGACGAGTAGCCTAGTCTAACCTCGTCCGTATTTCATTTCTCTTCTTGATATCTTTAGCTATTCGTGTAGAATCTCCCTTCATCTTGGGATGTATGAGTCAAGCTTTTCCGAGATGAAAGACTTGTCTGTTACAGACCGGTTCGTATATACGGTCCAGGTCTATAACGGAGGCTGGAGACAAGCCCAGGCTACCGCCATCGGTGTTGTATGCAAGCCCGGATGCAGAGTTGTTGTATCAGATGAAGAAGAAAAGACGTAGCAGAATTCCTCTCCTTTTCTAGGATAGACACAGCCAGATATTCTACTGTATTTTATGCAGTCCACATCCCAAGCCAAAACTGCTCTCAACGTAGATACCTAGGTAGAGAGGCAAGGGAGAGAGCTTTACTACTGGCTCGGGTTATATCTAAACAAGAACTTGCATGTTCTTCCATCCATCGTTCGTCTATAGCTTACTTTCTAGTTAGTACCTACCTACTACCTACTAGGAAGACAGCGAACCACCGGCTTCTTTCCCCCCCTTCTACCTTAGGCACCCGCCGCTCTCCGCACCTTTTTCATGTACTCCCCCATAGCTTTCGGCAGCGTCTCTTTCTCCAGCTTCTCCAGGTAGTTATTGCAAGCGTCAATGATCGCCGTCTTCGTAGATTTCTCGTCGCCCCTCTCGTGGATGAGCTGGTAGTAAACGGTGTTATTAACGATCTCCTTCCCCTTATCCAATATGATTTTTGTGATAACCGGGCTCATCTTCTCGACGATAGCTTTAACCATCTGGTCGTGCTTTGTAAAGCCTCGTCTGGAAAAGCACTCCCCTTCGGATGGGTAGTTATTCTGCTGATATCTCTCGTGGCACCAGTTGTCGGTACCCAAGCAAGATTCCATCGCCGACTCGGCCTTGGGGCAAGTCCCCGGCTTCTTCGGCAGGAGGAAAGGCCCCGTCTCCCTGTCGCTGAAGCAAAAGTCGGAGATGGGGGCGTTCCACTGGCACACGTATTCCGTCCCCTTGCACTGTTCGCTCTGATCGTCGTTGCCGCGACAGGCCTGGCTGGGGGCCACCCACTTTCGCAGATTCGCCCCTTTTTTCTCTGCCTTCTTGCGGAATGCCTCGCATCGGTCCTTGGATCCGTAGATGCCGACCCTCGACTTGTCCGCGCACCACTTGGATGTGCCGAGGCAGGCCTCGGAGGGGGTCCATCCATCAGGAGAGCTGGTACAGGTCGGCGAGTCGGCCTCGTAAAAGGGGGGATTGGCCCGGGACTCGATGCACGCCAGCACCTCTTCGGCGCTGAGACGTCCGCTGGAGCAAAACTCCTCCGTACCCTTGCACGTCTCGTCCTTATCTCCGAAGCACTTGAAAAAGTTTCCGAGGAGGAACTCGGGCTTCTTCACCCCCTTGGGAGCCGCTTCTCGGCGAGAGAGGCAAGTCTCCGCCGAGCCGTAAGATTTGATCCTTGCTTCGGCATTGCAAAAGTCTTTCGTCCCCGCGCAGCGCTCGTCGTCCTTGTTACCCGCGGCAAGGCAGCCCGGAGCCCACTTGGGAAGCCATGCGGCCCTCGTACGAGCAGCGAAGCAGGAGTCGCGATAGCCTGGATCCTGAACTCTAGAACAGACGACGTCGGTTCCGTCGCAGTGTTCAAAGTCTGCGAGGCACTCCGAGTTGATGTATCGCCACGGCGTCTTCTCACGCCGGGCGATGAAGCAGGCCCTCTGGCTGTCGTAGCCATCTTTCTTATAGTACTCTGGCTTCGAGCACCATACGTCTGTTCCCAGGCACACCTCCTCGTATTTCGTGCAGCCTGGCTGAGGCTTATGCCATTGAAGGTCTTTGGGAGCTGCTCTGGCCTGCGTATGATTTCAGCACTTTGCCCTGCGCGTTACAAGTAGTATGCACCGTACCTCTAGGGCAATGTCCGAAGTTTTAACCCCCACGGATCGTGGAGTGATGACTCCAACAACGCTGGCAGAAGCTCCGAGCGAGAGTAGGTGTAGGAATAGAGCGATAAAGAGCGACATGGTAAAGCTGTGTGTGTGTGTGTGTGTGTGTGTGTGTGTGTGTGTGCTTAAAGAAAGTGGCAAGGTAATCGTGAGAATGATTGTGCTTTTTTTTTCTGTCCGTAACGATGACAGGTAACGACGGTTTTAGATACTGGATTCTTTTCTATCCTACCGATCCATGGATATCCAGCTCTAAAAATTCAAAGTCATGATTCAAGTACGTACGTACTATCCGCTTTACTCACCTCCCGATACAGGATCATCCCGAGCCGGAGCATCTTCTTCTTCAGCTGAAGTTAGTGCGAGGCAGAATCCATGCCAGCTACCCCGTGGGGCAAGGCTTGACACGACAGTGGGTGGGTTAGCCTCGATGAGTTTATAGCGTGTAAGTCGGGGGGAAGAAAGAAAAGTAGTTTACGATACGTTACACACGCAATATTTATTCACGACTCATTTTGCCTCTGCAGATATTGCGCATGATTTGTCCCAGTTAGCCTCCTCGTCTTGTTAGTCTCGTCGACCACGTGCATCCTCTAGACAGCCTCGTTGGCAGACTTTAGTATCGTCGCATGCCTCGGTCTCAGTCAGCCTCGTCTTGTCAGTCTCGTCGAGCACGTGCATCCTCTAGACAGCCTCGTGAGCAGACTTCAGTACCGCCGTATGCCTCGGTCTCAGTCAGCCTCGTCTCATGAGCCTCGCCGGCCACGTGCATCCTCTAAACAGCCTCGTAGGCAGACTTCAGCATCTACGAAAGCCAATGAAAGCGGCATGACTGCCTTGTTGTTTGACTCACTTTGAACTGTGGAAACTACCGGCTTTCGCTCTTTCATACTAGCAGTCGGTGATACTGATAGGTATAAAAGATAAGTCGCCAGTATTCGTCGCACTGGGCGGCTAAGCCCGCAGAAGAATCCACTTGTTTAAGCTTAACAGCGATAGACTCATGAACTAGTGTACATCCCCGCTGCGGGGGACTGGGGTCGATATCCCAGTCTCGCCTCGTCCCCTCATTCAGACAAGGCAGACACTCGAGCCTACCTACCTAGTTCCATGCGAGTAATTGACACTTACATCGACGACTCCAACTTGCATACGGATGATATAGGACGCCGACCATGTTTTATGCTGCTTACCTGAATTTATTCGCATTCGGGATCACTTTCTGCCTCGTCTCTTTTCCTCTTCCTTCTACTTGCCCTCCCCTGCTACGAGCCAGCGGTACTACCACACTACGACGTTGGTTCTTTAGAGTGCCGAAGTAGGTGTCTTTAGATATTCTCTGCTAGCGCGGTCAGGCTCTTCGACTTTACGAGTCAAAACATATTTATAGCTGCCTGTCTTCTTCGGCCTCGGAGAGTTGATGAGTGATATCTACTACCTACTGATTCTTTTCCCGAAGGAAGACACGCTGAAAGACGAAATTGAAAGGAGAAAAGAGAAGCCTGTTTGAAAGGAAAAGAAGAAAAGAGTAAAGAAAGAAAGAAAAGTTTCAAGCATGCATTGGTCCGGCTTCATCCTGGCTGTTTCCTTTTGTCTGCTATCATGGTCTTTCCACGCCTCCGCCATTCCTGGCAACGCGCCAAGCACCCACAAGCTTTTGTCGCCAAAAAAGATAGAACCATGGGTGTACCGCGGCCATGGATTGACACCAGCAGAAGTTGAGAAAGTCCAGGGGATGCTACCGAAGCTTGGAAAGGATAAACCTCCGGTGCCGAGCGACAGCCAACTTGATCCGTTCAGTCTCCTCGACCACGGTAGGGACGCCACTGACAAGCAACTTGGGAGGAAGCACACGGCGTACGTATCTACGTCGTTGTCCCTGGAGATCGCGGCCAGATTTGCCGCCCAGAAGGCCGCACAAAAAGAGGGTTGGGTGTTTCGCATTCGCCCTACCAAAAACATGGTAGACTTGACAAACTCTCTCCCGAAGGGCTTTTCATCGGAAGAGAAGGAATATGCAGCCTTGGGCGGCATACGCTTCGATCAAATCAAGGATGCTGTCAGAGTACCATCGACCTTTTCGCGCCTCAAGTTCAGTAGCTGGGATGACTTGGTCAAGAAAGCCGTGAAGCATTGGAAGGAGAACCCGTTGCCAAACGAATCACTGAAGGACGCCGGAGCCGAGTCGGGTTACTGGGAGAACAAAATGTACAACAAGGCCTACGACAAGGTTCCAGAAGTCACGGCCCATCCGTTGCTAGCCGGTTTGGGTTTTGTCAATGGTTCTCCCGTGAGCGCATTGTGGAAAGATGAGCCTTTGAAATCTATCAAGCCCGAAGACAGGATTCCTCCTCGAGCCTACGCGCAGAAGTTTCTTGCCCAGATCGGGGAGCCGACGGGCTGGCTGAAGGACTATCCTTTGTTCGAAGCTGTGGCATTGCCTAACGACAAGGGACAGAAGAACGAAGAAGCAAACGGACAGAAAGCAAACGGAAAGAAAGCAAACGGACAGGAAGCAAAGGAAAAGGAAGCAAGAGAAAAGAAGGCAAAGGAAGAGGAAGCAAAGGAGAAGATCGTCAAGAGCGCCAACGCCCTCAAGGGTAGTTCAGGCAGCGGTTCGTGGATGGACGACGTTCTCGGTTCCGCCGCCGCAGGGGTCTCTCTCCTCGTCGGCTCTGGCCTGGGGGCAGGCGCGGCTCTGGCCGTGAACGCCGCCGGCGTCGGGACCGCCGCCGCCGGAACCGCCGGAGCCGGCGTAGCCCTGCTAAGTGCCCCCGAGAGCATCGCCGTGGCGGAGGAGGAAATCGCCGCGGTGCTCCAAGAGGTCCTTCCGAAAGAATCTGAGTTCTTGAATCAAATCGTAGCTGATTTGGGACCGACGACGCCGACGACGCCGCCCGGTCCTGCGCCGAACATCCCGTCCGTGCCGAAGGTGGCGGTGCTCGGCAGGCGCGACATCCTGTCATCATCACCACCACCATCAGCACGTGGACTACACAGGTCGAGTAAGCGAGAGGTTTCCCTGCTTTCTTGGCAATTCGAAGCTGTCGATGGAACTCTTCAAAGGGCCTCTTACCAGGCCATTCAGGTTTCTATTCAAGGAGCTGGCGAGAAGATGAAATTTCGGTGATTAGATATCAAGGTTTTATAAAGGACGAGCTTTATAGAAGTGTTCTTTTCTTATCAGTTTAGTCCCTTTTCTTCATCTTACTGACTTTCCAATTCTCGACGTAAACTGGCATCTGCCTTGGATATAATGTGCATACATGTCATGGGCCATAGAAAACCTCCTATGCCGAAGGGGGGGGGGGGGGGACCAAAAAAGAAAACCTCCTTCTCAGCCGGCCTTTTCTCTGATCCTCTTCATATACTTTTCGATAGCAGAGCTCAGCACCTCCTCCTTAAGCATCTTATGGTAACGGCCAAGATCGGCTCCGACGGCGTTCATGGCCGATGTCTCGTTGCCGGCTTCACGGATCAGATCACGGTAAACGGCGTTGAGAGTGACGTTCTTGGCGTATTGGAGGATGGTGTCCTTGAACAGCGGCTCGAACCGATCTACGACCTTCCTCGCCATCTTCTCCTGCTCGAAACCCCTTCGGCGGAAGCATTCGTCTTCGTTCCTGTAGTTGTTCTGCCTGAATCCGTCGTGGCACCAGGAGTCCGTGCCGGCGCAGGCCTCGCCGCCCTGTTGCTCCTTCGCGCCGGAGCAGCCGGTGGAGGAAGAGTCGACGGCGGGGAGGAGGAAAGGGCCGAGCTCTCTGGCGGCGAAACAGGCGTCGGAAGAAGGGGAGCGAAACTGGCAGAACCGCTCCGTGCCTTCGCACTTTTCCGTTCCGTCTCCGTTCTTGAGACATTCGTAGTCGGGAGCGATCCATGGGCCGCCCCTTGGGGATGATGATGATGCTGATGCTGCCTGCTTGCGGCGGAAATCTCGACACTTCTCCTCGGAGCCGTACAGCTCTACTCGTAGCTCGTTCGCGCACCACTTCTCCGTGCCGAGACAGGGTTCTGAGAACTCTCCCTTGGAAGGATCACACTCGGTGGAAGACTCGGTGTAGAACTGGGGTGGTCGACGCGACGTCAGACACTGCTCCTTCTGCTGGCTGCTCTGAAGTTGGCCGCAGAACTTCTCGGTGCCGAGACACTTTTCCGTCGGGTCTCCCCGGCAAGCGAGCTGATCCTCCGGTAGGAAGTCGGCCTTTCCCGGCTGCCGGTCGGAAGGGGAGGAGGGCTTTCCAGTCCGACGTTTCAAGCATGCCTCTGTCGAGCCGTAGGACTCGATCCTTTCGGCATCCTCGCAAAACGCCTTGGTGCCGACGCATCGCTCATCGTCCTTCCTGTTCGGTCCGAGACGGCCTTCGGAAAAGGGGTCCAGGTATGGGGCGTGGTTATAGCCTTCGAAGCAGAAGCCGCGATATATAGGATTGGTGACTCTGGAACACATGACATCGGCTCCGTCACAGCCTTCGAAGCCCTCCATACAGTCAGTACCCTGGTAGGTCCAGTCCGTCCTTTCAAACCGAGCACGGAAGCAGTCGTCCTGGCTGGCATGGCCTTCCGTTTCGTAGTACTTTGGGTGAGTACACCATGATAGGGTTTGCGGCAGTCTTTTTCCGGCAATTGCCACTGCTTTACCGACGATGACGACGATCCGGATTCCAACTTCCCCCCCCCCTAGGTCAGTAGCAGCTCTCGGCCTTGTGTGAGTTATTGTAGAAGCTCACCCCTTGAGCATCAGGCTTCCCGACGCCACCGCCGGAGACGATGGTCGAAAGAAACAAGAATAACGAAAAAGCTAGCATAAGGGGCGAGACGAACAGTAGTAGTATCTATGTATAATAACCGGAAGGGAGGAAGAAGAACCACCTCGCTTTTTATACCGAGATGTTTCCTCGATCAGCATGAAGATGCCTAGTTGGATCACCTTCGCCATTCTATCTTGGCTATGCTGGTTGAGCTCGAGCTCGGCCCGTGTTCCCAATCATTCTCTCAGGAGACGGCAGGTCGGGACTTCGCAAGAGACTCTGCAAAAGAGGCTCCTCTACCGCGGTGACAACAGAAGGCCAGCCGAAATCATCGCCGACGGCGGCTTTCGACCAGTGGAAGATGGGTACGAGACCGACGATGAGGCGTTCAGCATCGAGCATCACATGGATGGTGCCCCGGCCTCGGACGAAGAGGTCGAAGAGTCGGACGATGCATCCGACGATGCAACGACGTCGTTTCCAGTCTGGAAGACGGCTTACGTATCGACGTCGTACATGGTCGACGATACCCTGGTCTATGGCAAAGACGGTTTTATTTACGTCATAGATCCGACGCCGAACATCATTGATGTGAATCACCTCGACGCGCTGAACCTCGACCACGAATGCGTGGCACTGGGTGGCATTAAGCTGTCCCAAAATCGTGGGATGGATAGGCAAAGCCGAATACAAGAAGCTCAACCCCTCTGCGGGAGTCAAACAGAGCAAAGACGAAGTAAAGGGGACGGAAGAGCAGCAGTCGTTCAATATACTGGATCACATCCAGAAAAACACCGTCTACTACACCCCCTTGAGATATACCTCCTGCGACCTTACGACCAGTCAGATGGAAGACTTCGAGTCAGCGAGTGAAGCCGTCGAGTTCATGAACAGAGTCGGTCACTACGTCGACTGGACCGGTAGCTTTCCTCTCGACTTTTCCATCCCCGCGTGCGCAGAAGACACGAAGAAGAAGCATGCAGGCAAAGGAATGAATCAAAGTCCAAAGAAGGCCAAGGTGAGCCGCCGTCAAAGAAAGTCAGGTCTTCCGAGAGGAACCAGGAGACACCTAATACAACAGCTCTGGAGGAAGATGAGGAGATGCCTAACAAGACAGATCAGAAGGAAGATCAGCAGAAACCCAATACATCAGATCAGGAGATACCTAACGCAACATCTAAGGGGGAAGATGAGGTGATTCCTAATAGAACAGATCAGAAGGAAGATGAGGAGATTCCTCGTAAAATGGCTCAGGAGAAAGATGAGGAGATAGCTAACATAAGATCTAAAAAGAACATTCATACGATTCCCCACACAACAGATATATCTAATAAAAAAGATCGGGAGGAAGATCGGGAAATGTCTAAAGAAAAAAACAGCTCAGAAGGAAGATCAGGAGATGGCTGAGAATACAGCTCAGGGGGAAGATCAGGAGAATCTGAAAGAAAAAACTGCTCAGAAGGAAGATGAGGAGATGGCTGAGAAAACAGATCAGAAGACACCGGAGAGAATAGCTCAGGAGACGGCGAGGATCAAGGCGGTAGACAGCGCCCAAAAACTCTCGGAAGACCATCAGAGCGGATCCTGGCTGGGCACAGTCTTCGGAGCCGCCGCCGTCGTCATCGGCTCCCTGGGCAGTGCGGCTTTCGCCACCGGAGCCGCAGCCGCAGCCGGGGCCGGGGTCGGGGTCGGGATCGGCGACCCTCTCGATCCTCGGGGCGGAGGAGGCCGTTGCCGTGTCGACGGCGGAGATGGCTGCCGCCGTCGCCGAGATTGACGAGGCAATGGCGACGGAAATCCTGCTGGAGGCCGCGCCGTCTCCCCCTTCGACGCTACCGGGTGCTGGCGTCGCGAAAAAGGGAGGAGAAGCTTTGCTAGAGAGGCGGCATCATGATGCTATTCTCTTCCCCCGCCGCGATGCGGACCTCGAGTGGGCGGTTCAATCTATCGGACCGACTCTGGAGCGGGCGTTGAAGGGAGCCGCTGATCAGGCCCTCGTGGAGGCTTGGAAGATAATAGGGCTGCCTGTTTAAAGTAGGGCATTCTCCTAGCTTTTCGGATATGATATGGGGAGCAGAGAGAAGACGCTAGGCCAGAGGGGGGAAATCACTCACTCCTGACCTTGAGGGTTCGCCAATGTTTTACATACGTTGTTATATAGTCCATTCCTAGGTGTATAGAGGGAGAAGAAGTCTCTCATCTACAACCTACTACTCACTCGGGTAGGTAGGTAGGTAGGATGTTACCTCCAAAACACGACTTGATAGGCCTTTTTCCTCGCGATTCATACCATATGTATGTAAGTTAATATATCCAACTGACTTGACACGTCGGTGACGCAGAGAAGCTTACTTCCTCGCTGCCTTGTTAATATTTCACTTCCTCCTCCCCTCCACCCTCCTCCGTATCCGACGAATCATGGCCATGATATGCCTTGACCCTGCTCCACCAAGCCTTAGCATCATCGACCTCTTGCTTCGTCTCATCAACATAACGTTGGATCTTTTCCTTTGTCTGCTCGTAAAGTTCGGCGTCTGCTTTCTTGTAGTTCTCAAAGGCTTCCTTGCTCGACTTTTGCAGATATTCAAAGGCTTCCTTGCATGACTTTTGGAGATATTCAAAGGCTTCCTCGCGCGACGTTTTCCAAAGTCTGGATATCTCAATCTTCGATGACGACGCGGGGAGGTCGGCCATGATCTCGTCAAGCCTGTCGACCATCGCTACGAAGTCACCGCATGAGGAATCGTCTTCGTCTTCGTCCAACAACAGGGACCAGTCGGATCCGAACTCATCTTTCAGCTGATCCCGCTGTGACGGCACGTGTTGTTGTGATTCTTCTCCTGGATAACTACTATCTTGACCGCTGGGGATTACGCTCGCTGAGCTTCGGCGGGCAATCTGTCCATCAGGCCGCGGACTGGCCATGGCGAGCCCGACGATGGCGACGAGCAGCTGGAAAAAGGTTGAGATCTTCATGGTTTTGTGTGTGTGGGAATAATAAAAGGAGAAGATTCGGGAGAGAAAAGCCTTGGATTAGGGGGGAATCTCTGATTAGGACGAGATGATTGATGGAGAGGGAACGAATAACGAGAGATCTGGATGAAAACCATGAGATCTGGTGCGGATCTTTTTATAGATGATATCTGCTGTTTAAACTGACCCACTCCAGGGCCCTGTTGTCAAGGTTCACGACTCCGAACATCACTTTGCTGACCTGCAAAATCAATCCCTGTGTAATCCCACGGAGAGAGAGCCCTATCATTGCCCTGCAAGAATAGAGGGGGGGAAAACAGAGTTTGGCATGAACCAAGTCAGCCTCTCCTCTGGGGTGTCCCCTGTTTACTACACGTCCGTCACCTGATGATCAGCAGTGATTCTTTTATCCGTATTAGAGGAAGAAAACTGGTTGAAACCGGTGAAGGAAGCCATAATCTTTATTGTTCATCTACCTATCAAGAGACCTTTTCGAAGACGAATAGTCCTCTTTGCAAGTATATGAACCTACCTACTAACCTGCTATAGTATATATATTAGGAAGAATCTTTGCAAGGTGTTAGGAACTTAGAGAGTTATAGTCGGGATCGGAAGGTCACGTAATAAGAAATATATATATAAGAGAGAAATATATATAAGAGTATAAACGTAGGTATATATATAGGAGAACTATAAGCTCTAAAGTCCTTAACTAATAGTCGGAAGACCTTAAATATATATATAATCTAATCCTTATTTATAAGGAAAGCTCTAAGGGCTTTTAGTTATTACTAAGAGAGAAAAATAATTATTATTAGGGTAATAATTCTTTAATATCTTAGTATTAGAGATTTTTTATAAAGTTCTTCGTATTATAGTAGGTTATATAATATCGACTAGGTCCTTTTTTTCTAATATACCCCTATAGGTTTCCTAATCTTAATTCGGGAACCTAGAGTAAAGGAAAGGAGGGATATAGTTAAGTAAAGCTATTATAAGATTTTTTATCGGAGTTAATCGTAGTTATTATTATTATATTTATACTATTATTAGTTATTATAGGTTAATACGTTATTCTTTAAGCCTAAGGTATTTACTTATTATAAATTTATTTATTTAATCCTATAAGTATTTTTTCCTCTTTTTCTTCTTTTTATTTTTACTTTTATTATTATTATTATTATTATTACTTTTAAGGTTAATTCCCTAGGGTAATTATAGCCTATAAGTTTATTACTAATTAGTATATATATAGAACTATTTTATTAGTATAGCCAATAATTACCTAATTATTAAGGAGATACTATTAGGTTTTAATAATAATAAAAGCGAAATTCTATTAGTATTATACGATAATACTATTTATCTAGAGGACCTAAGTATTATAATACCCTCTACCTTAACCGATTTAGCTAAAGATCCTTATACTATAGATATTAATAGCGATAATAATAATAATAGTATTATTAAGAATACGCTTTATTATTAAGCTATATATTTAATAATTTTCTTTAAAGTATTTAAAACTAACCTAGTATATAGTACTCTAAGCCTATTATTATACTAGGAGAATTATAGGATTAACCGTATACTATTTACCTCTCGTATAACGTAGAATATTACGCTTAGGCCGGGTTTATACGCGTAAAATCCTATACTAAATACGTATAAAAGGGGAGGAAATATAAAAATAAGCCTCTAATCCTCCGAGATATTATAACCGCTTAGAATACGGCCGCGGTATCTACGGGGCTAGAAGGCCTATTAGCTAAGTCTAAGGAAGAGTATTATAAGTAGTTCTTTTCTATTATTTCTACTTTTCGTTACTTATAGGTCCTTAAGGCAACGGGATTTATCCCTTAATAAGAATTTTTATATTTTATAAGATTTTTATTAGTATTTAGTTATTAATCGTATATAGGGGTATTATCGAGAAGGCCCTCTTAGGCTACGTTTTAATTAAGGCTATTAACCTAGGTAAAGTAGCCGGAAATAATAATAATAATATTAATAACGATAATACTAATAATAATAACGCTAATAATAATAGTACCGACGAAGATAAGCGGGATAATAAGGTCGATAATAAGGCTATTCCTAACGATAGCGAAGATATTATAGGGGTAGTACTTAGCCTTATAGCCTTTTTTAAATATATCGCTAGTATAGAGGATTATATATCGATACTTAAGACTCGGGCGGAGACTAAGACTACCGTCTTTTAGGCGGAGTTTATTACTATTCGTATAGAAAATACGCAAAATAAGAAGAAGATAATAACCTTATTACTAGCTATACTAAAAGGTTCTTATAAGAGAGGTATAGCCGGGGGGGGGAGCTCGTTAAAGAAGAGGGCTATAGTACGTAAGAATTAATTCGTTTACTTATTTCCGATTTATTCTTTTATACCCTAGGATTTATTATAATCCTTATTCTTTAATTCCCTAGTATTAATTACGGGAATTATTTTATCCTATTTATTAAGTAGGGACTTAATATCCTATAGGCTTAATTTTTAAATTAGTACTTTAAAGGATATATTTTATAGGGGCTTTATAAGGCTATCTATAACTATTATATTAATCGGTATATAAATAACTCGAATTATTCCCGCTTTTACCTTTTACTATAGCTAATAGTTATAAATATTTATATATTTTAATCGGGTCTATAGCTAATATACCTCTTTATTTACGATGCCTATTATTTAAGTATTATTATACTAGATAATAATCCTCGTATTATCGAGCTTAACCAAGAGTTCCTATAGTAATCGACTAGTAAATATCGATTTTTTTACTACCTATAAGAGGGCTAATAGCTCTACCTCTATTATTAACGTTATTATTATCCGCTATTTATTTACGCTCTAGGTAATTATACCTCCGAATAGCCTAATAATATAGGCTTAAGAGCTATATTAGTCGGGATTATCCGTAAAAAATACGTTACTTACTACTTCTAGGTTATTATTACCCCCGAAGGTAAGGCTTAGATCCTAAGTTAATTTAAGGTAGTAAAGGACCCGATTAATTACCTTATAGTATTCGGGGCCTGGATTTCTATTATACTATACTAATCTTAAAATAGTAAATATAATATCTAGCCGGGTTATTACTATAATAAATATAGTAAATCCGATCTTCTTTTAATAGCTTTATATTAGTTAGAAAGATAATTACCCTTTAAAAATAGTTAGGGGGATTACGCTTATTAGGGTAAGGAAGACTCCCTTTTTATCGGTAAGTTCCGCTATTTTATTAATATAAGCCCTTTAGGAAAGCTAGATTTTCCGCTAAGATTAGTCGCGAAGGACTTATAGACTAATAAACTAGCGAATAGCCTTACCGCCTATAAGGATATATTATTCCTAAAGCTTTTTTTATATTTTAATACTTAACTCCGAGGATTCCTTTATATAACCGAAGATAATATTATCGATATAAAAGAAGACGATAATACCTTCCCGTATTATATAGTAGGGTTTACTAGGAATCTTATAGAAATCTATTTATTATAGCGTATTAGTTAAGTACTTATACTATAAGAGAGGTAATTTCTATAGCCCGTATAATACCCTCTTTAGCCGTAAAAGTTATCTAGGCTTCGTATACCTAGTAGGTATTCTTATAAATATATTCTCGTTAAAGGGAGTATTAACGAAAGTATTTACTATATTATATTAAGTAAGCTTAAAATCGAATTATACTACTACTATAATAAATATACGGAAGCTTCGTATAATAAGTATAATAGTATAGGTCTTTTCCTCTATTACCGGTTATTAATCCCCGCGTATAACTACTCGGGCTTTATATTTAATTAGCTTATTATTCTTATTAAACTTATATATATAAACCTATTTATAATTAATTACTCGCTATATTACCTTTTAGGATAGGATCTCCTCCTATAAGTCCGAGTATTCCTTATCGTAACTCTATAAGTAATTAGCTTTAGCGTTTAGGAATAGGTTTTTTAGTAGGTACTTAAGTATTTATATATAATACCTCGGGGGAGGTAGAAGATCTCCTCGTTTAATTCCTTTAGCTATTATAAGCTATAGGATTATCGTTTTATCGACGAATTTCCCCGTATTAATATTCTTCGTAAGAGGATTAGTAAGGGTATTAGTATAAAAAGCCGTATACTATACGCTATTTTCTACTCTTTATCTCCTCTTCGAATATATTCTTTACGTTTTCTTATTACCCTCGTTATTATTAGTCTTCTACTTACTTTTCTTAATTCGATCTAATACTTATTATAATTACTCTTTACCGATTAATTTAGATAATCCCTAGTATAAACCTTCGGGTATCCCCTTAGGATATTACTAATAATTATAATTTCTAGCTATTATTATAATAAAAAGGCTTATAGGTAGGCTTCTTAGTAAAATAGGGTATTTTAAGGTAGAGGAGTCTTCCTTTATACTCTTACCCTTTTTATTTAGGGTACTCGCTTAGGGCTTTTTAGTAGAATTCGTTTGGTTTTTTTTATATTTACTCGTTTAAGGAACTAAGGCTTTATTATCCGATTTATTTTCTCGGGTTTTTAGGAAATTATTTATATTAATAACTCGGCTTATATTTTCTTTATCTTCTACCTAGGGCTTTTTAACCCGAGGATTATTCGCTTTATACTCTAGTATTATAATATAGGTTAAAATATTTATAATAGTCTTCGGATTAATTTTATATAAACTATTATAAATATAGTTAATACTCCCCGAGAAAATTTCTCTTTTATCGAAAAGTATATCTTAGGTAGAGATAATCTTATCTTTTATTAGTATTTAGATTCGATAAATATTAAAGGAATTATATTTAATTAAGTATTTAATCTATACTTTAGGGTTAAGTTAATATAGTTTCTTTATACCTACTTTAGTATTAATTATTATAGCGTATACTTTATAGCCGTATACCCGGAGATAGCTAAGGTATAATTTCCGCTTAAAAACGTATTCGAATAGAGTTTTCTACTTATTACTATACTAGGGCGTACGATTATATAAATATACTATAGTCTAGAAAATCGTATACTAGAAAAGTATAGGAAGGTTTCCTTTTATAGCTTATACCTTCGTTTTAAGGACTCTTCCGACTTTCTTAACTCTATTATTTTACTCTTAAGTATATAGAGTAGAAGGTTTAATTTTAATACTTTTTCTTATAAAAAAACGGTATATTTCGGGCTTAAGAAGGACCTCTTTATTATACTTAATTATATAGATTTTAAATAAGTATTAGTAAATAAAGTAATTAAACGCTAACTCTAGGGCGCTTAGAAATTATAGTTATTTTTAATCTTTAAGATAATAATCCTAAGTAAAACCTAATACCCTATTTATAATTAGTATAATAGATTTAAAACCTATAGAATTAGGTTTAAAATTATAGAAATTAATTATAAGGGTATTTCCTAGGGTTTCTAAGTAATCTTATAATTTCCGACTAATTTAATAGGTAATCTTAATTATAGTATAATTCTCGTATTCTATAAAAGGGATTTTATCCTTTTTTTATAATTATATTCGAATACCCCTATAAGTATTTAAAATATACTTTAAAGCTTATAAACCCGGGTAACCGAGTTTATAATACTATATAATTACTATCGATTTTTAACCCTTTTTAAATATTATCGAATTATATATATTTTAACGAGTTATAAAGGCTATAGGGGTAACCAGGTAGTATTTAAGTATAAATTAATTATAATAAAGGTATACTTAAGCGATTAAATCCCCTAATTTTATTCGGAAAGCTAATATATTATATTTTAGTAATTTATCCTACTAGATTCCTTTTTATTAGAATAGCTAGTATAAGACTAAGTTATATATAAAATTTTAATAAAATACTACCCCTTATAATTATAAGGTTATTCGCCTAGTCCTAATTAATACGCTTAGTTATATATTTTCGTATCCTTAAATCGGGATTTATACGTTTCCTACTTATACGAAATCGCTAGGGTTTACCCTTCGGAAGTTTATAAAGCGAAAAATATTATTAAAAATATAAATTATTATACTAGAGTCGAGAATTATAGAGTTATAAAGGGGATACTCTATTATAGAAAATACTAAGCCTATATTTTATATATAAAAATATACTAAGGCTTACCCCTTTTTATACGATAGGTAAAAGGAAGAAGACTTATTCTAGCTATTATTCTAGCCTATTCTTCCTTATACTAGTCTTTCCTATACGATTCTTACGCCTCGTATATCCTATTATTATACTAGTATATTATTATAGAGTATATAATAGTACTCCCTCTTATATATAGTTAAATTATATAGAGGGTATAGGGGGTATTTTCCTTTATTCGAACTATATCCTATAGGATAATTACGTTTTTCTTTTTTTCCCTTATCGTATCCTCGACGGTTATTATACCTCTTTTTATTATTAGGTTAATACCTATTAGTTTAATCCTAGTCGTTTCTTCTAGGATACTAATCTCTTAAGTTTTTATTAATAGTATTATAATTAATATTATTATTTTTCTTATTATTATTTCTACTATTATTATTATTCTAGGAATTATTATTATTCTTATTATTCTAACTATTATAAATTAATAGGAATACTCTTTTATTAATTTTTATAGTATTTCGAGCGTTTAGAATACTCTTAAGGTATAATATAAACGACTTAGTAAACGTTTAAATACTAAATCCTATAATATTAGTATAGTTATTCTCCTTAAAGTTCTACGCTTAAGATATAAGATATTCGTATTAATAGACTACTTTAAGGAAATCTAGAACCTAGGTATATTTATCTAATACTTATAAGATTCCTTTAGTTTATATTCTTATTATAATCTTCTATTATTAAAAAAGCTAAGAGTATTAATTCTTAGGGGCTTTTTTAATATTAAGTATAGCCGAGTATTTATTATAGATTTTTATTCTAATCTATATATTTAAAGGCTTATATATAGCTTTAATTTTAGTATACTATATATTTAGATTATCTTTATTATAATAGTAAATAGCGAGGATCTCCTTATTAACCGTATTCTTAATCTAATATTTTAATTCCTTAACTTCTTATTAGAGTTTTATTTATTCGGCTTTTTCTTCCTTATAAATATTAATTTATATTTATTATTATTTATATTTATAATCTTATTTATTAATAGAAATAATATTAGTATTTATAATAGGAGGATATTATAATTCCTATAGGAATTCTTTATAGCCTTAAATCTACTCCTATAGTTTCGTATTTTTTATTCGGCTTATAAGTAATAATTATTAGATTCGCTAATTAGAATTTAAAATAAGGGTAATATTTTTCTTAAAGCTTATTTTTCTTAATAATAACCTTTAAAAACCGAAGATATTCTATTAATTAGTTATCGAAAAATAACCAGGTTTTCGAAATAATTAAAATAGCGGTTTTTAACTATTAGGAACTTAGAGAATTATAATCGGGATTAGAAGGTTATATAATAAAAAATATATATATAAAAGAGAAATATATATAAGAATATAAATATAAGTATATATATAGGAGAATTATAAGCTTTAAAATCCTTAACTAATAATCGGAAAACCTTAAATATATATATAATCTAATCCTTATCCGTAAGGAAAACTCTAAGGGCTTTTAGCTATTATTAAGAGAGAAAAGTAGTTATTACTAGGGTAGTAATTCTTTAATATCTTAGTATTAGAGATTTCTTACGGAGTTCTTCGTATTATAGTAGGTTATATAATATCGACTAGGTCCTTCCTTTCTAATATAAGGGACTGCTTATAGAGAAGAACTCCTAGAGATTTAACTATAAGCCTTTCTCTTAAAGCCTTTATTTCAATGGAAAAGGATTTTTCCCTTTCTCATCATTTCAACCGTGTTCCTCTTCTTTCTCTGCTGTTTCTGTTCCTCGGACTTACCCGACACGTCGTTACGTACTAATCTTCACAAGTCAATACGAGGCCATCGTGATAGTGAAAGAGCACGTGGAAGAATAATAATAAAGGGGGTAAAAAAGCTTGTTCATCCTTGGCTCTCTTATCATCACCGGTCCGCATCTCCCTTGCTCATCGGAGTTCACCGACATCTGGGCAGAAAAAACCTCCCCTGGTAGCAATGAATTCTATTTCTAGTATACTGGTATGATGGCCCCGTCTTCTTAATCAGAGCCAAACTAGGAAAATCTACTATTCTGTCCTAGGTCTATCTCAGCATAAATAGGCTGCTTGCTATCTGCCCGGTTGAAAGGCTGCGTTCCTCCTTTCCTTTGCTTTGGATTTCACAGCGTGGTGCTCTTCACAGGCTTGCAAATGACTGCTTATAGTCGTGCCGTGATCGATTCTATTCCCTCTCCTACTACCGTGTCATGACGCTTCCCAGGAAAATATCCTTCTAAACGGATACTTTGTAATAACTCCCTATAACTCCTGGCTATGACATACTTCTCTAATCTCCAGACACTGTCTAGGTGCCCCTTTCCGTCCGCCTCTCGCCACATAACCAACACAGCTTCGACTCATGCGTAATTTTTCCCACCATTCCACTTGCTCACCGCATCGAGATACTGCTTCTTTCCCTTCTTCGAGAGGAAAGAATAAATCAACTCCTAAAGAAGTACCCCCAAATTTTCAGCGACGAAGCTCGATCATCTCACAGATACGTGTGTGATATTGCTTACCGTTGCGGGACCGTACAGCTTCTTCTTGAGCTCGGGAGGGACGTTATACTGGGCCTTTAACGCCTCCGTCGCGACCCTGATCGTGGTAAAGATGTTATTGCTCGCCGGATACGGTCGCCAGCCCAGATGGGTAGGCAGCCTCTCCTGCTCGAAGAGGCAGCGGACCCAGGACAGCTTTGGTTTGTGATCGTATCCGGCCCCGAGCGAAGTCAACAGCATGGCGGCCTCGATACCGCCCAGCTCGGCCGCCATGTAATCGTACTCGAGCTTGGGATTCTTCCTCCGCTGCTCGTTTACGCGTCGGGCGCGGGCCTTTCCCAGCGTCTCGGCCGTGACGTACTCCGACTTTCCCAGCTCGACCATGGTAGAGGCCCATATAGTGCGGTTGAAGACGTTGTTGTTGCCGAGGGCTACGTCTTCGCGCGATAGGCTTACGTCGTGCTCGATCGGCTTCTTGTGTCTCCTCAGGTCCTCGAGATCGAAGTAGGAGTCTTTGGGGTCGACGTTGATCACGTTGTGCGCTGATAGGCCACAGACGGCGTAGGTGGCGCCCAGACCGAGGAAGCATCCTTGTATGGCCTCGTTGAAGTTGATGTATCGCCCCGTGCGGTTGATGTAACCATGATTGGCGAGGGAGTTTAAACCAGGGCAGGGACCTCGAGCTATAAGAGAAGGAATCCAGGTCAGCGATTCAGGTGAGTCGAAAGAGGTTTTGACGGAATAGCATGTACAGTCATGAGGCCTTGGTCGTTGAAACTGGTTCGGACCGGTAGCCAGGGGGTCATTGGCTGTCGGGAAGAAGGATAATAGGAAGGGGATGTAGAAGCCGGCTACGGGGGTAACGGACTGGGGCAGAGTGACGGCCGCGTATAGGAGAAGAAGGAAGCGCATCTTTTCTTTCCCGCGTAAGAATGACGTGAAGATGAAAAGCCGTTGAACGGATACATGCAGAGAGAGGAGGGGGGGGGGAATAGAGAAGGCTTGTCGAGATGGTACGCTTTATCCATCTTTGACATGGTCGAAGAGTCTCAGACAACTTGCATTTTCGCGTGTAAGCAGGCTCAACACTACTTGAAGGTCTCACCAGCAGCGTGGCAGACATAAAGATGTGAATAGGGTGGTCGGTTTCATCCCCTTGTTGAGAGCATGGACGAGAAGGGGTAAACTCATTTCACGCTCTCGAGGGAGGCTGGACGTCTCACCATGACCAACTACTACTCTCTTCCTTCCGTATAAGACGGACGATATAGCTTCTACGTCGTCTTTCCTCATCACAATCTTCAGGTAGAAAGCATTCCACTCATTCAAAAGAAAACTACCTATGGCACAAGGGGAGGGGGAAAAAAAGGGGGGGTAAGGAAAACTCCTAAGGGTGATGACTGCTCCACGCAACCTGAGAATAAGCAGCCGAATCCCTAACCCCAACCATAGTCCTAGCATTGATCCTCTCAAAGTCCTCCGCCGTCGCAACCGGACCGCTATACAGCAACGCGATCCAGATCCGATCGCCGAAGCCTACTATTTCGGGAACTGGTCACCGAAAGACTGCTCGTTAATGAATGAAAGAAAAAGAGGACGAAGAGAGAGAGACAGACAGAGAGGGGAAAGAGAGGGGAGAGGGGAGAAGAACGCACCGGAGTAGATGTAGGCGGACGAGCATCCCGGCGTCTTGATACAAAGCTGAACGGCCTTATCCCCCCACGCTGTCGAAGTCATGTCCTCGTACGGTCCCGTCGTGCTGTAGAGCAGCCTCTTGGATAGGGACTCTTTCGGCAACCAGTCGAGAGGCTCGTCCAGCGCCAGCTTCCTAAAGGCCGCCCTCGCGCCGCTCGCCGTCAGGGCCGCGGCCATGAGCAAGCTTGATACCTTCATCTTGCTGATCAAAGGAGGAGAGTTGGGAGATGGCGCGTGTGATTGGTAGCCGATGAAAGTCTGCTCACTGCTACCTACGTGTCTACACCAGTCCTTACCTCCGTGCCCGTTTATATATACATATGCTTCTGCTCGAGCGATATCCGTCGTCTTCTTCGAGGGTCAAGATAACACCAAAAGTCAAAAGCGGCGTTAGTAGCAATACGATACCGACGACACCGATCGGGTGCTTAATATCGACCACTCTATCCAGTTTATTGGTTATACACTCCCAATCGAGGCCCATCCCGAACGTGACAAGCCTCTAACCTCATCCTCAAGGCCTCGTATATACATACATTCAAAGGCCGACGGTTTCATTATAGCGCTCCCATCGCAACACTGCTCGTTGCAAGCTTTCACGAGAGTATCCCCTTTCTTCTCATGCTCGTCTTCACTTTCAAGGAGGCTACCCAATATCGTATCTGCCTCACTCACACCAATCTTGTCAACCCCACGATCCCAATAACTCGGCTCGAGGGAGAGGAAAAAAACCTTCTTTCCCATTTATTGGTATCCAGCTCTCTCTCTCCGAGGTGTCGTCATATGAGCAGGTCCCACATCACCAGGAAAGCGCAAAGCCCGCTGGCGGCGAAGAAGGTGTAGCGTGCCGCGCTCGGTCGCTGCGTCGCCTGCTTCAGCTGCTTGTTGCCGCCTCCGACATTATCCGTCGTCGAGAGCGAGTCGGCAACGAGCTGCTCTATGTGCGCCGACTGCGTCGCCAGGTTATTCACCAACAGCGACTGTAGCTCCGAGATCTCGACGAGAGACTTTTCCGCCGTTCTGTTTTTTTTTTTCCCTCTCTCTTTAGTTCAAGCGTGACATTAACTTAAAGACGCAGCCAACATACCTGACTTTATCCAGCTTGCTCTCGTAATGCTCCATCATGTCATGATTGTCCTCTTCAAACATCTGGATCTGCTCCTGCGTCAGACCATGCTGAGGCTCATGCGACGCCGTCGTATGTGGCGCCGCTTCAGCCGGTTTGAACATGTCAACCGCTGGCGGCGGCATGAAGACGCGCGACTTCTCCATTTCCCGCGTCAGCCTCGTCTCCATCATGTCCTGCTGCGTACGGCAACACAGCTCGAGCCTCTGCCGCAAAAACCACAGCACACCGTCGCGATGAACGTCCGTATGCCGCGCTCGTGCCTCGGCCGCGGCATGTTCCGTCGACTTGGCGGCGGCCTTGACGCCTCCCGAGGCCCAACTGCTCAGGGAGCTGAGACCGCCGGCATATTTGCCGCGGATAACGGCCGATTCTGTCTCTCGACGAAGCTGTTCCGCCTCGTCCAGCGCTCGTATCCCCGCGTTGAGCTCGCGTATCATCTGCTTGGCGTTGGCGTCCACATCCTCTCGGTCGCGATCCGTCAATACCCGCGGCTGGCCGGGCACTGAACGACCGACGACCCGCGCCGTCGACAGGTAGGCCTGTCTGACGTTTCTCAGTTC
This sequence comes from Ophiocordyceps camponoti-leonardi (nom. inval.), assembly GCA_003339455.1. Lineage (NCBI taxonomy): Eukaryota > Fungi > Ascomycota > Sordariomycetes > Hypocreales > Ophiocordycipitaceae > Ophiocordyceps > Ophiocordyceps camponoti-leonardi. Next base: position 424,103 of record PDHP01000006.1, read on the forward strand.
GCCATGAAGGCGGGATATGTGCGCGTTCTGGTCTCGCGACTATCAGTCAAGTGGGCGCGAAGGCCTCCACCGAGGGATGCAGTCGGGAGAGAAACGTACGATGCGATAGGCCTCGCGTAGGAAGCCTTCGAGTGCGTCGGCATCGAGCTTCTTCCTCCCCGCCGTAACCGGCGCACCGTGATCGGTTAGAAGCGCATTGAGATTGGGCGTCAGGTCGGTAGACGGCAGGATGGCGTGAGCCATGGCTAGCCCTTAGGAATGCAGCAGCTGGACGACAAGAAGGTTGGAGGTATAGCTTCTCTGGCCTCTGAAAGAGATGATGAGTCATCTTCATGATGATGAGTCAGCGAACATCTTTCTCTGCACCCGTTATTGCATCCTAATAAGTCATTCCACGGGAATAGGATGACTCTCTAACAAGGTCTTTGGCACACACATCAGCAGCCGGATTGATCAGCCGTCCTGAGCTTCAAGAACCACCGTCTAGCACATACATACGTCATATCCACCTATCAGTACCTAGGTCGGTATGAATCGACCAACTTGCGGGGGGCATCTTTTCTCCTCTCTTCTTCTTCATGTGGCGCGGTAACGGCGGATGGCGCGCTCGAACTGCATGCAGCTCGATGCAGAGTCTCCTTCGCAGGGGTTCACCTGCACGGCGAACGACGCGGAGAAGATTAGCCGCTCCACGCCCGTCTATTCATCCTCAAAAAATACAAGTCAAGAGAGGGCCTCTTCAAGAGGATAGTATGTATGTGAAATATATATATATATATATGATGAGTTAGATATCGCGGGAGCCTACCTAGATGAACACGGCTTAGCAACTCCGGCGAACGGCCCAGACGCCACCAACAAAGTACCACGACGGGCTTCACTCCGCCGACGTCATGCCGTACCGTCTCCGTATCACCTCCGTACTCGGCCCTCACTGTTTACGTACCTACAGCACGGGCCGTAGTCGAAAGGACCAACGGCAGCGATGATGCACATACCTGAGAGACACCGCGGGATACTTCTTCTCGCCTCATCCTCCCATGCCAACCAGTACCCGAGAAAGATCTATCATCTATCTATCCGGGTAACGGGGCAAGGATCGAAAGTGCCGCCCGCCCGCCCGCCGCCACTGACGGTAGAGGACGAACTCGCCCGCGATGCCCTGCATGTTCTCGCTTCGGAACCTGGCCGGCCGGAAGTCTCCCGAGGCGTTCATGCACTACCATGCGGCGACGTGTGACGAGCCGCCAGTCTATCACCATAAGTACCCTGGTTGAGGCTCCTCCAATCTGGTGTGAATAGAAATCCCCAAGTTGAAGAGCGTCTCTTCGTCGCAAACTCCAACGCTATTCCTCCCCCCCCCCCCCCCCCCCCCCCCCCCCCCCCCCCCCCCCCCCCCCCCCCCCCCCCACCCGCCCCAACCACCCCCACACG
>PDHP01000006.1:425546-452678 GCA_003339455.1 Ophiocordyceps camponoti-leonardi (nom. inval.)
CCCCCAACAGCCCCCGCGCGTCCCCCCCCCCCCCCGGTGGGCACAGAACACCCCCAACCGCAGACCCGCCCCTCCGCCCCAACCCCCACCCGCCTCCCCCCCCCCCCCCCCCCCCCACCCCTTCTTTCTCGTTCTCTTCCCCAGTGTTCAAGAGAGAGAAGAATCAAAGACCATGGATCTTGAAGCTCGACGTCCGACGCCGCAGTCTAGTAGTGACCATCTTCGCCCCGACCGGCCGGCGCCGTCATCGGAGCCGGAGGAGGATGACCCTCCGTACAGCGCCTTCTCACGGCGGACCCGGATATGGATCACGGCCATGGTCACCATCTCGAGCCTCGTATCGCCCGCCACGGCCAGCATATACTTCCCCGTCCTCAACGCCGTGGCCGACAGCCTCGACGTCTCCATCTCGCTCATCAACCTCACGCTGACGACGTACGTCGTCTTCCAGGGCCTGTCTCCCACCGTCTTCGGAGACTTCGGCGACATGGCTGGTCGTCGGCCCGCCTTTGTCGTCGCCTTCACCATCTATCTACTCGCCAACATAGGTCTTGCCCTGCAGCGAAACTACGCCGCCCTCCTCGTCCTCCGCTGTCTGCAGTCGGCCGGTAGCAGCGGCACCCTGGCTCTCTGCTTTGCCGTCATCGCTGACATTTCCTCGACCGAGGAAAGGGGTGTCTACATGAGCTTCGTCAACACCGGCATCAACTTGGGCGCGTCTTTGGGGCCCGTGCTCGGGGGTGTCCTGGGTCAGTTTCTCGGTTGGCCGTCAGTCTTCTGCTTCTGTGCCATCTTCGTCACTCTCTGGCTCATCCCTTGGATCCTGTGCGTGCCCGAGACGTGCCGTGCTGTTGTCGGCAACGGCTCCGTCCCCCCACCTACTTGGGACATGACGCTCGTCGACTTCATCCGCTGCCGCGGCGTAAATCAGCGTCCAGATACAGCGCCCAAGGTTCATTTACGGCTCCCCAATCCGCTGCGGACGCTCCATATCGTCTTTCGCAGGGAGGAGGGCCTCATCCTGCTCATCTCGGCCATCATCTACCTCAACTTCATCCTCGTGTCCGTCACGCTGTCGACCTTGTTCAAGAGCATTTATCAGTATAATGAGCTCGAGGTGGGCCTCTGCTACCTGCCCTACGGCATCGGCTGCTGCCTGGCCTGTCTCGCCCAGGGCTTCGTCGTCGACTGGAACTATCGCAGGGTCGCCCGCCAGCGCGGCTTGCCGCTGCGCCGCGGTAAGAGCCACAACCTCACGGATTTTCCCATCGAGTCGGCCCGCATCCAGCTCGTCTATCCTACCTTGCTGGTTGGGGCTGTCGCCCTCATCGGCTGGGGCTGGGCCCTTCAGGCCGAGACCAACGTGGCTGCTCCCCTGGTGCTCCTCTTCTTCATCGGCATGCTCGTGCCACCATCCTTTAGCGTCCTCAACACGCTCATCGTCGATCTCAACCCTGACGCCCCCGCCACGGCCGCCGCGGCCAACAACTTGGTGCGCTGTGCTTTTGGTGCTGTGGCGACGGCCGTCATCGAATACATGCTCAACGCCATGGGTCGAGGCTGGTGCTTCACATTTCTAGCGATGCTCATGCTCATCTGTTTCGCCGGATTGAGAGTCTTGGAGAAGTGCGGTCCCCGTTGGAGGGCCGAGAGGGCCGGTCAGACAGCCGTCGAGGAAAGACAAAGCGTGTCACCGGAGAAGTGATAAGCAAGGGGATGAAGGAACTAATATGCGTTTTTAAAAGAAGAAGAAAAAAGGGGGGACATGTACACGAAGCATAGCAACGGCGTTTAATGTCAATACCAACTTCCCTTTCCCGCTCCAACTCCTGTAGGCTGCATCCACATAGGTATGATAATGAAAATTTCCTTCACAAAGCTGTCACTGCCCGATCCACAGACAGTCTTTGGGGCTCCCACATAAGCCAATCCGATCGAGTCGTACTGTCGTTGCTGTCAGCCTCAGTCTGGTCTTTGAACGGATATGAGGACGCACGGTAATAGACCCATGGCATTGATCTTCCAGATACCCACTGCTAATGCCACAAGCTGCATGACGACATATACGAGCTTGGTCTGTAGCAGCTTAGCCTCGTTGCCGTCGGTGCGAAACTTCTCAAAAGCCTGATTCGTGCTCATCAGGCCGACGAGGGGATTTTTAAAGGCCATGAAGACCATCATGATGCTGAATATTTGCAACGAGTTGCCCGACATGTACATCATGATGGCCGTCATGGGCAGCGACTTGACGGGCGCCAGGGCCACCTCCCAAGCCTTCTTGAGCTTCAGCGTCTCCATCTCGTCCTGCGTCGGGGCTGGCCGTTTGGGCTGCAGCCTGCCATCCCTCTTCTGCGTTTGAACCTGTCAGCCTCTTACTTGGCAAGCGCGCCGAGAGCAGCGGTCTCACCTTGGAGCCGGACGTGTTGGAGGTGAAGCCCGGGGGATCCGGGATGCCGGGCACGCGATTCCGGGCGGCCGGCGGAGCATCGAGTTGGACGATCCACGGAGGTGCGGCGGACGAGAGAAGAGACGAGTCCATGCTGTGGCGTGGAGAGAGCGAAGCGCCTGGCACGATGTCGTTGATGTCGTTGGAGCAAGGATGAAGGACAAGGTTGGGGGGGTTCGGGACGATGACGACGGAATGAAGGGTGGAAGCCACGGGAGGAGGCGGTACTTTGACGTTAGCACGACGCCTTGACAGTCGGCTGCTGGTGTCGATGACCAGCGAGTAGCTTGAATCCAGGAACCGCTGACGTAATACCCCCCTGGTCAGGGCCCGCGAGGACCCGCGAGGGCCTCTGAAGAAGGGCTCATCATGGAAAAATAAACGGGCCTCGTGGCATCCGAGTATCAAACGTTTCTCTCCACTTCATCCAACAAGTCATTCATGGGCAACGGCTCGATGTGACAAAACTCACCAGCCTGCTACATCAAGTCTTACCGATGACACGGCGAGCTCCCGACGACCTGAACGTGCTAGTCGCCAACGACAACCGGGGGTGGCTGGTCGGCTGCATGCGCGCTCAAAGACCACCCTATCCTACACCGAGCCGCCTCACTGTTCAGCGGGCGTGAGATTGTGGCCAGCCGGTAGTCTTGGTACCAGTAGCAGCCCACCATGGCGGCCAAGGATGGGGGCGGTGATTCCAAGCTCTTCTCTCGAGTAAGCCTCCAGCCTCGGCCCTTGGCGCCCTCACTGGACCGCTCGACGGTCAACGCCGAAAGCGCCATGTCCTTCATCGAAATGCACGCCGTGTCGTGGGAGCTCGAGAAGCTAAGCAGCAAGCAGGGCAAGGTGGCCGAGCTCCGGCTCGAGCTCAACAGCGGCGGCAAAAAGGACAAGAACTACTCGGCCAAGAAGATTGCCCTCAAGAGGATCGTGGCCAACATGACGATGAGCAACAACGACATGGTCGCCCTGTTTCCTGACATCATCGGCTGTATGACGATTCCCAGCCTGGAAATCAAGAAGATGTGCGTGTCGAGAATGCGCCGAGGCGGCTTCGGATGCTGACGCGTGCTGAAGGAGCTTCCTCTACCTCGTCAACTACGCTCGCGTGCGGCCAGACATGGCCACCAAAGCCATCCCCATCTTGGAAATGGTAGGCCGTTTCAAGACGTGACACATAATGGGAAAAGATGACTGACTTGGTATGCTCTGCAGGACATGGACGATCCCAACCCTCTCGTTCGAGCCCTTGCTCTGCGGACGATGACGTACATACACGTCCGAGAATTCGTCGAAGCAGCCGTACCGATTGTTCGTGTCATGCTGAGAGATTCGGATCCCTATGTGCGCAAGACTGCCGCCTTTGGTGTCGCCAAGCTATACGACCACGATCGACAGGTGGAACAATCCGATCTCATCGACCGACTAAACGCTCTGCTCAGAGACGACAACCCGACCGTCGTAGCCAGCGCGCTCGCAGCACTCATGGACATATGGGAACGCAGCGATACCATCAAGCTTACCATCGACTACACCAACGCGTCCAAGATGGTGTCGATGCTGCCAGACTGCTCTGAGTGAGTCTTGGCGCCCTGATTTTCCTCTCCTTCCCTTCTTTTCCTCCCCAACAAGTAGCGGCTGACGCTCTTATAAGATGGGGCCAAACATACATCCTCGAGGCGTTGATGTCGTACGTGCCGCAGGAGACGGGAGAGGCACTGCTACTTGCCGAACGCATCTCCCCACGGCTGTCTCACTCCAACTCGTCGGTCGTGCTGACGTGCATTCGGGTCATCTTGTACCTGATGAACTACATTGCCGATCAGCGGCAGATCTCGACTCTGTGCAAGAAGCTGTCACCGCCGCTGGTCACGCTGCTGGCCAAGGGACCGGAGGTGCAGTACTTGGCGTTGCGCAACGCGTTGCTGATCCTGCAGCGGCGGCCCGAGGTTCTTAAGAACGACATTCGCGTGTTCTTCTGCAAGTACAACGACCCAATCTACGTCAAGGTGACGAAGCTGGAGCTCATCTTCATGTTGGCCAACGAGAACAACATCGACGAGGTGCTTACGGAGCTGAGAGAGTACGCGACGGAGATTGACGTGCACTTTGTACGCAAGGCGGTGCGGGCGATTGGCAAGCTGGCCATTAAGATTGAGCCGGCGGCGCGCCAGTGCATCGACGTGCTGCTGGACCTGGTGTCGACCAAGGTGACATATATCGTGCAGGAGGCGACGGTGGTGATTCGAAACATCTTCCGCAAATACCCGAACCAGTACGAGTCCATCATCAGCACGCTCTGCGAACACCTCGACTCGCTGGACGAGCCCGAGGCCAAGGCGGCCATGGTGTGGGTGATTGGGCAGTACGCGGATCGGATCGAGAACAGCGAGGCGTTGTTGGAGGACTTTCTGTACTCGTTCGCGGAGGAGCCGGTGGAGGTGCAGCTGGCGCTGCTGACGGCGACGGTCAAGCTCTTTATCCAGCGGCCGACCAAGGGGCAGGAGTTGGTGCCGAAGGTGCTCAAGTGGGCGACGGAGGAGACGGACAACCCGGACCTGCGAGACCGGGCCTACATGTACTGGCGGCTGCTGTCGACGGACGTGAACGCGGCCAAGCAGATTGTCATGGGGACCAAGCCGGCGATTACGGCGGAGGCGGAGCAGCTGGAGGCGGCGACGCTGGAGGAGATGTGCCTCAACGTCGGGACACTGGCGACGGTGTACCTGAAGCCGGTGCAGGCCGTGTTCCGGTCGGCGCGGCCGCGCAAGCTGCTGGAGTCGCCGGCGCTGCAACGGCAGAACCTGGCCTCGACGGTGGCGGCGGTCCCGACAACGACGAGGACGGCAACTTCGGAGGACGGCGACGTGGCGCGGGCGGTGAGGGATGCCGACGCCTACTTTTCGGCACTGCGGATCGATGACGACGGCGGCTTGGGCGGAGTGGCGGGATATGTGGTCAGCGCACACGCGCCGCAGGCGGTGATGCAGCCGGCGGAAGGGGGGGGGATCAACGGGGACCTGCTGGCGTAGGTAGCTTTTACTGTTACGGTCATCTGCCCGGCCATAAGACGACAAGGCCTGTCAGTGTGCTTTATTAACTGTAGTATTCAGAGCTGGGACTCCGGGAGTCTAAAAAGTCTGGTCGCCTGCACATATGTACTATGTATGGATGTATGGCTATGACTATGAGTGATGGATGAATGGATGGATGGATGAGTGACTGAGTATTCATTCTTCTCCTTCTTCTTCTTCTTCAACAGCAGGACGCGGACCGTGCAGTTCGCAGATGAAGAAAATGCGGATACATCGATGATTGATGAATGTCGGATGATGATGATATCAATGATATGAATCCATATGCATGCACAAATTCATATCGTACCTACTATGCTGGGACTGCAACTGGGAGTATCGGCTGAGCTCTGCATGCACGTCTCCTGCAGCCAGGGTTCCTCTGTCAGAACTTGTCATGCTCTGCCGGCTCTCTCTCTCTCACTCTCCCTGTGTCCCCCTCTCAATCTCCAATCTCCATGCATTTCTCGATGAGGTTCCCGCGTTAGAGACGTGGCGTCTTCACTTCTCCTCCCCGGGGGGATGGCGGACCTCATAAAAGAGGCGTGCAATGCCGGCCTCGTAGTAGGGTGTACCTAGCCCGGTACCCGGCAGACATGTGTCCGGGCCGCGCCGTCAGCTGCGGGGAGATACCTCTGGTCACGGGTTCCCTTCTGTAGAGATGCAAGGTACACGAGACGTTGGATTCTGAGCCACATCATCTCCAGCCCGGGGGGGAAGAGGAGGAGGAGGAGGAGGAGTTGAAACCACCTCCGCCTCTCTCTCTCTCTCTCTCCCTCTTTGTGCGTGTGCATGTGTGTCTCTCTCTTCTCACTTCCTGCATCCATCCCGACACAGCATTCTTCACTGCTATCTCTCTCTCTCTCTCTTTGTCTCAACGTCTGCGTCTAAACCGTCCGCTCGCAGCGCCGCTAAAGCCTCGGCCTCCGGGCCAGGTTAATCCATCCGTCAACCTGAGCCTGAGGTACCTCCGTACTACCTACCTCCTCTACCGCACCCTACCGCACCTGGTAACTTTAGTATCTCCTTGGCCTTGCCGTCCCTTGATTTTTTTTTTTTCTCCTTGTCTCTCTGCCTCTCTCTATCCGTACTCTTCTCTACTCACCATCATCTCCTCATCTCTCCCGTATTTTCCCTTCCCCCCCCCCCAATCTCCTCCTCCCTTCCGTCTTTCGCTGTCGAACTATTCGGGTCTCTCCGTCCCTGGGCTGACGAAACGACGCGTTCAAAGCGTCCCGCCAAGTCGCCCCCCCGGCCCGTTCGCGCGGTTTGCCTCGAATTAATACAAGAGACAAGAGGGGGGGGGAAAAAACATTCACATCCCCATCTTCAAAACCCGGTTTTTCATGGGCTCTTCGCCTCGGCTTGTCTGTTTGTGTCCCTGCTGGGCTTGCCGCTTTCTTCGGTGCCACTCGACCGGCAGCTCCTCGCATCTCGTCCTCCCTGCCATCAATACTCGCTCTCGACACCCTGTCTGACCCAGTCTTTTTTTTTCTTCCTTGACTGTTTCGACCTCCCCAGTTGTCGCGGATCTTATGAATTGAGTCGGCCTTTTTTTTCCCGCCCGCCGCTGCCTTTGGCCCCCCAAGTCGCTTGCGATTGCCTGTTCACATGGATTCCAACATGGATAAGACGTCGTCGGCGACGGCCGCTCCGCACGCGCAGCCCATGGGCGAGATGGTTCCGTTAAAGGATATGGCGCAGCAGCAACCGGCTCGGCTCGGAGACGAAACCGAGGCTGGAGGCAGGCATGGTGCCGCCGCGCCTTCGGCTTCTCACAGCGGCGGCGACGACGAAGACGATGACGACGATGCCGCGTCCGACTCACGGCCGCTGTCGAAAGGCAAAGAGAGGGATCGAGACGGCACCGCCAAGCCCAGGCGGGAGTCTGTGGCCGCCATCGGCCCGGCGCAGGAGGATATCAGGCTCGCGGCCCTTGCTGGACCCGATGTCGGTCCGGTGTGCATCATTACGCTCTTGTTGACATCCGGAAGCCGTCATCCCTACAAGATCGACGCCAAGTATCTGGCCCGGAGAAACGTCGTCATACCCGAAGAGAACAACGACGGCTACCCCGATCCCTTCAGCATCAGCGTCTACACCTTGAAGGAGCTGATCCTGCGCGAGTGGCGGACCGACTGGGAGGCCAAGCCCAATAGCCCCAGCAGCATCCGTCTCATACACTTCGGAAAGCTCTTGGAAGATAAGGAGCAGCTGAAAAGTACAGTGCCTCTCGGTTCGACTTCGTCTTCTTCTTCTTCTGTTTGCTAACCGACGCCGCACAGAGTACCAGTTCAGTACCGAGAATCCCAACGTCGTCCACATGAGCATCCGTCCTTCCGACCTCGACGACGAGGAACCCAAGACCGGAGGAAAGAGTCTTCCGGCGGGTGGCGGAGACAGCCAGCGGTCTCGATCCGGCAACGGCTGCTGCGTCATCCTATGAGGGGTCGAGATGCCGGCCGAAGACTCTCTACACGTGCATCCAAGTAGGTTGCGCGGAAACACAAAGGGTTACACGCTGGCATGACACGCGGGCTGGATTCCCCCGATTAAGCCCGAGGGAACTGCTGGCGATGGGTGCCCGCCCTTTACATGCATGACGTTCCTCTTAATAATGCGAGGATCAGGCGACGCTGTCAAAAGCCGTACATATATTGTTTTTCTCTTTCTCCCTTCGGTTTGTTTTGATTGTTTCTCCCAACTCCCTGGCGGCCATGCTCTCTTCCTACGCTTTTTTTTTCTGCGTCTCTTTCTTCTCCTTTTTTTGCGATTTTCCTTGATCACTTTTTGTTTGAAGCGGCAAGCAATGAATCTTGAGCAGCGTTACCGCAGGGCAGGAAACGGAGGAACCGGCGTCTACGTGGGCGCACTGGCTTGTACGAAAGCACCACACTTTGATTCAAGTGAAGGACCTCGTCCTCGCTTCATATACATACATACACATTCATACACTGGTGCTGCGGGTCTTGTAGACGGAGGAGTCTAGGCTGCAATGTTTTGGTCGGGGGGGGAAGTCGATAGGGCTGATATGAAAAGATGCGGTATATTGTCACCGCCGACGTGGCATGCTATGTTCATTCGATGCGAAGCTTCTTGTCCATCTCTTGGTGGAAGCTGACGACGTTGACCGTCTCGTCGCCGGTGAAGACGTCCTCCCAGGTGATGGACGCATCCGTGCCCCTGAGGATATCCTCGTGGACGCTGGGCAAGCCGGACCTGAGCTCAGCGGGGCGCCAGTCTCCCTCGCGGACCATCTTGAGCTCCATGCCCCGACGGACGGGCTCGGCGATGCCAAAGGTTCGTCGGAGCGAGGCCATGCGCAGCTCGTGCTGCGTCGCTTCCCATTTTCGGAGGCGGGCTTCTAGCGGGTGGTTCGAGACGGGATCCTTTGCGCTCTCGTCGGAGGAAGAGGAAGAGGTGGAAGAGGGGCCGAGGCCTGCGCGGAGGGTGTCGTGGATGCCGGGCGCTGAGGGGGCGGGGGTTGTCGTCTGGTTGAAGCTTGTTGCGTGGGAGCTTGGGGGGGCTATGCGCATCGACTGTGGGAAGGTTGTTAGCTTCGGTTTGTCTGGTGCCAAAGAGCTTTATGTGATGGAGGGCTTCGCTTACCATTGTGGGCTTTTGGATGGGAGGGTGATGGACTTTGTGAAGGGGGAGACGATGGGGGTTTTTACTGAAGGATGGTGTTGAGCTGGTGGGAGAGTTCTAGGCTGATGGTCTACGCGTAGGAGGCAGCGATGGATGGGAGGGAGGTAAGGTAGGCTGCGAATTGGCTTACGTAATGGACTCAACCCTCCGAAACCCGGAGCTATCCACCTTGCAATGATGCCTTTTATAGGCCTCTTCGGGTCTTATAAGGCGGACGAGCATCATCTTGGGTCTCCAGGACCAACAGAAACCGTCAAGCCAGTCGGCGGCCGGGCCCATTGCGGCGACACGATGCGGCCCCCGCTGGTCCGGATCGTCAATGGAACCTTCTACAATCACCGCTCTTCAGCGCCGGTCCTGACGAAGCTCACCTTCGAGCTACCGAGCACGACGCCGTCCAACTGGTGCGTCGTTGGACCGTCACGCTCGGGAAAGTCGTCCTTCCTTCAGGTGTTGGCGGGCTCGCTTCAATGCGATCCCCCCGGTGCCCGGAGCTATCCTTACCTCACGGCGAGGCGACGCAGTCCCCTCGACGCCATGCGCTACGTCGGCTTCGGCTCCGGACGGGATGGCTCCCTCGCGGACGCAAGCAATACGTACGTCTCTGCTCGGTACGAGTCGAAGCGCGACGCGGCCGACTTTTGCCTGAGAGATTACCTCCAGGGCAGGACGCAGGTCAACGTGGACGAGAAGAGACGCTCACCCGCTGAGCCGTCTTCGGTGGTGGTGGAGAAGACGGCGGTGGATTTCGGCCTCGGCCGCTTCCTCGACTCGCCCGTCGTCTTCCTCAGCAACGGGCAGACGAGGAGGGCGAGGATAGCGCGAGCCTTGCTGACGAGGCCTGAGGTTCTGCTCCTGGACGAGCCGTTTATGGGGCTGGATCCCGAGACGGCGAGGGAGATGGCTTCGTTGTTTGCGAGGTTGGTGGCGAAGGGGGATACGCGTCTCGTCATGTGCGCGAGGCCGCAGGATCCGCTGCCGGGATGGATCACGCATTTGGTCTACCTTGGTGATGGGGGGAGGGTGGTGGGTTCTAAGCAGGATGTCTTTTCCGAGCTGGAAGGTCAGCTTAGAGGGGATGATGCGGGAACGGAAGCCATAGGCGAGAATCAGAAGTGGCATATTCGCGCATTCTTAAAGGAGAGCAGAAGAACTGGGCAAGCGTCGTCTTCGTCGTCGTCGTCGTCGGCTTATACAGGGACGGCCATCCCACCAACCCCCGTCGACGCCGATGCCGAGCCCGTGGTCGAGATGGACGGCTGCCAGGTCCGGTACGGCGACAAGATCGCGCTCGGAGACTGGACGCAGAAGACGAAGCGGGGAGACAAGGCCGGCATGGTCTGGACCGTACGCCGAGGGGAGCGCTGGGGCGTCTTCGGGCCCAACGGGTCTGGCAAGACGACGATGGTGTCGCTCCTCAGCGCCGAGCATCCGCAGGTCTACTCTCTTCCCATCAGGCTATTCGGGAGGGGCTTCCTCGCAGAGCCCGGGTCTGACGCTCCCCGACTAGACTACTGGACCGTCCAGGAGGCCGTTTCGGTCTCGAGCCCTGAGGCGGACCGGCTCGTGTCGAGGAGTTGGGAGAGTGTCAGGGCTGTGGTCGAGGGGGGCTTCTACGGTCTTCAACATGGACAACGACGGCGGCGGCTTACGGATACGCAGAAGGGTAGGGTCGTCGCTGCGTTGCGGTTGTTTGCGCCTGAGCTGTGGCCTGGGAGCGATGGGCTCGACGTCAGGTGGGCGGACGAAAGGGCGATGAGGGACTTGTCGCTGAGCGCCCAGCGCGTCATCCTCTTCCTCCGACGGATTCTCAAGGGTCCTAGATTACTGATCCTGGACGAGACGTTTAGCGGTATGGACGCTGCGGTGAGGGACAAGTGCATGCGCTTCCTCGCCCACGGGCAGGGGGGAAAGGAGGAGGAGGAGGAATCGTTTCCGGGGCTGACGGCGGGGCAGACGCTGATTTGCATCTCGCATTTGAAGGAGGAGGTGCCAGACTTGGTGAGGGATTGGGTCTGTCTTCCGGCTGCTGGGTCCGGTCGGGGGCCGAGGTTTGGGAGGTTGGATGGGCCGTTGGGGGGGGAGGGGGAGGGGGAGGATGAGGGGAGGAGGTGGGATGGGATTTGGGGGGGGAAAGTTGTGATGTAGATGTTGGGTAGATCTGTGGACTGTATCTACTGATGTATAGAGAGAGAGGTTACAGGAAGGACTCTAATACGTGCATTGAATCCGGATGTGTTGATGATATTCATCATGAATACAAGTCAGATGAGGTTTGGGTAGGATTGAGCATCATGGTGAGGATGAATCTCCAACTACGGCTTATACATCGACAAGAAGAATCAAACATATGCATACCTACGCATCTCAGCTCTATCCATTCATCATGGCATGAACGTAAATCAAAGCAGGTCCCTGTATCTCTTCTCCCAACCCGTGACTCTTCCCATACATACAGCAACTCCCCCGTCCCCGTTCATGCCCACGACCTCTTCCCAGACTTATCCTCGTACTCCCCCCCTCTGCCTCCCCGACTCAGACTTGGTAAGCCAGCATTTCCCAAGCCCCGTCGGCATAGGAAGCTCTACACTCTCGTCTACGCCCCGAAACCTATTCGCGAACGGGTCGTAATATCCAGACCCGCTCGTGCCGCACCACAACCGTCTCCGTACCGACCCCAGCTGATCCTCCCTCACCATCAAGGGCCTACCGGTTCCCTCCTCCGCGGCCCCGTCGTCGGCTTCGAAGACGTGCCCCGTCGCCATCGTCTGGAAGAGAGGACACCTATGGAGCTTCAACGGCGGGAACCTCGGCCTCCCGCGCTCATCGGTGTAGTCGTACCGTCCGGACGAAGGGTCGTAGCGCGCCCCGTTGTCAAGCTTGCAGTGTATCCCGTCCGCGTCGACCTCTCCCGTGACGACGCCGTGGCTGGAGGGGCATTTGTAAATATCGACCGGTAAAGGAGCGACGCGGAACCTGAACTTGTTCTTCGCGTCTATCCATTGTCGGTTGATGGCGTCGTAGAGATTGCCGTCGTCGAGCTTGCAGTAGCCCTTCCACATCTCTCCCGTAGCTCGGCCGTAAAAGAGGGGGCATTGGGTGATGTTGAGCGGCGGAGATCTCCTCTCTCTCGCTTCTGCATCGCAGGAACAAGGGTAGACGTCGTATCTCTTGGCTTTAGGATCGTAAAGACGTCCGTCGTCGAGTTTGCACCATTTCAGGTCTTGCATCTCTCCCGTTGCCGTGGGCCGTCTTGTTTCGATGTCCTTTTCGTTTATAGCCTGTCGTTTACGAAGCTCGAGGCCGGCTTCGGCGTGGACTGCGGGACGTGGGAATGCTCTCGCTTGCCATGGTAGGGAAGAGAGGGCGGACAAGCTGAGGAGGAAGGCTGAGAGGAGGGAAGTGGTGAGCATTTCAAAACTGCTGATTCTAGGTACTTGGGAGGAGGTGTTGTAGTAAAGAGGATGAAGCCGAGGTTGGGAGGAGGTTAAGTATGTACGTTGACAGAGTCTTATACGAGTGAGTATATAGAACCTCGCATCTCGTTGCTTGGCTCAGTTGGTTGACGTCTTATTGCCGCCTCCTCTGGTCCACTGTGTGCATGTGATGAGAATAGCAGCAAATTCACAAAGACATGAATATAGAGGGCGATAATGACTGCAGAGGAGGTTAATCAGATGCTCTTCGCAGAAGCACGGCTATAGCCTTTGAAGTCCTAGATCTCATAGTCAGAACATATCCATCTCCCTTTTTTCTACACATCTCAGAAGAAAGAACTATTTCATACCATGACTCAATCAGAGATACAGCTTAGAATCATTCTACTTCCTACCACCTACCGTAGTACTCGCTCACCACTCACCAGTCACCAGACTCATCACAGCGCCACCGCAAGCCTACCCATACCATCACTACGGTATCGCGATTCGTTGACATCGTGATCCAGCAATAAATCTCGTATCGAACCCTTTCTCCCCCGTCAATTCTTCCAAACTTTCGTCTACGAGCCTCGCCTCTCGTGTTCCCCTACCTTTCCTCCTCCGTAGCAACCAGGTCAGCTCATAGCCCTCGGTGAACTCGGTGAGCTCGGTGAAAGACCCGCTTTCTCACGTGATATCCACACCCTCTCCCGTAAGCGCCTTCAACCTCCATCCACAAACCTACTCCATATCCACCAATCATCACCACCACCCTCATCACAACAAAGCTCTCTCATCCCCAAGAGCCAAACGCAAGAATGCCCCAAAGCACCACAAACGATCCCGAATCCCTCCCCTCCCGCCTCTCATCCCTAACCCATAATCACCACCACCCTTCATCATTCACAACCTGGCCCATCCTAGGCCCCCTCCTCTTCGACAACGAAAGCAGCGATGCGCGAGACCACTGCGCCAACGAGAGGAGTTTCGTCTCTCCCTTTCCCTTTTCCTTTTCCTTTTCCTTGTTCTTTTTCTCTGCATCTCACCGTAAAAACTCATCCATCTCATATACTCAAGCTAATTTTTCTTATCCTTCTCCTACAAGCTTTCCTCTCTTACCTCCGTCTCGCAACGTACATGACCGTCGTCGCCGTCGCCATGACCGTCTCCTTTCAACTAAACCAGCAACCGAGCCAGCTCGAGCGTCGCATCGCGAGACCCCTCGGCATCGCATTCTGGCTCCTTTCTCTCGTCACCCTCTTCATGGGCGTGGGCAATTACATCAGTCAGTGCCACCCATCTCCTATTATTCTATCATGCTCTCCTTTTGACGTCTGCCGCCCTCCTTAAACTAACTTACACGAACAACGCCAAAAAGCAACCGTCAACAAGTACGGCAAAAAGGCTGCCATCGTACAGACCGGTTGGAGAACCCAGCTCGTGCGTCTCACTTTGCCCCATCTTCCCTAACCTATCCTCACCTGATTGCCGCCTCAACAGGTCTTGGCCCTACTGGCCTTCAGCATCATCGGCACCTGCGTTGTACTTCTCGTCACCGAGAGATTCCAGAGGTGACATTTTGAATCGCTCAAAACATTCAAGGCCGTCTATTTGCTATAACCCAGCTATGAAATGCAAAACAGGTCCCGCCCATGCCTATCCGCCAAAATATGCTTCTCCAGGTCCGCCTCGCTGCAACGCCCGACTTGACGCCGGAACACCATAGCCACCTCCGTCGCGTCTTTTTCAAGCGTTTCTGCTCCGTCAAGTGGCCGCCCGTCCCACGAGAGCAGCGGCAACTCCTCCAGCGGCTTCTGCAATCCCTCATCAGGCAACGCCCCGAGCATGTCCACCTCCGACGGCGCCGTCTCCACGAGTTGGCCGTCCACGCCCTGCCGCCTCCTGTCTCCCGCCGCCGTCGCCGGACCGAATTCTTCGGGCTCGTTGGACAGGTCGCTATGTGCCGTGGCGATGACCTTGGCCGTCTCCTGGCTCGGGTAGAGCGTGGCGTAACCTCGCAGCCGCGATAGCTGCAGCGCATACTCAAGCCAAGCCGGGGATTGCCGGCCAAATTGCTTGCTGGCGATAAAAGGAGGAGGGTTTGTCATCGTCTGCTGCGCCTCCAGCACCCGAGACACGTAACCGTGCAGCTCGACCCATTTGTCTCCAAGGAACAAGACTGCGTCGCTCGTCGGCGCTTGCCAGAGGAAGGCCGTAGTCGCATCGTCTGAACGGGGAGGACTGAACGGTTGCTCGCCGTTAGGTGTGGTGGATGGAACGGTAAAGCTCATAGCCATGACGTTAGAACTCAGGACTTCGCGAGACGCCATACGGGAATGTCTTCGGAAGAGTAGACAGTATTTGACATCTGCAAATAGTCAGTTCTGGGTTGTAAGGCGCAGCATCAACACACACGAGGAACGTACAATGAAAAAAGTAAGGACTAATCTCCACATGCGGTGACAGGTATAGCACATGCGAATGTGAGGGATCCAGAGGCCAAAACGATTCGAGCAGGCGAACAGAGCTCTCCTCTTCGGTCAGTCTAGGCCGTAAGATGCGATGACGCAATGACAACATGGATGGGGCCGGCGCGGCGCCGGTTCGGGGAGGCGGCCACTGGAAGCCGCCAAGAAAGTCCTCCAGAGACGGCTCGACGACGGATGGCAGCTCGACGACGAGATGAGGAGTGTGGTGGCCACCGAGATCGGCGCGGGCCAGAGACTGGAGCAGCCGCTTCAAGTTTCCGGTCCCGGTTCGGGGGCTATGAACGATGATGTCGAAGCGGACCTTGTTCCAGGCTGACGAGGCGTCAGTACTCTCGTTCGTGTGTATATGCGAGTGGACGCCGGGGACTTACCGGCAAGGGCCGCCGAGTCCAGCTTCGAGATCCATGACAAGCGGATGCCGGGGTTTTCCGGGAGCTCGATAACAGTCGTCTGGAACCTGTCGACGTATTTGCGTGTGCCTTGATGCAGATACGATTCCTCGGTGGATGTTGAGTCGACAAGGATGGCTTGAGGAGGGACGAGCCGTTGGAAGATGACTGCGTCCTGGTCAGAAGAAGAACAGTTTCAGTGGTAAAAGGGGTGCTCACTCAATGCTCTCTCAACCGCCAATATCATGCGCTCTTCGGTAGATGTGGCAGCGTAGTCGGGACGGGCATCTGGAAATTTCCCGTCAGCGGCGCCAAGAACGGTTTTCTTGTTTTACACATACCGTGTACTAACAGTGGGCAGGACCCGTCGATGCCGTTGATTTTTAGCAGTTGCTGCATGGAGATGTCGGACCTCCCCATGAAAGCGAAGTGAACATGACTATGCAGCTCGCGGGCCATGCTGCAGGCCATGGGGAGGAGAGCGGTTGCGCTCTGGAGCTCGGCGGCGATAAACAAGACGTTGCGATTCCTCGAGAGACCGTTGCCAGCAGCAGCCAAGGCTCGAATAGAGACCAAAAGCTCCCTGTGCTGGAGGGGCCCATCCTTGACCTGGCGCTGAGCGCCGGCCGCAGCAGCAGCAGCAGCAGCATCGTCCAATCCCGACTCCAGTCCCGGCGGCGCCGGCGCCGGCGGTCGTATTCGCACTTGCGGCATGTCTCGAGATCTAGATGAAATAGGAACGAAGCCATCGTCGTCGTCGTTTTCACTTCGGTATCCAAAGCCGGCGGCGTTGTAGATGATGAAGACGATGAAGCAGGCTGCGAACAGGTAGACGACGACACGAAGCAGCCAAGAAGGCCGCGGCGCCCTCACGGCAGCAGACCAAGGCGGCGCGGGCGGACGTTTGGAATTATGATCGTCGTCCTTCTTCGCCATCTCCTCGTCGTCTCGCCACAGTTGTGACATTGTCCAGGCACTTTGCCTTGCCATTTGCTTTTGCCTCGAATAAGGCGAGCGCCGCCTTTGAGTGGGCCTCTCCTTTTCTCTCTCTCTCTCTCCCTCTCTCTCTCCTCTTTGGGGGTGAAACCCAAACGACCAACCAACAAAGACAGCCAAAAAAAAAAAAAAGAGGAAAAGCAAGCTCAGAGGGTTCGCAGTAAGGGGTGAGCGGGCGAGCGAGCGAGGAAGGGGGGCGCGTCGATCACATCTCGGACGTCAACGTGAGAAGCTGTTGCGTGGCGGGCGCCGATAACGGGCGCCGGTCGTGAGAAGATTGTTCGAGAGGAAGGGGAGGTGGAGGGCACAAGTAGGAGAGATGGTTACAGAGGAGACTGAGAGACTCTGAGCGAGAGAGAGACAGAGAAACAAAACGGACGGGAAATTATGAGCTTCCTACCAAGTGTAGCTCGGGAAGAAGAGAGACGAGACAAGACACGGAGGGAAAAGGATGACTACCACTAGCCGCGTCTGTGGAGGGCGTAGGCACTGTGCTGAACTTGGAAGATGGCTGCGTCAGTGAGTCCGAGAAGGGTGACTTTACCGTGCGAACTTCAACGGGCTGTTGCACTGTCGCTAGTGCGAAGCTATCAGCAGGTGGAGCAAGTTGCTGAATAAGGCACTAGTCCCAGTTATTTCCTCATCATTTGGATAGTTGCATACAATCGTATACGTGCATATATCATCATGTTAGTGCAGATGGGCTACGCAGAATAGCAAGCATCTCACAATACATCTTCACCCTTCTTCATCAAACGCTGGCAATCTCGCCGCAAAATGACAATGCCCAAGTCTAGATGCAGCCACGGCGGTCAGCCTCGCCCAGGATCCCGAATGTCGCCAGCTGTTGTCGCGGAAGCAAATCGTCCACACGCTCCTGAACCAGTCCATCACCGATGTCGCCCTCGAGACTTGCGCTGCTTGGGATATCTTTCGGCTGCTGGCCAAGGAGTAAAGTGATGAGTTCTGCCTCCGGCTGTTCCGAGGTCTGCGACGATTCCTTCATTGCCGTCGCTGCTGCCGTCCTTGAAAATGGCAGCATCGCCAAGCTCCTCGGCCTCAGCCTCATATAGCGCAGTCCCATTGCTGACCTTCGAGGCCACGATCTGGCTAGCCTCATAAGGAACAACCCGCAATTCTCCGAGGAGTTTTTCCAAGGCTGGTTCAGAATCAGAAACACCACGGCTCTCAAGAACAAGGACGACGCCGACGGCGTTCTTGCATGTGCACCTCTGCACAATATCTATGCCCCATCGGATTGGTTCCTCACCGCAGTGCGTCACTTGGGCGCAGACAACGCCAGCCTCGTGCCGACGCTCACAAAAGCCATTTCACTTTCAACACCACCTGACACCGTTACCGGCGGTGGGTGGTTCGACCCTGTCGAGAGACAACGACTCGCACTTGAGGTCTTGACCTCCATCGGAACGGCCATTGCCTCTACGTCGAAGGAGGAGCCCAAGCTTCTCCAAGATCGATGGACCCCAAAGAGGACGGAAGGCGATGATTTCGATGAGTCAGTGACCGACGCCGACGAGGACGACATGATGAAGGACTTCGACATGGTCACAGGAACGCGGATCATCGACTTCACCGACCGCGACAACGCGGCCGTCCGAGCTCTGGCCAGCCGCTCTCTGTAAAAGTAGTTCAGATCGCCGGTGCTGGTGACGGACATGGACGATATGGCCTCCATCACCCATATCACGGGCATCGCCCGGGCTCTGGCGCGCGTCTTCTCTATCAAGACGCCGCTCGAGGTCGGTGAGCCCGCCAAGCTCATGGCCCTCTACCGGGCGAGCAGAGACGGGACATCTCCCAACCGGGATCCCTTCCGGACCTGAGCGTCAAATGCGCCGGCGCCCTCGGCCACCTGGCGCGCGACCCGACGCTCTTAGACATCAATCGGGAGATCGGCGTCTTCCTCGTGACCCTCGTCGCCGCCCCCGCGCCGTCTTCTGGGAGCAAGATTTCTTGTCCAAGCTCATGAACGGGTCGACCAGCTTGCTACCAATTACCAGGGCTGTCGACAAGGATAAGCCCGAGCTGAGGCGTCGTGCCTTTAAAAACCTGCCTGGAGTATTGTCTACCTCGCGGCGTATGGTGTATAAGAAGAAGCATGTGCCGTTGCACGTGCGTGAGAGGATTCGACGGAAGAGGGGAAGTCTCGACCATCGACCTGTTGACCTTTGGGGAATAGCATTGGCGCAATCCACAGTCATGAAGTTTGTTGGCATGGTTCATCTGTGCCGACACCAAGAAGCACCTTGTTCTGTCAACGAAGGATTCGAATGACGAGATAGATGAGGAGGTTGAGGTCTTGAGAAAATAGAAAGGAAGATTGAAAAAGCAAGACAAGAAACGTCAACACCTTTCAAAGACGCGATACAGGCCCTTGAGGTCAGCAACCTCGACAACGCCCCCTCTCATGAGCGCCTCCGTAGCCAACAGCCTCGTCTTGAAAGCGGGAAAGAGGACGTGCTCGACCGCCCAGCGGACATGCTGGCGACGGGTCCTGATCTCGGGCGGCACGTTGGCGGCGTCGAAGACTGCGTCCTCCGACCCGGCCGCCGGAGCGGGCGGGAGCCTCTCGGGCGCGTAAAAGGTGGCGAGCTCCCTGAGGAAAGAGTCGAAGCAGGCCTTCTCCTCGCCCCAATTCACGTTGGGGCCGAGCTGTAGCAGGAAGCGGGGCAGCTTGGCGAGGCAGGGGGTGTAGCCCTTCAGGAGGAGGGGGATCGAGACGACCTCGCCGACGGGCGTGATCTCGAGGGAGAAGTATTCGAGAAGCATCTCGCGACGGTCGATGAGCTGGCGAGCCACCTTGTCGACGACGGAGCCGAGATCGAGGTCGCACTCTTCGGACGAGAGGGTCGTGTCCACCTCGGCGGCCATGGTCAGTAGGCGGGACAGGGACAGGGGAGGGCGGAAGCGGATGGCGCCAAAGTTGCCAAAGTCGGTGAGACCGAGCTGGTAGAAGAAGTCGAAGCTGGCGTGGCCGTAGTCGACGAGGTAGAGCTTGACGCCGGCCTGCATGGCCGCCAGTCGCCTCCGCTCGTCGACGATGCCGACAAAGGTGTGAGACGAGAACATGTCCGTCAGCTCCTTGTGGACGCCGGCGCGGACCTCGGAACGCAGCTCCTTGACGCTGCGGAGACGGCATACGACAGGCTCGCGCTCGCTGTCCTCGTACTCGATCTTTTCTGGGAGGGCGAGCGGCTCGTCTCCCGCCTTGGAGGAAGAGCTCTCGGCGGCGAGACCGAACATGGTCGTGATTTTACGGACCGACGTGTCTGTCCTGACGAGTTCGTTGGAGTTCCGCCGCCGCTTGCCTGTGACGGTCGTCGGGCGAGGGGTAGCGTCCGCTTGCGCGTCGTCGACCGGCTTGGGGGCGCCGGGAAGCAAGGTCTGGGTCGTAAAAGTCCGGCTGGTGTCGACGGCGGCCAGTTCTTCGTCTATGCGGGAGCAGACGGCCTGTATGATGTCGTCCTCGTTAAGGAAGTGAACCTCGCGCTTGGTCGGATGGACGTTGACGTCGACCCTGGCGGGATCAATCTCGAGGCTGAGGTAGACGAAGGGGTGGCCGCCTTTGGGAAGGAACTTGACGTAGATCTGCTCGACGGCCTTCTTGACGTTGGTCGACTCGACAGACCGATGGTTGACGAAGAGCAAAAGCCTCGTCTTCTTGATGTGATAGTTTGCATTGGTAACGAGGCCGCGAGCGGTGAAGCCCCAGCGCTTCTCAGCCGCCGAAAAGTCGATGAGCTCGTTGGCGACGGCGCTACCGTAGATGTGTCTTATGCGGTCGACGGTGGAGGCGTGCGGCTGAACGGACAAGCTGGTCGACGGATCGCCCGCCTTCTTACAAGTGAAGCCGACGGCAGAGCAGTGGACGGCATAGCGACCGACCATGTCGATGATCTTGTTAAACTCATCGGCAGGAGAGCGAAAGGCGCGACGCCGCATAGGCATACTAAAGAACAGATCCTCAACCGTGATCTGGGTGCCCGGGCGGCCAGCGACTGCTTTGGGCTCAGCCGGCTGACCCGGCTTAGGAGGCGCGAGCCTGCCGTCAAGATAATGGGCGCGCCATGCGACGGCCGAGTCTTTGGTCTTGGTCGTGACTGTCAGGTGGGCGATGTGACTGATGCTGGCGAGGGCCTCGCCTCGAAATCCGTAGGTTCCGATGGAGCTGAGGTCCTCGAACGCGGCGAGTTTGGACGTGGTGTGGCGCTCACACAAGATGGCGAGATCATCTTTCTTTGACCGGTATTTTAGGCTCGTTCGACTGAAGGGTCCCTAAGGGGGGAGATGGCACGGTCGCTCACCTGGATGCCGCAGCCATTATCAGTGATCTGCAGCAGTTTCAGGCCGCCATCCTTGACGACGATCTCGATGGCCGTGGATCCAGCATCGACGGCGTTTTCCAACATTTCTTTCAGAGCATGGACGGGCGCGACGATGATTTCTCCAGCCGCGATTTTGTTGACGACGTCCAGAGAGAGGGCCTGTGATGTCACGATGTTTCAGTCAGTAGATTTTCTATTCGGGCAAGTCGGCGACAAGGAAATGAAGGACTTTTTCCTCCTCTTCCTTCTCTTCTTCTCTCTCACCTTGATGCGACGCGGCTCATCTGGGTTGGGCTCGTCGACTTGCATTGGCTCGGCCATTGTGATGTCTCCGATTGATTGGGTCGCAGCTGTTCAGAAACGCTCTGTGAGCTCTCTCAAACGCCTACCATTGGCGCCGCGAGACGCTGGTGGCGGTCCGTTGATGCTCGAGGTCGTGGGAGGTCATCGTTGAGGTTTGGGACGAGGACGTAAAGGGAAGGTCCGACATCTAAGACGGGGTAGATAGTCAGCACTGTGACCCTTCGCCCTATGCAGGGGAACGCTGACTGTGCTTTTGATCCTGAGTGGCTTGTTCACACAGTGTGGCTCCTTCTACAGTAAGGATATTGCGCACATATCTTTTTCGTACTGTCATTGGCCGAACGCGAAGACTTCACGAAGCCACGTGACAATGGATCTACGACCCGGCCCGGATATCGGACTCGGTATCGGACGCCGGCCGGAGAAACGCCAGCTGAAAGAGTCTATCTCTGACGAGGACAACGAAATGGACCGTTATAGCTATAGAGTGTAGGTATGTATGTATACAGAGACGCCGCAGTTAGACCAGAGCTTAGACTCCACTCCATCATCTTCATAGCAATGGAGATATTTCCGAGTCGCCGTATTAGGATAAAGAAAATCATGCCGAGTTAAGCACGATATAGCTCTGCCCGTTATAATCGAGGGAATGGAACGATTATACGGACGGATTATAAGCTTTTACGGTGAATAGGAGATAACTTTGACGCTAGAGCACGATGACTCCTTTATCATCCATCGAATTCGTCCCCTTGATCCTTCGTGAAAAAGTAAAGCGAAGGGACGACGACTGTATATTGTGCATACCTAGTCGAGATAGGTCTACACGTGTTCCTCGTCGTACAAGTGGTATCGTATCTTTCGTACAGCGGAATATATATATATATGCATGATACAAGACTTTGCAGCCAACCATCTATCCATCCCATTTTCCTACTCCAATCCACACCCATCCATAACAACTCGTCACGAAAAGAAAAGCACCCACGAATGAAACGCCTCTCCTTTCCTGTCCCAAGACTATGCCATCATCCACTCCCAGATCCTGGGGGGCGCAGAACTTACTTCCCATTTTCCTTTCCTCTATCCGTAGTTGAAAGAAACAAGAAAAACCTTGACGTAAAGGGGGGGAAATGGGGGAAAGATGACAGCTGCGTAGCTATTCTTTTGGTTTCTCTTTCTTCTCGTCTTGGATCACTCAGTCATACAAACCATGGAAGAAATCTTTTCAAGAAAATCCAACCGCTGAAGTAGGAGATCCAAGATCGGACGGGGAAAGGGGGGGTAGGAGGTAAGGGGGAAGGGGAAAGAGAAACAACGTTGTAAAACTTCCGAGGACCGTCGATTTGAGGTCAAGGTTTTTTGAAATATCATGGAAGACGAGGGACAAGGGGAAGGGATGAAAACCAACCACAGAACCCCCCATGATATGCCCACGCTTCACCCCACGATGAACGACTAAAGAAATAGAAAATAAACAATTATAAAGAAACCCTCACTAAGCATCAAACACCTTTTTCTTCCTCTACCGTGGCTTTCCACTACCTTCCGGCTTATCGATCAAGCCCCCGATATCGACACGGCCAGACCTCTCGTCTCGCCCCTGCTGTTGTTGCTGCCACGGACCGGAAGACGGTCGACGGTCCGATGGAGGAGGAGGGGGAGGAGGAGCGCGGATGGGAGGAAGCTGAATGCGGCCGCTCTGAGCACCGGATCGATTCCCCGCGGCAAAGGACGATAGCGGCTCGGTCGGCGACGGGGCCGGTCCCGACGAGTAGCGGTTCCTGCTCGCGTAGGGTGAAGCCGGGGACATGACGCCGGGACTGCTCGCCGTCCGACCTCCCGCCGCCGCCGCACTCGGTTGGTTCTGCTGCCCCGGCAAGGGAGGCCTCATGCCCGGCGATGCCCCTCCCTCGCTCACCCGGTGTCGCACAGGGTCGAAGGCTTCGTACGGGCTCGGCATCCCCGGGTACGAGGCCACGGGAGAGACGCGATTCTGACCCGGCTGCTGGTGCGGATATCGAGTCGGGGGGGGTACGACGGTCAGTAACATGACGACGAAGAAGAAGGATCCTTCCCTCCCTAACCCCACGCGCAAGGGATGCGGCCTCTGATATCCGTCCGGGCCGACAAAGGTCAGCTGTTCCTGCATGGAGAGGGGGAACCTGATGACGTCCTCGGGCGAGAAGCCGACCCCCTGAAAAGCCGGTCCGCCGAGACCCAATATGGGAGGGAGATAATTAGGCTCTCTCCTCTTCTGCTCTGCCACCAGCCGGCTCTGCATTCCGCGGATCCTCTCCAGCTCGGAACAGGCCACGACGTCGGCCAACTTGCGACCCGTCAGGCTCAGGGCGCCAACGGCCTCGACAAAGGTAGGCGACGCCTTGGCGAACTCCATGCCCATGGTGAGATAGGCAATCGGCGCCACGGACGACGACGACGACGACGATGACGGCGGCGGGGAACAGCCATAGGCGTCGGCCCTATCGAAGGGTGGCCTCGGCGGATTAAGCGTCGTCGCACTGCTGTTCGGGCCCGCGTCGAGCGAGTACGACGGATGATGCCTCTGCCCGCCGACGAGCAAGTCTTCCGACCCCGGCGGGTAGACGTTGAGCGGCGGTCGTCGTAGTGAGAGGTCCGGGTACTGAGGCGGACGCAGGGGGTCGTATCGAGCTTCTCTGTCGTCCCTCAGCCGGGGCCTACCTCGCTTCTTGTGCTGGACGTCGACGCAGGCGTCCTCCTTGCCGTTACTGAGACACCTCGAGCAGGGTCTCTGAGCTGTTGTATTTTTTTTGAAAAAATACCCCCCTCCCATTCAGGGCCGTTCATCCTCCTGTGGTCAGCGAAGGGGTCTTGACTTGTCTTGTCTTGTCTTGTCTTTTTTTAAGGGGGGGTCACACAAGCTGCCGACTTCAGCAGTCCGAGTCGCTTCAAGGAACAACTCCCCCCCCCCTTTTCCCACGCGAGACGGGCAAAAGGGGGGGGGGGGGGGGAGGACCTCGCCTCGGCATTCGCGTCCGACCACGAGAGCGCAGAAGCGGCTCGAGAAAAAGGGGAGGGGGGATGGTCTCAGCGAGCTCCGGCGGCGACACACACACCGGCTTCTCTCTCTCTCTCTCACACACACACAGAGACACACGACCACAGATCCCAAAGACCCCTGATGCTGGCAATGGCCCGCCCTTGGCGTCCAAGATTTCTCCCCGAAGACCGACCAGCGGTTGACCTCGGGGGATATCAGAGAAAAGGGGGTAAAGGGGAAACAAGGGGAGGAAAAAAAAAATCAATTCACAAGACATACCGTCGCACCTGAACCTCCGCAGTCAGCGCATTTTTTTTCTTTTCTCCTCCTCATCCATCTTATGAAGGAAGACACAAGGAGAGGGGAGAGGAGGGGAACGACAACACCAGCTTACCGAAGGTGAGCCCGCTTGCAGGGTACACAGGCAGAAGCAACATGGCCTTTGGTTTTTCTTTGCGATTTCGTAGGAGAAAAGGATTGGTGATCCGTCGTAGGCGGTCGAGTCGTCGGTAGGGGATAGGGTCCCTCGGGGGCGGCCGTGTGGTGCGAGGTTCGATGGAAGGCTGATTGAGATGCGCTTCGGGGTGGCTGGGGGGCGTAGAGAGGCGTCAGAGGGGGTGGATGATGGTGGTGATGATGGTGGTGATGGTGATGTTGTTGTTGCTGTTGTTGTTGATGGTGGTGGTGGTGGTGATGATGTTGTCGTCGTTGTTCATGTTCGAGTTCTTGATGTCTTTGTTTTGGTTGTTGTTGTTGTTGCTGGTCGTCGGATGGTTGAAAAGTATGAGCTCCTCCTCCCTCTCTTCCTCCTCCTCCTCCTCCAGCTCCTCCCCGTCCTCCTTCAGCTCCAGCTCCTCCCACACCTACACCAGCACCACGAACCTGTCCCCCCTGAGAATAGGATCTCGGCGGAGGCAAAGACGGCGCGTGCTGCTGACCCTGATGCGACGACGACTGCTGCTGCGCTGTCCTCTCGTGGTAGAGACCGTGAGCAAACAGATCCTTACTCGCGTCGCCTGCCTCTCTCGATGATCTAGGCGGCACGCTCGGAGATCCGGACATGGGCGAATAGGATGCCCGGACACGACGAGCGCCTGAAATTTTCCTTTCCCAGCCCGAGATGAAGGCGCCGCCGCCGCCGCCGCCGCTGCTGCTGCTGCTGGCCAGGTGCGGTATGCCTGGGCGCTGCTGGCCGAGAGGGAACGGAAGAGTTTCGAGAGGGCGGCTTACAGACAGCATCGATGGCGCGCGCGTCTGCCTCAGTTTTCGGTGCTGTGGGTTTTTTTTATTGTATTTTTTCCCTCGCTGTAATTTTTCTCTTCTTGTTTTTTTTTGTCCCTCCTTTTCTTTCCCTTTAATTTTTTCTCTTCCTTCGTTTCCTGATGCTATAACTTTCGATTCGATAAGAGGCCAAGCAACAGGGGGGGGTTGACAGGGGGTGGATGGGGGGAAAAGAAAGTAAGGGGGGAGTGAATAGGGGAGAGACCACTTTATTATGGACGAACCAGCACCTATTATTTTTTCAAGACCCCGCCTCTCTTCTCTTCACGAACGGACACACAAGAAGAGAGAGAAAAAATTTAAGCGCCTGGAAGCGCTGATGACACGCCCCCGGGGGGAGGGGGGGTGAGGAGGGTATGTAGATGGAAGCAAGAGAGGAAGAGAGAAGAGATATAGTTATAGGGAGGGAGAAAAGGAGGGGGGCGTGTGGGTGGTAAACAGGTCGATTCCACGGGACGGGGCGCGGGTGGAGAAAAAGAGGCGGATCAACGAGAGAAAAGGGGTGTGTGAGAGAGAGAGAAGAACCGTCACCGGAAAGAAAGGAGGGAGGAGAGAGAGAGAGAGAGAGTAAGCAAGAAGTTTGAAAAGTAGAAGATGAAGTAGAAGAAGATGATGATAAAGACGAAGGATAAGGAGTGGGAGTGGGAGTAAGGAAGAGAAACGGCTTCGAGGGAAAAGAAAACAAGGAGAGAGAAACCAGAGGGCGAATCAACGGTGATGCGTGACGATGATGGGCGGCAAAGGCGGTCGAAGCAGCGGTGATTAAGGCACAGGCGGCCGTGACGATGTAAGAGAGTATAGCTGGTGTGAAACAGAGTGCTGCACAGTGATACTACCTCTATTACCACAGAGAGTTCTTACAGCCAGAGAGTGTCGTCGTGTCGTGATACGGCATGCTGGGGGATTTTTCTTTTCTCCTTGATTTTCTCGATGGATATAGAGGGAGAGGAAGAGAGAGAGAAGGGCTTGGAAGAAGGAGTAAGATGAATAACGAAGAAGAAGATGGTGATATTGATGATGATATTGATGCTGAAGGGTCTGACGAAAGAAAGAAGAAGAAGAAAAGATAATAAGCCACAAAGCTGACTGATTGTGTTTTTTTTTCTTTTCTTATTCTTCTTATCCTTCTTCTTGACCTTTTTTCCGAGGAATAAAACCAAACAGACAACAAAAAACCCCAGCAAAAAGAAGGACAAGGTAATGGGGGCGGCTGAGAAAGAAAGAGAGGGAAACGAGAGAGAGAGAGAGAGAGACTCGAGGCGGCTCGGACGGAGCACAGAGGCCTCTGACAGAGAAACAGAAAGACGACAGCACAGAGAAGGGACAGAGACACCTGATCGGCGGGCTCAGGGTCGGCTTTTTGTGCGACTTGCAGAGACGGTCGCGAGGAGGGGGGAGGGGGGGGGAGAGAGCAGGGGCCCCAAGGGCAAGGGTTCTCTCTTAGGACTAATAGGATATCCTTGAGAGTTCCGCTAGAGCAAGATGCCAGCCGGGGGGGCTCGTCGAGCGTTTATGCCGTGAAGATGCAGAGCGGATCCCCCCTCTCCATCTGACAATTCTCCGCGTGTCTTGAATGAGGTTTGCTCCTCTAGGCTGATGAAGGAGGAAGAAGAAGAAGCAGACCAGGGGGGGGGGGGGGGGGGGGGAACCGGGGGGGCCCACGCCAAGAGGAAAAGGGAAGAGGAAGGAGACGGTCCCTTTTTTTTCCCTCTGTCC